>JAUBOD010000323.1:288770-313452 GCA_032353885.1 Nothura maculosa | reverse complement strand
ACCACCGAAAAAAGCTTGGCCCCCTCTTCCCTACAGTCCCCCTTCATGTATTTATACATGTTAATAAGATCCCCTCTGAGCCTTCTCTTCTCTAAGCTGAACAGGCCCAGCTCATGCAGTCTCTCCTCATACAAGAGATGCTCCAGTCCATTAATCATCTTTGTTGCCCTCTGCTGGACCCTCTCTAGAAGCTCCACGTCCTTCTTATACTGGGGGGCCCAAAACTGCACACAGTACTCCAGGTGCGGCCTCACCAGAGCTGAGTAGAGGGGCAGAATCGGCAATGCTCCTCCTGATGCAGGCCAGGATCCCATTGGCCTTCTTGGCCACAAGGGCACACTGCTGATTCTTTGCATCTTTTTCAGAGAACAGAGTGCCTTCAGTTTTAAAATTTGTGTATGAAACAAAAAACAATACTTCTTAAAATTCTGTGATTAATAATTCTTACCTGCTGTCCTTTATTGTGGCTTTATTTGCTCTATTGACCAATATTGAATGCTATATTACATGAGATTTACTTATTTTTAGAAGTTATGTGATCCCATGCAAGAGGTAATTGTATACTTATTTTTTTCCTCACTAACTGCTCTAATAGACAATATGAGAAGTGCAGTGCTTTAGCAGCCTTGTTTGAAATTGTGTATCTTAAATCAGCTGATATTTTCTCATCTAAGGGATGAGACTTTTTCTCAGAATGAGAGCTCTATAATTCTTGTCTCTGTAGGATAGACCTAATAGGAAGTTTCATATCTTGCTTCAAGCAGTTTTTATTCCAATCTGTCAGCTTGTTCTTAGCAGGGGGGATTTTAGGTTTGTATTTACCCATCCCCCACATGATCCTACAATTTCTGGTTTCTGAAACAGTTTTTATTTATTATGTATTTATTCATAATTACAAGCTATCCAGGTATGTATTTCTTCCCTACCCAGCACAGGATTTTGGGAGGGTCCTCTTTTGGGGGACTGATCTCTATAAGGATTGCTCGTGAAGTCTCTCTCACTTGTCACCGGAAAGACAAAGCAGGGTCTGTGATGCAGGGCAGGAGCCCAGGAGGGGACACACAACCTTGAATGAACTTCTGGTCTTCTGATTTGGCACTGAGCAACACAGGCTTGCCTGGCACAGGGCTGAACTGCCTGAAGCGGAGAGATGTACGAAAGGGCTTCTCATGACGAGAGCCGAATTTCACATTTCACTCTCTGCTTTATGAAAACGGCTGTATTTCCCAAAACCAATAACCAAATTATTGCATTTGTCCTATGCTGTCATATATGACTCCAAATTATTAGAAAATTGGACTATAGCTTAACATACTTGTACCTGTAAACATTCATATCTAGATAGAGGCCAAGCAGGGAAAATTCCTAAAGTAAGGCTGATGTTTCATCAGAGAGTTCTGAGGCTGTGAAGAAAGATTTGATTAGAAAGCATTGTTGTGATGGTAACTAGAAGAGGTTGTTGCAAACATAATAAGCTTGTAAATAGCTATCCTGGGATTCTGGCAGAACATTTAGAATGATATATTAGGTTTTTTGTTCTTTTCTTATTGCAATTTCTTTATAATCTTTTCTGTAGTCTGATTCATCCCATGAAGGAAAAAAAGAAAAAGTAATGTCCTTTTTTTTTTCCTAGCATGTAATTATTACAGGCGGGTTGGACTAGATGATCTCTAGAGATCTCTTCCAACCTCAACCATTTTGTGATGCTATGATTCTGTGAATATCCTTATGCTAAACAGGGGAAACATTTGTCAGACTGTAGTCAGCAATATACAAATATATTTTCCTTCACAGCAAAATCATATTGGTGTAAACTCTAATTTGAATTTTTATTTCACTCTCTCCTTTTTGACAATGTTTAAAATCTGATAAAATAATAATAACAAGAATAGTAATAATAACAAAAATAGCAATGATATTGTCTGACATAGAGGCCATGGGATTTAGAAAGGAAAACTAGAGACTTATAATTATTAGTTAAATAATTTACATATTTATAAATAAATAAATCAGTAAAATATCTGCTCATTACAGTAGTGCAGCATAAAAGAATATTAGACACAAAATGGATCTATCATAGTCATTTAAATGCCAATAACTAAGTTTTTCCAGCTTCAACATGCAAAAACGCATCAAAAGGTTGGCTTCTTACCATATTTGAGCTTTGGGATCCTACCAGGCAATTAAGTGATACATTAAACTTCTGTAACTTCTAATTGCTATTTAACTGTTGTTTGCACATACCATTCAATTATAGGTGTATATGTACACAAGGAATCCTAAGATTCTTAAGATGTATATTTATGGCACAATTTTTCTTGTAAATCTATTATATTAAAAACTGTTCAGACAAGAATAAAGTCTCTGTGAAAAACTTGATAGATTAAATGAAAAGCAGAACAATGAGGACAAGAAAGAAAGTCTTATCTTTACAGCAGAAGGATGTGATTGGATGAGAGATTGGAGAAGCAATGCCAGATCTAAGAGATGTTGGGAAGAGCTTGGGTCCTAGGTAGGATTTGATGGCTAGACTGTTATGAATGCCAGCTCTGGAGAGGGTATGTATTGGAGAATCAAGGGCTTGTTCCTCCTTTCTTCCCAAACAAAAATGATGTCCCTGGAGCCAAAGTGTGATGCGTTCTGCATGCTCTCCTCATTTGTGACTGAATTATTTAAAAAAAAAGTAAATCTGGATAGAAGAATTGGAGAATAATATAGGAGACTACCCTTAAAGCACAACTTGTGCTAAGGGTATGTATCAGGTTCAAGTTTGAGCCCTTAGATGAAGACTAATCTCCAGTCTTCTATCAGTCAAGTTAACTAGTAAAGTAATTCCAAAAACACTAATATATGTCACCTTTAGTTGAACTAAACTTTGACATTTCTATAAATGGATAAGAAACTAATCCTACAAATAAAACAAGTGCTGTTAACAACTTCCCTGTGTATAGATACCAGAAAATCAAAAAAACTTAGAAGAAAATAAGAAATGGATAAAGAGTATCTGTTTAGAAATTGACTTTCCTAGGCTTTACCTATAGAAAAGATATGCTTGAGTATTAAAGAAATCAGTTATTCTTCAAATATGTCAAGATATCAGATATGATCCAGCTTAAGAATACTACCTCTGCATAAGAAGTTTCCATTTTATGATTATTAGATCTTAAAGGTATTCTTTTCAAATAATTTCTAATTATTTAATATATGAATGAAAAACAGAAAACAAACCAGGCAGTAATTATGATTTTGTATATTAAATGATAATATAGTCCTTCTCTGTGCTATTCTAATGAGTTTAGCTCTCAATTTACACATCAATAGTGTTATATTTTCTGCTTTGTAAATCTAGCCAATACAAAAGGGAAATGTCAGCTCCTGAGAAGTCCCAAAAGGTAATGTGACATAGAAGATAATAAAGTCACAAAATCCCACTACTTTTGTTTAAGTTATGCCTCAGTGAAAGTACTTGCTGAGCTGGTATTTTGTTCTTATTGATACCAAAATGCGTCAGCAAAATAGATGATAAACAGGTTTTTTAGCTGCAGAAAGGTAGATTGAAATGCAACATGACTACTCTTCGTTGGAAAGAGTGTGTGTAGACATGTGTATATATTTGTATATTTCCATATATACATTACCATGTAACTCCTTGAATTTTTAGATTCCAATTCTGATTCTATGAACAAAGGCTGATCATTGCAAAGGAAAGTATATATTTTTCAGAGTACTGAGATTTTTCCTTTGAGGCTAGGCCGTTAGTCCAGAAACAAAAGATAAGGAATTATTTAAAGAGAAAGTTCTAATCACAAAAGCTCTCATAATGGCAACCCCAAGTCAGGACTTGATTAACTGAATTGATTCTGTTTTAATGAAGTCTAAAGAGATGGGATTTCCCAGTTCTGTCTACACATTAAAAAAAGCTCTAGAAGCAGCTCTGTATCTGAACAGAATTCATAGGTGAAATTAAATAAGAGCCTACAGCAAGCTACAGCTGGGTTTCCAGCTGCTGCTAATTTTGTGTTAATCTTTCTTTCTCTCTCTTATGTGCTATTATATTTTTATAAGCAAGTTATAATATCATAACAAGTCATATCACCTAATGACGTTTATTGCCATATCATTTTCAAATTTTCACAAAACTGGACCACAATGTGCCTGCAAGGAAAGCAATGAGACCTTCAGAGAAAAAGGCAAGGATTAAATTTATAAAATTCCATTGCTTCTCTATATGGTTTTCAAAGATTTGTTTCTGATTGCTGCTCAACATCTTTGAAAATCAAACAATTTAGTTCACATATTTAGAGATAAATTTGGTGAGGCTGCACCTCGAGTACCATGTGCATTTCTGGGCTTCCCAGGATGAAAACGATGTGGAGTTTCTAGAGAGGGTCCAGTGGAGAGCAACAAAGATGATGAAGGGACTGCAGCATATATCTTATATGGAAAGACTGTGTGAGCTGGGCTTAGCCTGGAGAAGAGAAGACTGACAGAAGGATGAAGGAGACGAAGGAGACAAAGGAAATCTGATCAATATGTAGAAATATCTAAAGGGAATATGTAGGGAGAATGAGGCCAACTTCTTCACAATGGTGGCCAGTGTTAGGATAAAGAGTAATGGCTTAAAGTTGAAACACACGAAGTTCCATTTGCATGTGAGTAAGAACTTCTTTCCTGTGAGGGTGCCAGAGTCCTGGCACAGGCTGCCCAGAGAAGTTGTGGAATCTCCTTCTCTGGAGAGCTCCTAAAATCACCTGGATGCCAACCTATGCCACATGTTCTGGGTTTCCCTGCTGGAGCAGGGGTGCTGGACTAGATGATCTCTAGAGGTCCCTTCCAACCTCAACTGTTCTGTGATTCTTTATTTGCAAGAGAAATGACCACTCTCAGAGAAGGTGGGATGCAAATGGCGGAGAGCAGTGATTTGTCTGTCTCATTTTCCTCTTTGAAAGGTTGTTTGTATAGATGGCCCTGTCCTGATAAGTGTATCTGTCTGGACCTATGGGGTCACTGGTGTCATGGTAGAGCAAGATACAAAAGAACATGAGTGGTGTCCAAGGTATTGGGCCTTTGGTCATGCTGCATGTCTAAATGATTTCTTGGGACAGTGCTTTGAGAAAAGTGGAGGCAAGAGAAAGAGGTCACACCTGGGCCCCCTGGAAACACTCTGATTGACTGCAATCCTAAATGACCCCAAGAAGGATGTGAGAGGTTGTTGAGAGGAATTTCACAGTTGGAAGGCATTAGAGACCTAGAAGCTAGGAAAGGGATGGAGTGTTGGCCTTAGTATGCTTTGGAGCTTGGGGCTGTTTTCTTCTCCCCTTCCTTCTCCCCTTCCCTTTCTCTTCTTTTTATTTTAATAAATAATTATATTTTAATAAGGCTTATCATTTTTTCATGGAGTATAATTTCTTCTCAAACAAAGCAGGGAAACAGGCAATCCTGCATATCACTGGATTGAATCCTGGCTGAGTTTTGACATTAGACTTTCCTTTCTTCTCTACCCAAAAAGCTGTGATATAGCTCAGATCTTAAGAGAAATATTCAGAACTGCAATTCTCCTTCCTGAGGATGTAGGTACCATGTAATTTTTCTTTTACTTTTGCATTTCAAATAATGTTCCAGTATCTATCATCTTTGCATATTGCTCTTCCTTTGAGTATTGTGCTAACTGAAAGTGGTTGTTGCATAGATACAAAAAATACTGAATATTCTCACTATACATACAGTTTTGTTTTGAACAGATGGAAGAACATTCTACCCACATTATATTATTGTCATGAAAAGACTTAGCTATTGCACAAAGTGTTTTGTGCTTATGGTAGGAAGGGATGCTATTATTATACAGTAATAAGGTGATACAATGGTGGAGAATCATTTCTATATACAGGAGCAGCAGCTGCTGCTTTATGCAGATTTGAAAATGAGTTTGATTAGAATTCCATCGAAGAATATATGCTTTTTACCTTAAATCAATATAATTTGCAGCAAAACAGAAAAAAAATGAATTGACATTTGCGTAAGATTATCAGAACTAGTGACTCAAAAAATACATGAAATGTATGTTCAATAATTGAACCAAATGTGACAAAGGAATAGAAATGTGGACATGTTTGTCTTTGAAGGAACTGAGGAGTAAAAAGAAAAGAGTAAGCTTTTCTTAGTTCCCCATTTTCAAGGTATTAGACTGGGAATGGAAATGGAGAAAATACCACTATTCTTGTTTTTTTTAAATTCATGCTTCAAAGGCAAAGACTAGGTACAAATGGTAATCCCAAAGTGAATGTAAAGGGTCCAGGAGAGTTGGCTAATATTTAAGCACCATCTTCTCCAAGCTTAGGATTAGTATTTCTCTACAAGAAAAAAGTCAAGAAAAGGGGACAGGAGACACACGTGTCAGTGCCCAAGGAACTCTTGAAAATAAAAGAAAGCATACGTAATGTGGAAGCAGTGCCAGACCACTTGGGAGGAATACAGGAACATTAAGAATGCCAGGATGTGGCCAGGAAGGCCTTTGGAATTAAGTTGAGCAAGAGATGTCAGGGACAACAAGAAATACTTCTACAATTACATCAGCAGCAAAAGGAAGACTAGGGAAAATGTGGACCCACTGATGAATGGGTGGGAAGTACCTTGGCATCAGAGGACACAGAGAAAGCAGAGTTTAGTTAATGCCTTCTTTGCTTCAGTCCTTACTCCTAAGGCTAGTCCTCACAAACTACAAAGCCTGAAGGCAAGATAGTAAAAGAGAGGAAGACTTTCCTCTGGTTGAGGAGGATAGGGTTTAGAGACTATTTAGGCAAACTAGCCATTGACAAACCTATGAGTCTGAGTTGGGACCATTAACAGACAAGTCTAACAGTAAACTGCTGATGCAGCACAAGTGTATGCAGTAAGATACTGACACATCCAGATTGAACTGAGTCATGATGGAGGAAACCAGAAATTAAACTCAGAAGCAAACCAGAAATGAAACTGTGAGGCGATTAGTGATTGGGTGCCAGCTACAGAAACAGTGATAAGATAGGGATGAGAGGAGAGCGTGTCAAATCACGATTGGACTAATGACAGGTTGAGAGCACAGTCCAGTTGGGTTTAACGGGATAAAAGAGAAAATCTTTTAACAGCAAAATTGGCTATTTGTCCATCTCGCAAATAGTCCCCTGTTCCTTGAGGTAACCGTCGCCAACATTGGAATACAATGCATCCATGAATGCTGGGGAAATAGCAGGCACTATTGCTCAGCCACTCTTTATCATTTCTACCGTCTACCTAGCTGTACCATCTTTGAGAAATCATGTGAAATAGGAGAGGTGCTGGAGGAAAGCCAACATCACTCCAGTCTTCAGAAAGCGCAAGGAGGAATCAAGAAACTACAAGCCGGTCAGCATCACCTCAGGTCCTGGAAAGATGATGAAGCAGCTCATCCTGGAGGCAATCTCAAAGTATGACAAGGAAAATAAGATGATCAGTAGTAGTCAGCATGGATTTACTGAGGCTAAGTCATGTTTAACCAACCCGATACCCTTCTGTGATGGGATGGCTGGCTGCCTGGATGAGGGGAGAGCAGTGTACGTAGTCTACCTTAATTCAGTAAGACTTTTAATGTCATCTCCCATAATATCCTCCTAGTGAAGTTCAGGAAGTGTGGGAGAGTGAGGTTGATTGAGATCTGACTGGATGGCATTGCTCAGAGTGTTGTGATGAACATTGCCAAGTCTAATTGGAGACCTGTGGCCATTGGTGTCTCCCAGGAGTCAGTACTAGACCCAATCAATTTTCTCATCAGTGACTTAAATGAGAGGACAAAGTGCACCCTGAGGAAGTTTGCAAAGGATACTAAACTGGCTAGAGTGGCTGACACAGCCCTCAGAAGGGTACATTCAGAGAGACCTGGACAAGTAGTAGAGCTGGGCAGAGGGGCAGTTCATGAGGTTCAGCAAGGGCAAGTGCAGGGTCCTGTGCACGGAGAGGAATTACCCCAGGTACCAGGGCAGATTAGGGGTTTGATCTGCAGGGAAGGATCTGGGAGTCTTGGTTGACAATTTAACCATGAGGCAGCAGTGCCCACGTGGTCAAGAAGGCCAATGGGATTGTGGTTGTGTCAGGAGGATGTTGCCAACGGGTAGTTTATATAGGTCAGTGAAGCTTATGCAAGTAACTCTCAGCTTTACTATTTGATCATATTGGCTGTGACAAACACAATACAATTGATATCCAGTCAATGGAATATTCATAAGTCCATCTGTTACTACTATGTTCAGATCTAAAAAAGAAATGCTGACAAAGTCTTAAATAAATTCCATAGAAGGACTAAAAAATTCTAGTACAATGTGAAAAAAAAACCAACTTCAGTTTTGTTGAGGATACAGGAGAAAAAATATCTGACATTGCCATGAAAGAGAAGTTAAAGATTTCTACCATGCAATTTACTTAATTATCAGTGCAAGCTTCACAAAATGCTGCCATCAGAAAGTGAATAGATCATAGGCGTGTTGAATTGGAGTAGCTTTAAAATGTTGTGACTGTCCTAATAGCTACATATCCTGTAAAATGCATTAATTTTCAAGAGGGTGATTACAGTTCACCTTTTATGTTCCATTACGTCTAATTTGTTTTAGGCTGCAACAGAGAAAATTATTTCCCCTCTTCCAATTTACAAGCAAAACACAAAAGAATAATCAAATGAAAAATATATAGATTTAATATGATTGAATATGGCTTCTCTGTATAAGTACATACCACTCCTGAACTACATTAGCGACAATACTAGCTATGTACATTAAACATATACAATTTCCCATTATGTGAAGAGTAGATGTTTAAATAAATTAATGCCTTAATTAAAGAATGAGAAAACAAAATTTTTGAAGTAACAAAACCTAAGATGGAACAAACTCTGAATAACTCCAGGGAATGGATCTGCTTTGATATTGAGATTTATGACTTTTATTAAAAGAAAACCCTCAAACCAACAGACAACATAGTAGTTTCCTTTAAATAAAAGAATGAATTCTGAAATGGTCTAACATATCTTGCTCATCAATTATGTTATTTTAATTGCACAATGACTTGCCAAAAATACATAGAAGAAGAAGTGTATAATTCAATTTGACTAAACTCTGCTAGACCACTTGTATGAGTGTATGGGTAGAGTTTAGGCCACTAAACTCTGCTAGGCCACAGTCTTGATGTCCTGAGACATCCTAGACTGTGCTCAGCACCAGCTGGAGAAATCCTCAGACTGCTCTATTCATCTCTAGTAATATAGTGATCAGTTTGAGGCAATGACAGCAGAATCAGAGATGATTGCTGTGATCTGAATGTAGTCTGTTTTGAGGATGCCACCTCTGAAGAAGCTACTGTTTTTTAATGCCTCTCATAATCCACAGATCTTTAACATTCAGGACTTCTATGGACTAAGTCTACCATGTCCTGAAAAAATGTTCAGCATCAATAAGAAAAATGTTCAGAGTTTATCATTTCATTTAAATTACATTCACAGTTGATTGTGCTTCAGGGAAGGTAGAATAAACAGAGGACCAAAGAGAAGGAAAAGTATTATGCTGTGAAATTGTGCTTTTAAGGCAAAGAGGAAAACATCTATATTTCTATTGACAAAACACAGGATGAGAAAAAGGTACACAGAGAGCATTTAGCTGATGCACAGGAAAGGTGTCAGTGCTTTAACACAGACAAACAAGTCAAACTGTCATTCATTCAGGCAAGCCTTAGGCAAGAATATCTAGAACTGACATAAGGGAAAGGAAAGTAGGAAGAAATTGTCAAAAGTGGCAGTCAGTAGGAAGAGCATGAATGTAAACAGAAAAATACATACATCTACATTTCAAACTAAAAAGTTGCCATTCAACTAACCCATTCATATCTCTGCTATTATATTTCTTTCTGATAAGTTAATCTTTCTGTGTGTCACTCTCCTACACTTCATGCACTTATTGTTGCTTTCTTCATTTAGTCCTGATAGTCTTTTAGGCAGTATAGAAATGTCACATATGCCAGATACACATGCTCAACATGAATCTTCCTTGTTGTCATGCAGATGGCCTGCCCCAATCTTCAAAGTATGAACAGAAATAGCATATGTTATTCGTTGTAATCAGGTGGCATCTTTATCTCTGGCTTTATGACTCTCTAGAAACTAGATGTAAGAGAGTCATATAATCTCATCTGAGAAGCAACCTAGAAATTCTCTATCTGGAGCAGCTGCGTATCACTGCAGTTTCAGAATATCTTTTTTCTTCTTTTTTTTTTTTTAGAAGATAGGTTCTATTTAAAGTCTCATGGTACTATTCTTTAAAAAAAATAAAAATAGTCATTTCCCTGAGGTTTTTCTCTCTCGTGAGTGCAGAACCATCCAATATAGAAGGGCAAGATGAGAAGTAATTGTGATCTACCTGAATTCCTGATATATATTTTATCACCAGAAATGCCTGCTTGATATGCCCATTTGTCTCATGATTTCAAATGTATTAACATCTGAGGGTTTTTTTTTGTTTTTTTTTTTTCCTCTGAAAATGTGTGAAACAGAAGAGCAGGAGAGGACAAGTCCAACCATCCAAATTCATTGAACTGCATTAGGAACATACAGAATTCATGGGCAAGTATATATAGAAGACATTACTAATGAAGTTCTATAGTCTCTTCACTGTGTATTCAACATATGTATTCATGTATTTATGAGTTTTTTGTCTTGCAACACACACAGCAGGGCACTAGAAAAAAATATATGTAGATTAAATATGAAAAAGGAAACCTAATGACAGGTATGTGTGTAGTCTTCTACTTTCGCACTAATAATGTCAACCTGATAACTGCACTGAAAAAGTTACAACCAGCCTGAATTTGAGAAAAGGATAATATTGGGCATGAACACCTATGAGAAAAATAGCTTCTCAGAAAGTTAAACTTTGGTCTAAAAAGAACAAGAAATTACTTGAACTGCAATCAAATTTATGCTAAACAGAGAAAAGGAAGTCTCTTGTGATCAAGACAGATTTAATTGGAAGTCTTATCCTGATTAGATAACTACTAAAGCACATTGAAAATGAAATAGTTCCTATGGATAAATTAGCTGAAACACATGAGCTAAAGGATAGGCAGTGATGACCAAGTGATTATGAAGGGGGTAAGATTAGAGATACTATCTAAATGTACCAGTGATCGTACTCAGGAAGGAAAGAATCAGACCAGCCAGGCAAAGAGTGTGTTGGAGTATAGTATTGTCTGATGATTTTCTTTGAAACATTCTACATCTGGAGAGTTAATGCATTACACAAAATCTATTTATTTGATTTTACCTGAATTTACATGTGATTTTGATTTGTTAGATTGATATAGCAATGCATGTATGTACAAACACACATTCAACAGAGTATAGTAACTGAGATACAAATTTGATTCACAATAGAAAAGTGAATTCCACCACTAGTCTATATAATATACTCACAAGACCTAGCATTCTGAGTCTCTGCAAAAAATATGTGGGTTGAAACTAGTTCAAATCCACTGCTGTCTTAGAAGTTCTTGTTTGGTTTTTATAGTCTGTGTTGTATAGACACTTCCCTTTTGCATGCTGGGCAGTCTGACTTAGAAGACTTTTGCACTGGTTTGATTAACTCAAGAACAAATTGTTACACAACTGATACAACCAACTTATTTATTCAGCTGACCTAGTCAGCTGACCAGGGGAATTACTATCGCTACTTATTTAGAAGAAAGACTACCTTCTGGTCCTCCTTGTGTTTACAAACTTATCTGAACTTACAGTTTTCTTTGAAACAGCTGTGGTCAGTGCCCTTTTTCTTTCATGAGCACATTGCCCTTGGCTGCCTCCTCAGAGTGGACATAGAAGGCCCTGAGGAGTCTTTCAAAGATATGTGTTCAGCAAATAATGACACTCTTCCCAACTGCCTGTTGCTATACGCTGGGGATACATGACTGTTTTTTCCAGGTTTGTTCTCTTCTTTTCAGATTTTCTGTAAATTAAATTACTAAACCACTTTCTCTATGTAAAATGTATCAAGACCAGGGCTACAATATGCTGTTCTCCTATTCAAAATATGACCTAAATGGTGATCTGAATGGAAGAGCTGGTTCCTGCAAGTGAACATGCCACCCATTATACTGCTGTAATTCCCAGTACCAAGTGAGCTCAGATCTATGCTTTTGGCTTTTGTTAGCCCACACACAAAATTAAAAACAGAAGACAAATGTAATGTTAAAAAAGGATGAAAAAACTAAATATATAATACCACAATCTCATTTCAACTATATTCCTATCCACTTCCTCAACTTCTATGACTGAAAACATAGCCTGTATTTTATTTGAAAACTGCCTCACCAGCTATTAGTTTCCTGTCCCAAACTTCTTTTATCTCCTGCTTTATACAAATTTTATACATTTTTTTATACTTTGATACAGTTCTATGATTATAATGATATATCTTATAACTCTCAAGTCTGCTTTAGAAGAAACTGGATAAAACCTGGATAAAACTCATTTTGAGTTCTCCTCAAAATATCAAATGATCATTTTCAAATTTTTTATTTTATTTTTTTAATAGCAATTACACTTGATTGCTAGAAGAAGAAGAAAACCTGAAACAGAAAGATTTTCAAAAGGCATATCATCTTGTTTATTAAGATGAATTTGAGAAATTAAATTCATACAACTTTATCCCTATTAGTTGTATATGAGGTTTGTACATTTCATTTTCTGATTCACCTCTTCTGGAAAAAAATGTGATTGCATCTCTGTTCATCAGTAAAATATTTGATGGCACTCTACAGTGGTGCAAGTTGTAATTTACTGTACATTTTTGTAATGGGAGTTTCAATGTCAATAAAACTTAAATTGCACATCATAGCTCCGTCAGCAGTGGTTACTCTAGGGAACAAGGAAATCATCCTAACCACTGTTTGTCTGAATGCTGTCCATCATCATTTACTGCAGTTCTCCACTGAGATTGCCCTGAGAGTGAGTCTCAGGCAGGGTGGAATGTATGATGAATATGTGTTGCAGTCTACTTTCTTCTCCTGGTGATGCCTTTCCCTAACTGTGTGTCCTGAATCAGACATTTTTATGAACTTACCAAGCAAAATTGATTTTAGAGAACATCTTCTCTCTGATATAAAGGTCAATTCTTTTTCAATTGATTGTGGAAAATTTACACAACATCACAGATCTTAGCTTTAGCATTGTGTTTATGGCCTTTTCAGAGAGAGACTAATTAAAGACAATCCAGTCCAGTCTATATGCAAATATACAATGTGTTTTGCTTGATGCATGTGTGCAAGAGCTAGGGAAGTATGGTTTTATTCAGACATAAGGAGGATTGTATCAACCTAGATTGTTAACATACTTAGAAACTGATTCAGATCTCCAAAAAGATAAAAAGATAAATCAAGTGAAAATGTGCAAAATCTTTGATATATCAAATTAACATATACAGCAAATGCAAATAATTTAAACACTTCTGAAAACATAGTGCTGTTATCACAAGCACATGCTTCTACTCTCCCAAAAGATAGAACATAATAAGCTGAAAATCTTGCCTTTCATGAATCATATTTAACATTGGAACAATGTATTACAGAATATAAAGTAGAATTAAAATCAAAGGAAGAGAAATCTAAGCAATTTCCTTAAATCTCCTAAAAATAGTTAGAAATGTTTCCAATGCAAAAAGCTATGGTCAGCATGGTCATTCTTAAGGGACAAGTAGAGTTTGAATTAATAAATTTCACTTATTGTGCTGACAATACCCAGATTATTCTTCCAGTTCCTGAAAAGCATGGCATCATTTGGGCAATTGTAGCATTTCTCTATGCTCTTTGAAAGATAAGGTTGAGAGGGGATTTGATTAATATATATAAGGGTGAAAGTAGGGAGGAAGGGGCCAAACTCTTCTCAGTGGTGGCCAGTGACAGGACAAGGGACAATGGGTTGAAGTTGAAACACAGGCAGTTCCATCTCCATATGAGGAAGAACTCCTTTTCTGGGAGGGTGCCAGAGCCCTGAAATAGGCTGCCAAGGGAGGCTGTGGAGTCTCCTTCTCCAGAGATCTTCAAAACCCACCTGGGTGCAATCGAGAGTCCTGTACATTGGATGTCCCTGTTGGAGCTGGAGGAGTTGGACTAGGTGATCTCTAGAAGTCCCTTCCAACTTTAACCATTATGTGATTCTATGTTTCTGTATCTTTACTGTACTTTTCCTACTTTACTTGCCTCAGCTAGAAGGAAATCAGGAAACATTATTGACAAACCATACCTGCTGTTGAAAAGGAACTAATATATTTCAGCAGGATGCTACATCTCAGCTATAGTACATTCAGCATTGTATTACTGATGATAATAAGTATACATCCAAAGATATTAAGTGAATACAAGTAAATAACACCACTTTGCTCTTGCATTTTTTTTCTATCTTTAGCTAATATCATATGAGTCTTACGAGAGGTGCATGAATGAACATGGAAAACTCAAAACCACATTGAAGAGATGTCAGAATTTCTGCATCTGAATATAGTATGTTGGTAAATTCTGTGAAGTAGTTACTTTTACTGATAAAATACTCTTAATGACTCTGCTATTGAAGGGAGGAACAAGTCTCTAAAGGAAAAAGCCTCTAAAATACATTTATTTAACTCTGACATACATTTTAGCCACAAACTTGAGAAAAGAAATGAATCATGATGATGAATTAAGAAAACAAACTTAGATCACTTTTAAGAATGTAAAAAAAAGTTATTTTCATAAGGAATAGAAAAATATGCTCCTATTTTGTCTTTTATAAACCTTTTTATGTTCTGTAATTGCTTTAGGAATTTATGTACTGTATGCAGCTGCCAGCTAAACTATAGATGGATACTGAAGAAGTCTTCTGAAAAGACAGTGGAGATGACAGAGAAACACAGTCAGAAGATGATGTTTAAGAGATACCAGCATATCATGGTCTCAAATGACTCAGATGCTTAGTTTCTGATTTTAATTCATAGAACCCACAGTGCAATGGACAAGAAGGACGGAGAGGAAGGCCTATATATTTGGCAAGGTGACAGACTTAGAGGACTGCAGATGTCTTGATTCATACCTGCATGAAATGCTAATTGACCATGGGAATGTCTGCACTGTCAAGTTTAGGAAATGAGAATAAACAATGAAGAGTTTCCAGCTCAGTATCCCACTAAAACGTTAGTTTAGGAGTAACAAATGGTCTTCTGAATAAACGTTGCCCCATTCCCTTGTCTGTAAAATAGGAAGAGATTCTATACTAGCAATTATGCATAAAAAAATAGATCACATTAGGTAGATGCACAGGGTGAATATGATCTAGTTCTGTTTATGAAGCAGCATACAGGTACTGGTTATGATAGTCATAACTAGAAGAAAAGCAGTATTTTACAATTTTAAACTCTAATATATTATAATTAAAAAAAATAAATTTTAGAAGATGCAATAGGGAATTGCTGCCTTTTATGATCATGAAGGTTAATTTTGGGATAAGGTATGAACCATAAAAAATCTGTTAAAAATAAAAAAAGATATTTTCATCTTAACGTCTTAGCAAATCTTCTACATCTTTTGTGATATTTTTATATCTTGCAGATTGAACTGCAGCTGAAAGGGATTCTGAAGTTCAGGCCCAACCCTCCTGATCAAGCAGTCAAATAGACATATCAAGTCTAGATTTTGATTGTCTGCAAGGATGGAGACTATCTGGGCAATATTTGTCAACAAGATTCTTACTTTCTTCTGTGACTGTTTAAGCATGGAAGGATTCACCTAACAGAAGAATTAATCATAGTTTGAAAATATTCTTTTATTTATTCTTGACATAGTTGAAATCATGATTAGATTGTATCAGTCCACTCTAGTCGCTGGCACTCTGGAAAGACAAAAATGTTCAATGTGGATGGCTATTTAAATTGGAAGGAACTTGAAATCCTGCTTGAGAAGTGGAACAGGGATTTTGAGCTGTGAGCATCTTGCATCAGAGATCCTAGTCACCCTATGTATACCTAGAGAAGAGCTGTTTCTGTGGTATCTGAGTTCAGTGCAGAATACAGAGTATGGAGGAAAAGTGAAAGAAGAGCATCTCTAGCTTTTCTGTTTGAAAGCAAAAATACTGTGAGTCCAGTGTGTCTCAACAAGCTTAGCAGCATATCTGCAGGTTGTTTAAATGGGTAGGAAGAAGAAGAGCGAGAAATGAAAAATGTTGCAGTAGTTACTTTAGCATCACTTAGCCAGGTATGATCTCACTTTTTAGCTTGAGTCTGAATAACAGCCACAATAAATGATACAGTAGAAGAACAAAAGTAATTTGCTATTGGTCTATGCATTGTAATTTCAATCACTCCCTCGTTTCCACAGCAACAAAGAGTGCTGTCCTTTCCTCAGGATTAAACTGCATTTGAGTCTTGAGCTTGGTAATAGCTTGATGTAGCAAGTGATGTGTTTGGTCTGCAGACAGTCACTGGGACTGACTTGCTGAAATAATCTCTCTCAGACTTCCTGCTCACCAAATGCATGCCATAAATTCAGATTGCTAGAATTTATGTAAGTAAGTCATTTAAGGTTTAACTTTATGAAGGCTTTCCCTTTGTACAGCACTGCAGGAGACTGCATATTTTAGCTGAATATATTCACATATACAAAAAATCTTATTATTAAGGTGGCCAAATTTAGGGTGTGTTATGTTTAATGTAACTTTCCCACTGTGTGATAGTGAAAGAAGAAAAGTAATGAAGCTCATAATTCCATGCAAGTATAGTATCCCTGGATACTGCTGACACTGAATACTGTTGGGATAATAAGAAAGAGAAGATACTGAGCTCAATGTTGTGACTTAAATATCAGCAGTGTATCTAATGAATTGTCTTGTCATTTCTTTATTGCCAGGGGTGGAACTATATTCATAATCACATGGCCAAGTCCAATTAAATCCCCGAGATTAATTCACTGTTTGTAGTAGGTGAAAAGTTCTCATCTTAAAAAATGTCTATATTCTGCCTTACCACCTGGTCTGACCCCAGAGGCATGGGCTTGGTAGAATTATCTAACTAGCAGAATAATAATTAAAAAAAAAATAAAGGTAATAACAAGCAAAAAAGTTAACCCCTCCCTGCACTGCAGGTCCATACATGGACATGTGTTCTCAGATTAATAATAATTGATTATGTTTTATTCTTAATAATAATAATTTTGTAGTTTTACTTATTATTCAGAATACTCTTCCTATCTGTGCTCTCTCTGATGGGTCTGTCTGTCTATCTCCACTCTATCCCGATGCAGAATCTGAGCCACTTATTAATTTATTTTTTAGTTACTCTGTAGTAGCAATATAGCTGCTATACTAGTTCAGATTAAGTGAGCTAGATAAGTGAAAGAGAGTAGAAGTACTCTCTCAGTATCCAGAGTTAGACTGGGAGGAAACTTCTTGTTCACTCAGTAAAGTACAGAAAGAGACTATATCGCTTAGCAAGTACCTTACATCATACATCCAATACTACAGACAAAATAATTAAGATGAGAGATACTAAGCATTTTTCTGTAATGATATCTTTTAGTAGATCTGAAAACATGCAAGTCAAATTTCCACAGATAGTATGCTTTCTCTTTCTTGCTGTCTTGTTCTCTCTATCTTTTGTTCTCCTCAACTGAGTGAATCAATCAGCTTTGTAGCAGAATAATAAATAGGATATTCAAATATTAGTTTTTCATGCAATTCACTGATATCAGATAGGTAAGCACATTTTTGATCTTGTGCTACAGCTTTTTATCTGTGACTTGTAGATAATAGATGTCACAGGTTTTGTGTTAACTGCATTTCAGTTTCTTCTGTAACCTCTCATCAAAGGTCTCTGTGCTGAAACCATGACAAGCAGTCTTTTAGTTTGAAGTTGCACTTGCAGGATCATGGACTCCCAATGAGTAATCTGCCTGTGCAGATTAGTTTAACCTTTAAATTGATCCATGATGGTACTAAACCACTTGTAGTATTGAACTTTGCCTTTCTCTCTCAAAATAGGTATCCAACATTTTTATCAATCTCATTCTTAATACAAGTAAGACAACATTTCCCCTGTTAGCTTTGCTATTTTTGAGTAGTTTGAATAACTTTCTCTCTGAAGTCCTAACAAAGAACATCCTGTCTTTTGGATAGCAGGGCTGAAGGTATGATCCTCATATGTTGGTATTATCAGATGTCTTATAATAGCAGATCTGGCATAGGTATCTCCTTAAGTTTATTTTGTTTTTCTGTTTTGTTGCTACATATAAGATGTGAAACACTACTTGGGAACTGGTAGGATACTTAGCAGAAGCAAATATAACAAACAATTTTCAATGCCTTGCTGCCTCTGTTATTTCTTTCCCATGTAAGCAGGATTCTTCTACTTCCTAATCATCATGAAAGCTGTCTGTAGTGATTTTAAATTGTCCTTTAGTACTGTAAACTACAAACTAGTGAAGAATGTGGGGTTAAAGAAGAAAATGAAAGTGTCCTGGAGTTTTAAATCTTTTAACATAATACATATAGGAAAAACATTTTTTTTTTCTGTCCCATAGGAGAGCTTCAAGTCACCTAATGCTTGGCTCCCACCACCATTGCTGGCGGGAGCCAAGCATTAGATATCTTCCATCCATAGAGATACATACTTAGCCAGTACACAGCTTTTATAAAGAAGAATCCCTTCTCTGTAGCCTAGGAAATGATCTACATAGTGCATTCATGACACGAATGACCAGAACTATCTCCTTTTCCTCTTTAGAAAAACATTTCTGTGAGAGTCGCCCTTCTCCCTGCTTGAAATCAGCAAAAGTGTTGAAATAGTGCTTTAAAATGCTCCAGGAAGCTGTAAAGCCTTGAGGCAGTGATTCTCATTGAAGCTGAAAGGGCAATTTAACACAGCACATGCAAAATGCGCTGCAAAATGTATATGGAACGTTAAAATAGACATATGATACTATGACAAAAAAAAAATCTGTGAGGAAAATATACTTGCTATATTCCCATTAAAAATCCAGTAAAGAAAAATATATTGACCACATTTCAGTTTGATTGAGTATCAGATATACTCATAGGGGCTTCTGAATTTGAAGCCAACTTCTTCTCAGAAGCAGTGGACTTCCATCTAAGAACTCTCCCCTTGTGTTGAGACACTGTCAGAGGAAACAATTTGAAACTGAGAGCTCTCTCCTTTAGGGTGATTTGCACATGCAGACTTGAGGATGTATTGATTTGGGATATAGCTTATGGATTTTTAGCTCCTAGATTTTCATCATGAATTGGCTAATTCTCATACTGATGTCTGAGCTTGATTTAGCTTATCCTTTATAGGAGCGAGTAGTCAGAGGGAAAAATTGCTTAACATTTACTGGAGTGCTTTCTCTGTATGTCAGACCCCTTAATAATAAACTGTTGACCAAGTCCAGGACTAAAACTGGATCCAGCTTCACCTAGCTCCTTTCCATGGCAGATAAGAAAGAAGAGGGAGTATCTCCTGAGAGAAATTTTGTTAAATAACTCTTTGGTCATAAATTGTCAATCAGGTCTGGAACTAAGGTCAATCTGACCTGAGTCCCATGACTCAACAGGAGGACTACTTTATCATTCATGAATCAAATGGCAGAAGTTACATTTAAAGACTTTCTCACATTGTGTACTTTGTTGCATAATATGAACTGAGTATTTTGGTGTAGTTGAGAACCATTTTTCCTCTCTACTGCCAGTTTAGAGTGAACCAGTCAGATAAAGAGTAAATATATGATGACACTGCAAATTCTAGTAATAGGCAAATATTTTGAACTTCTTTTCTAGGATTCCATAGAAACTGAATCTCATTGATAGCATGTTGATCTTTAACACAATGGAGACTCTTAAGGCTGCCAGCAGTGATTAAAAATTAGGCTGAGGTTTACTTAGACTGAACAGAATATGAGAAACTCCCGAGTATGACATGAGAAGCAGCTGAATATGACAGATAGCAATAATAGAAGACTACAGAAGTAACCAAGGGCACCATGAGCATACCTGGATTTCAGATGATTAAGGGATAGGTGTATGAAAGACAGACAAACTTCAGAGAAAATTGAAAGAGACTATTGGCACCTTCTGGGGAGTTGAGACTTGCAGGAGGCAATGGTACTTTGGGAATCATATCACTGTCAGACACTTTTGTAGTGTCTTCATTCCAGTGGCTGTAGTATTTCTTTGTTTGTTGAAATAGTTTCTTTCATTCCTTCAAGCTGTTTGCATTTATCACTGGCTAAAAGGCAGTAGTTGCTCTCAGAAATGAATAGAAAGACTTAAGGATGAGCAGCTCTTGAGTGCAGCTCACAGAGACAGTCATCCAAGGCAGCACTCTGCAGAGCACATTGTCGGAGATAGTGGGGGATTTCCAGGAAACCCCTGAGCAGCTAGAGAGCACCTGCTGAGAGAAAGACAGGTAAAGACATGGCAAGTCTTAACTTGTTGTTGAAAGATCTGATAAGCTTTAGTAATTGTTTCTGAACTCTGTTGACTGACCCCCAATCAGAGAGAATTGGGGCCTTTGTTCCAGCTGACCCCTAAGAGAGGGTGAAGCACTCTCTTAGTTAAGAGCCAGGCTTATCATGCAACTCAGAGTAGAGAGTATACAAAGAAGGGAAACAATAAATCCTGGAGTTTCTGCAGCAGTTAATGCAGAAGGGTGCTAAGAAGGGGGCTGTATTACAGTAGGAAAATCTCAGATAGACAGATAGGATATTTCCCAGCAGCAAATCATTCTGCCATGTCATGGACTTTAGCTCATGCAGATTTTCAGATGGAGAATGTAGCTCTGCAAGTTTCAGGCTCAGGAAGTACCTGAGCCTTCTTCTCAAGGCTGTGGCAGATGATTTTCTTTCCTGCATGAGTATACTGCTGAGCTTTGAAATAGGAATATAAACAGGATCAACTTTCTACATAATTGACCGCATATTGCATCCTGTGTACAAGGGACTCAGCTATCTATCACAATCTGGTATCTATAATCAATATATCTTGGTAAAATGTCAAGGAGGAACTAAAAACTGCTGTGAACACACAGAGAGGCAGAGATAGGAACTGAATAACCCTAAATAATCTCTAAATAATCTATGTTCTGCATGATAATGGTTACAGAGACTTCATTTCACTTTGGGGGGGTTTCACATCTGGTAAGCACAGTGGTAAACATGGAACTCTGGATGGTGCTATTGATGGTGTTATTGATGGAGACTATCTGTTCTACAGTGCAGCTCTACTGATCAAATGGGGAATCAACTAAGGACAAGAAGGATAAAAGCAAGTAAATTATATACCTCTGTGTGGCCTCTGAATCACTGTCGGCTGGACTGTGGACCTGACCACCCATCAGTGGGGATGCTCCAAAGACAGCGGATGGAGAGAACCTGAGTCATCTTGAATGTGGTGAGAACAATCAAAGTAAGACTATATCAGAGAGGTAGTCCATAAGGATGAGGAAAGCTGAGGATCATGCTGTGTAGCTTGCCTATAGAGCTCTGATATATGTATTCTATTTTTAGTTCTAGTATATTTCTAGCTTTATTATACATTTTAACCCTGTTATCCTTGCAGATTGTCTGAGATTAATAGTGTAGTGCCATCCAGCATTCATCATATGTGTAGAACTGCTTACCGCTAATAAATTCTTATTCTTGACAAGTGATGTCTCAAGTTCAGTGCAGCTAAACCTGGAATCTAAAAGATTTCTGGACGCTCCCATAGTAGTGCACCAGAACTCCTTTTGTAGACACATATATCCATGGTGTCATGGTGTCATTGCCATAACTTTGGCTTCTTTGATAACAGGAAGCCTTATGGGGCACCAGGCATGATGGCACCCAATGGGGTCCATCTCCCTCAAAGAGCGAAGAGGGCACTGGGCCAGGAGCTGGCTAGGCTCATGAAGAAGGCTTTAAACTAGATTCAAGGGGAGAAGGGAGTATCCATGGGGGGGCAGATGAGATGGCTGATGGCCCATCAGACCATCCACAGCAGTGCTGTGGCCTGTGAAGGGTCCTCTAGGACTAAAGAGGCCAAAGGGCAAAATACGGAAACTTCTGAAAGCCCACAGAGTAAGGATGCAGCTGTCCTGACAAGGAGGAGAGGCACATTGGGAGCCCCACTCAAATGCCTCTACCTAAACGCACGCAGCATGGGGAATAAACAAGAGGAATTGGAGTTGCATGTGCGGTTACAGGGCCATGATCTCATTGCAATTACTGAGAAATGGTGGGAGAGCTCCCATAATTGGAATGTGACCATGGAGGGCTACAGGCTTTTCAAGATGGACAGGGCAGGAAGACGAGGTGGTGGAGTTGCTCTTTATGTGAGAGAGCAACTGGAATGCATAGAACTCAGCATAGGAGAGGATGGAATGCTAGTAGAGAGCCTGCGGGTGAGGATAAAGAGGCAAGCCAACAAGGGCGACACAGTGGTAGGAGTTTATTACAGGCCTCCTGACCAGGACGAGGAAGTGAACAAAGCCTTCTATGGGCAGCTGCAAGAAGCCTCACAGGCCCTGGTCCTCCTTGGGGGACTTCAACCACCCAAATATCTGCTGGGAAAATCACGTAGCCAGGAACAGACAGTCCAGGAGGTTCCTGCAGAACATTGCAGATAACTTCTTGACACAGGTGGTTGATGAGCCAACAAGGGGAGGGGCACTGCTAGACCTGATCCTAACAAACAGAGATGGTCTAGTGGGAAATGTGAGGGTTGAGGGCAATCTAGGCTGCAGTGACCTCGAGATATTGGAAATCATGATCCTATGTGGAGGAAGCAAGGCGAGAAGTAGGACAGCTACCCTGGACTTTAAGAGAGCCAACTTTGACCTCTTTAGGGAGCTCCTTGGAGCAGTCCCCTAGGTCAGGATCCTAGACAGAAAGGGAGTCCAGGAGAGTTGGCTGATATTCAAGCACCACTTCCTCCAAGCTCAGGATCACTGTGTTCCCACAAAAAAGAAGTCAAGTAGGCGGAGCAGGAGACCTGTATGGATGGGCAAGGAGCTCCTGGGCAAAGTTAAAGATAAAAAAAGAGTGTACAGCTTGGGGAAGAAGGGACAGGCTACATGGGAAGAATATAGGCGCATCACCAGATAATGCAGATGCGAAATGAGGAAGGCCAAAGCCTGGGTGGAATTAGAATTGGCGAGGAATGTCAGGGACAACAGGAAGGGTTTCTATAAATATGTTAGCAGCAAGAGGAAGACGAGGGAAAATGTTAGTGGGCTGAGGAATGTGGAGGGGGCCTTGGTGACGGAGGATGCCGAGAAGGCAGAGTTAGTAAATGCCTTCTTTGCCTCTGTCTTTACTGCTAAGGCCACTCCCCATGAATGGCAGGGTTGAAGTGGTAGACAAACAAATGGGGTAGAGGAAGACCTTTCTCTGATTGAGAAGAAGTGGGTTAGGGATCACTTAGGCTAATTAGCCACTCAGAAATCTATGGATCCCGAAGGGATGCACCCAAGAGTGCTGAGGGATCAGCCTCTCTCCATCATCTTCAGGAGGTACTGGAAAGCAGGGGAGGTCCCTGAGGACTGGAAGAGAGACAACGTCACTCCAGTCTTCAAAAAGGGCAAGAGGAGGAACCGGGAAATTACAGGCTGTTCAGCCTCACCTCCGTCCCTGGAAAGGTGATGGAGCAGCTCATCCTAGAGAGAATCTACAGGCATATGAAGGGGAAGAAGGTATTGAGGAGCAGTCAACATGGATTCACCAAGGGGAAGTCATGTCTGACGAACCTCTTAGCCGTCTATGATGGGATGACTAGCTGGCTGGATGAGGGGAGAGCCGTGGATGTTGTCTACCTTGACTTAAGCAAGGCTTTTGACACCGTCTCCCATATTATCCTCATATGGAAGCTCCGGGAGAGTGGACTAGACAAGTACAAAGTGTGGTGGCTCGAGAACTGTCTGGATGGCAGAGCTCAGAGGGTGGTCATAAATGGGGCCAAGTCCAGTTGGAGGCCTGTAGCCAGTGGTGTCCCCCAGGGGTCAGTACTGGGCCTGGTGCTGTTTAACTTGTTCATCAATGACCTGGATGAGGCCACTGAGTGTACCTGAGCAATTTTGCGGACGACACCAAGCTGGGTGGAGTGGCCGACACTCTGGAGGGCTGTGCTGCCATCCAGAGGGACCTGGACTGCCTGGAGAGCTTGGCAGAGAGGAACCTCCCGAGGTTCAACAAGCACATGTGCCGGGTCCTGCACCTGGGGAGGAATAACCCCAGGCACCAGTACCAATTAGGGGTCGACCTGCTTGAAAGCAGCTCCACAGAGAGGGACCTGGGAGTCCTGGTTGACACCATGTTAACCATGAGTCAGCAGCGTGCACTCGCGGCCAGGAAGGCCAATGGGATCCTGGCCTGCATCGGGAGGAGCGTTGCCAGCAGGCTGAGGGAGGTGATCCTGCCCTTCTACTCAGCTCTGGTGAGGCCGCACCTGGAATACTGTGTGCAGTTCTGGGCTCCCCCGTATAAGAAGGACATGGAGCTTCTCTAGAGGGTTCGGCAGAGAGCAACAAAGATGATTAAGGGACTGGAGCATCTCTCGTACGAGGAGAGAGTGCATGAGTTGGGCCTGTTCAGCTTAGAGAAGAGAAGGCTGAGAGGGGATCTTATTAACATGTATAAATACATGAAG
>JAUBOD010000323.1:273696-288670 GCA_032353885.1 Nothura maculosa | reverse complement strand
CTGGATGGCAGCACAGCCCTCAGGGCTGTCAGCTACTCCTCCAAGTTTGGTATCGTCAGCAAACTTGCTGAGGGGGCCCCCATGCCTTCATCTAGGTCGTTAATGAATACGTTGAACAGGATGGGACCGAGGACTGACCCCCGGGAGACACCGCTAAGTACAGGTCTCCAACTAAACTTTGCCCCATGGAGTATCAATATATCATTCCCTATAGAGTGAACAAAAAAAAATTAAAACCTTTTGAATATGCAGAAGATAAGAGAGAAAGAATTATTTTATCTTTTCTAGAAGAAATAATATTGTCTCCTTGCCTAAATAGATTACCTTTATAGAAATAAACATATGCTCTGTGTTAGATTATGACTTTGAAATAAGGCTAGAGGAACTATGTACTAAAAAACTTAACCTAGAAGTGCTAGTTTTTCACTTCTCTAGATCTCTAGATTCCTTAGTCAACCTCACAGACTGTGCATGAAAAAGACTAAACATCTCAATCCACATGATTGAGTTTCACATGTAGAAAAGCTACCTCAGTCCAGACATGATGAGCAAAATATCTTTTTAATGTATTTATTTATATGGACTTTAGAGAGGCCTGACTTGAAGAAAAACTAAAGAAAAGGGTAATTGGAAAAGAATAAAATAAATGCTGCTGTTTTTAGCTCAGCTTGTTAATGTGGTTTAAGAGTCTCTCCCTGTATACCCATATGCATGGAAGAGAGAAGATACTGTGACTGAAGAAAGGTTACTACTTCTAATTATTAGGTTTTACTAGATCTGTATATGTGTGAGGCATCAGATGTGCCAGAAATCCAGCTCTGTCCAAAAAACTCTTCCAGGCAAAGATTATCTAGATTAGTAGGAACTTGATTTATGTTAATCCAGTTAACATAAATGGGATTTTTATTTATCCATACACTTAAATACACAAGACCGAAATGGTAGAATTGAATTCTAATGCCAAATCTAAGCAAATTATGGTGGTTTAAACAAAACATGACAGTGGGCAACAATGAAAAGAAATACAGTTCTTTTTCCTAATGTAAGAAAATTCCCTAATTTTTCCTAATGTAATGTATTTTTTCCTGTATTTTAAAGGAAAATATTGAATTCAGAATAATTTGTCTATACAAACAGCACTGAGCAACTCATACAAACTATTTACTGTACAAGAGATTGCTTGGAATTCCCTCAGACTAGAATTCTCCCCAGATTTACTTTGGAATCTGTACTAAGGATATTCTGAAAAGGTTATTAAAATCCCAACTAATTAAAAAAATAAAAGATAATTGAATTTAAAGACATTCAAGGTTTCTAGTGACCCATCCTAAATAGAAAGAGAAAAAAAAAAGGTTTTCTGAATTATCAATTGAAGCTAAATTGCAGAATGAATAATTGCATTGACTTAATCTCTAGTACTGCCTTCTCAGGAACACTTGTTGAGGCTGAACTTGACAGTGAGCAACAATGAAAAGAAAAATAGATTCTTCTTCTATAGCAAAAAGCAGAAGTGAAGACAAGAAATGTAATGAAGAAGAACTATATTCCTTTTGGAAATAAAGCCTTAATGCCTTCCTTTAACACACGGAGAAGTCACTAGACTAAAAAATTATTTCTGAAGAGCCAGCAGACAAGTCATGATATCTGAGACATCACTGACAATTTTACCTTTGATTTCAAGAGTAGTCATCCTCAGAAGGTGTCATTTAAGTTATCACCTTATTTTTACCCTTAGAAAATATACTGCATGAAAAAAAGAGTAATGGAGCTTCTACTACTTTCTTTAGAATATAATCATAATGCATTTATGCTCCAATGTAAGAAAAAATTCACTTCAGCTTCTTTTGTATTATTATACTATTCATAATGAGTACCGTGTTACCATTTTAAATCAACTGATATATGCCACACAAAAATTATTTGAAAAAGAGTAATCAACAGGTTTCCATATCTAAGGAAGTTGCTCTTACTGGAAGACACCAATGACTCTGAATTTCACATAGCTAAATTACGTGTATTTTAAAACATACCACCTTATTATTCATTTTACAAAGTGCAAAGCAGAGAAATTTCCTTCCCTTTTTCTTTAAGAGCAGAATTAAATGCATTTTCTAAAAAGTTTTTTTTTTGGTGCCTAGACATAGTTAATCCTTGATTAATCCCCAAATTCTGGTAGTAAATTCATGACAAAAAGTTCTTCTTTGTAAGGATCATAACATTTGTCGTTTAAAATTCTCACCTAAACTCAAACAATGTTATTTTTAAGATTAAGTACTAGATACAACAGCTCAAAATGGAGGTCTAATCTGGATATTTGAAAGGATTGGAAAAAAGAAAGTGTGACTAGGATTTCAGTCCAGCAAAGATTTTGATCTCATATTTCTTAATTCACTACAAAAAGAAGGATTTCTAAAAGAGCCTTGAAGAATTAATAAGGTATAAAGAGTTCATGGGAGCACAGCTGCATGTAAGTCACAGCTCTTCAAAGGACTTTTAAAGACATATAATGCTAAGTAGAACAATTTGGAACATAAAAACTATTTAAAACAAGATGCTAGATTGCTCCCATAGACACAGAGTGAATCTGTGATTGTGCCACTTGGCAAAGATGAGAGGTTGTTTCAATCCTAGTTGAAAATGTTTCCAAATTCCTCCTGTGCAAATGGAGAAATTTGTAATTTTTGGTCAAACATGACTGAAAAATCCAATTTATTCTCTTTAACTAATTGAGAAGAGTAACTTAGGAGAAGCAGTAGTTCTGCAAAGGTTAGAGCTTTAATAGATTCTATGAAATATTCTTTGGTGTTTTGCTTTCTGTATTGTAGTTATGCAATATTGTACCGCTTCAGTGATACAAATGATACATGGAATACTAGAGAATTTTTCTTTCAGTTACTTGGGATTATAGGATTTTTCTGTCTGTTTCTTTCTCTAAGATTTAGTTAAGAGTTTTCTAAATAAGACAGAATACAGTAGAGATGGAAAAGATATTTTTAGATTATCTTGACCCTCCAAGTATTACAGTAATTCACTTTTAATGCATCCTCAAGGGCTTTAATTGCCTCTATTCTTTGGATAAAAATAAGATATAAGATTACTAAAATGTCTAACTTTATCCCTCTGTCCAAAAGTCACAAAATTCCATCCAAAGTCAAATATGATAAGAAAAAGAAAGGACACATTATTTTTTTCAGTAATACATTTATATTTATGTTTTTTGACCAGTGAATCTTCCTGTTGTGCACAACATTGTAAAATCCTATAGTTGCTGAGTAATGTCACCAAAAATCATAAACACAAAATAATAAATGATTGAATAATAGAAAAGAATCAGTGAATGAATAGAGGAACATATGAGTGACTGGAATAAAGAACTCTACTATTTTACTGTGGAGGTATGTATGTTCATATAGTATGTGCATTCATGCAGAGATATGTGCATTCAAAGAAGCAAAATAAAGCACACATTTTTTTCATAAAAATAAAATCTCAGACATTCAAATGCTGAAAAAATATTAGGATAGCAGCATCATGGACAGAATCACTGCCTGCACAATGCTCAGAAAGCTGTGTGAGTCCTATAGGCCAAAGAAAGAACTGTCTTTCAGAATGATATTTGAAAAAGAAGTGAAAATTCTACACCAATTATAGTGGATAATTTACTAATATATGCAAGGATTAGCATTTAAGCAGCAATAGATTGGTGATGCCAAATGCTGGGAATACGTAGAGAGTAAAAGCATGGAATCAAAATTATACACACGGTACACATGAGGTAACTCAGAGAGAAGTAGAATTTCAGGGAATTGGAGGAGAGACATCTGTAACTCAAAACAAGAGGAAAAGGTCCATTGTGGAGAATGTGGAGGAAGAAACAACAGTTTCTGGAAAAGGGTAAGCAGAGGAGAGTTACTCAGCAAATGTCATTGAGTTCAATGCTGGATTAATATAGCACTGACATACAAGACTCAAACAATAATTCTGTTGGTTGCAGATATTATGATAGCTATCGTTGGACAGTACTGCCTTTCAGCTGAGCATTTTCACGAAAAACAGCACAAAAATTTCTCTTTGCTCAGGGTGTAATGCACACAGAATGTTAGGAAAGATCAAAGCCAAGGTAGGGGACTAGCATTTCTAAATCAGGGGAGGAAAAAATCATTTTTGAGGAAACAGCATAAGTGTTTTATCTCCAAAAACACTTGTAATTTCAGAAAATCATGTTTCATGTTCATGATTAGAAAGATAGACAGCTCTCATATATTTATTACTGATCATAGATAGTCATTTCACTTATCTCTGACATTTTTTTCCATTTCTTTGTTGTTGTTATGAACTCTCAAGTGTTTCCAAATGCATGCTTGTGCACAAACACATTTACATTGGTCCTAACTTTCAGTTCATTTTGATTTTGTGAAAGCATTTTTCTTCCGCTAAAACTCCTAGAGGGAAGCACATCTCTCAAGATTAAGGATAAAAATTCATCCTTGTGAAGTGAATGTTTGAACACCTGTTATGATATAAATTATTGGTCCAAATTTTCCAAATATTGGAATGTGTTGCACTGGAGGCTGAGGACAAAACAAGGAGATTCATGTGAATAATATTTATTTTTATACCTTGCAACAACTAGTGGAAGACTATTGAAAATATTGAAAAACACAAATAAGCCAGATTAAGTCCCTTCTAACCTCAAATATTATTATGAGAAGACCTGTGGAAAATCTGCTGAGAAATCAGGTGACTGGTAGAGTACATGACAGGAGGCCCAGGATGTGCTATACTCAGAATTGTATGCTACCTGTCAGAAAAATTACTCAGTTAAAGGGAATCATGTGAGACAATTGCTTTAGAAAAGGAAAATTACAGAAAAACTAGGGTCTAATGAAAGTTACAGCATTATGGAGGCTTGCTTGAGATGAGAGATATCACTTTCAGGATGATTGCTGCGTACAGAATCTACTTCTCCATGATTCCCTTGCCAACAGAGTCTCTCCTCCTAGCACACACTAAAAAGAGTAAACAAAGAGTGGAGCAGAACGGAGACACCATTGCCAAACTCAGTTGCACTTCCTGTGGAGGTGGTAATCTGTTAGTGCCATTCAGCAGTATGAGTGAGTGGAAGGTGGAGGGGAGTAAAGACTCCACAGACAAACTCTGTTCTACTCCCTGGAGAGGTGGCAACCTGGTCATATTATGCAGCTGATAAGCCACATAGTAATAAGATGTCTGGTGCTGGGCCAACAATGGTGGCAGATTAATCCCTTCTGATGGACTTTACTCAAGCTTTCCATCATTGTCATTTCACTATAATACTAATATCCAATCCCCTCCCAAAAATTACCTGTTTTCAAGGAACAACCACTCCTCACTGAGCATGATATCTAGATATTCAATTAACTTGAGAGACATTTTAACTCAATCAATAATGAAAGTAAGTATGACTACAATCATTCAAACTCCACCAAAATGTAAAAGAAAACATCTAAAATGTGAACTAAGGAGGAATATAGTAAGAAGAAGGAAGGAAGAACGAAAGAAAGAAGAGTGAAGAGGGAAGAAGGGAGTAGAGGACTCCCTCACAATTTCTAGATCAGTTGACGGGCTGAACCCCTTTCCTTCCCTGGTGGTCAGGATGCCACCTGGGGAGACTCCTCGAGGTTGAGAGCCCTCTACCATCTTCTGGGGTGAGTGATGATTGTGCATTTGTATACCAGGCCTTAACTAAAGCCCCACATTGTAATAGAGAATTTCCTATACTGTCATCCAAAATCTCCTCTGTAAATGTTACATTTGAATAAATCATGCTATTTGCGAACTTGACTACTTATTTTGAAGGCGATTGAACCAAACAGTCGACAGATTATGAATTCAATAACGTCAGAGTCGGGCCTACAGCTGATGATACTATTTGTGAACTACATTCACTGTTTTGAAGGTAATTGAAGGTGACCTACATTCGATAGACTGCAAATTGGACATTGCCAGAGTCGGGCCTGTAGTTACCACAGTATTGGATATCCCTGTTAAGGGGTGAGTCCAGCTGCCTCCCTCTAGCATTTAAGGATCAGCTGGAATTTCAGAGGATTGATCTCTTATCAAATTTGCCCTCTCCCTTCAAATTTCCACACCATCGATGGAAAGTAAACATCTAATATGCCATTTAACATCCATAATTGCATATATTATAACACACTAATTACTTTTGATCTCCTTTAAGCAAATAAATTATTAATCATTAAACCACACTCTTTTATTTTACATTTAGCTGCAAAATCATTTATCTTATCAATTGTTTCATATTTCAGCCATAAATCACTTACAATTATGCCAAATGCTTCTAGATTCTCTTTGAAATACATCATTTCTCAAAGCAATTAAAGACTGGCATTTTGCTGTCAAAAATGTAAGGACATTAAATTCATATTAGATGGAGATACTCTCTGAGAGGAGCTAGCGAAGACAATGCTGAGGGTAAAAGATTTTTAAATTATTTTGTGGATACTGAATTAAATAAATGAAATGACAAGTTCTTAGTGACTAAATAGTGACTTGTGTAGGAGTTTTACAAATTCCTCAATTAACTTTAACAAAAAAATGAGGAATTCTGAGGTACTAAAACACATTTTTAGGATGCATTTGTTATGGAGACAAAATGATTTGTACTTGTTTTCTTATTTTAAATTATGCTATCTACTTATATCTATTTCTTATGCTAAAAATCTGTGAACAGTTTAATGAAAATAAGTACAAGATTTTTTTTATTTGTGTTCAGATGTGAAGACTTTGGAAGTTAAGATTTTAGACTTTAGATGAGCATGAAAGGAGTTCAGCCAGCAGTGAATTTTATTCACAAAATGATTCTGAAAAGTATTTGCCTGTTTCTAGAGACAATGATGTTACCCATTTTCCACATATATTCACCTTTATAGTGACTTAACAAGGTGTGTTTTTCAAATCTATAACTCAGTGACATGAATAAAGCAGTCATATTTTTTCTACAGATAGTGACTCTTATTTAAGAATTGTGGGAGTCAAGTAGCTCTCAATAGATGTTCAAAGTTGAAAAGCTTAGTTCAACAAGGCAAGAAGGAGGACCTGGGCAACTACAGGCCAGTGAGCCTCACCTCCATCCCTGGAAAAGTGATGGAGCAGCTCATCCTGGCTGCTGTCTCCAGACACATGGAGGAGAAGAAGGTGCTCAGGAGTAGCCAGCAAGGATTTACCAAGGGGAAATCATGCTTGATGAACCTGATCACCTTCTATGAAGGAATGACTAGCTGGATAGATTAGATGAGGGCAGAGCGGTGGATGTGGTCTATCTGGACTTCAACAAGGCTTTTTACACTGTTCCTCACAGCATCCTCCTGGGCAAGCTATGAAGGTGTGGGATAGATGAGCGGATAGGGAAGTGGATTAGAAATAGGCTCGATGGCAGGGTGCAGAGTGGTTGTCAATGGGGCTGAGTCTAGTTGGAGACCTGTACTTAGCGGTGTACCCCAGGTCTCATCAGTCCTAGGTCCCATCCTTTTCAACTTATTCATTAACGACCTGGATGAAGGCATGGGGGCCCCCTCAGCAAGTTTGCTGATGATACCAAACTTGGAGGAGTAGCTGACAGCCCTGAGGACTGTGCTGCCATCCAGAGGGACCTGGACAGACTGGACAACTGGATGGTGAGAAATCTAATGAAGTTTAACAAGGGCAAGTGCAGGGTCCTGCACTTGGGGAGGAATAACCCTGGACACTGGTACAGGTTGGGAGTTGACCTACTGGAGAGCAGCCCTGCAGTGAGAGACCTGGGTGTCATGGTGGACAACAAGTTGACCTTGAGACAGCAGTTTGCCCTTGTGGCCAAGAAGGCCAATGGGGTCCTGGGGTGCATTAAGAAGAGCATCTCCAGCAGGTCAAGGGAGGTGATCGTCTCCCTCTACTCACCCCTTGTGAGGCCACATCTGGAGTACTGTGTCCAGTTCTGGGCTCCTCAGTACAAGAGGGAAGTGCAGCTGCTGGAGACAGTCCAGCACAGGGCCATCAGGATGATCGGGGGCCTGGAACGTCTGCCCTCTGAGGAAAGGGAGGTAGCTGGGCCTGTTCGGCCTGGAGAAGAAAAGGCTGAGGGGGGACCTGATCTGTATCTATAAATACCTCAAAGGAGGCAGTGAGGAGGATGGGGTTGGCCCCTTTTCAGTGGTGGACAGTCACAGGACTAGAGGAAATGGCTTCAAACTGAAGCATCAGAAGTTCCAGTGGAACTTAAGGAAGCATTTCCTCACTGTGAGGGTGCCAGAGCCCTGGAACAGGCTGCCCAGAGAGGTTGTGTTGTGGAGTCTCCTTCTTTGGAGGTCTTTAAAACCTGCTTGGATGCAGCCCTGAGCCATGTGATGTAGGTGACCCTGCGTTTGCAGGGGAGTTGGATTAGATGACCTCTAAGGTCCCTTCCAACCTGAAGTATTCTATGATTCTATGATTCTGACAAAACATAGCATGCTGATATCAACAGGGATTAATTTCACTTATATACTTATGGTAGCTCAGATAATAAACTTGCTTTGCTCTCATAAAAGGGAGAAATTGTTATTTTGGAGCCAGGTTTAGTGCCAACTCTTCTCAGCAGCGATCAGTGACAGGACAAGGGGTAAAGGGTACAAGTGGCAACACAGGACGTTCCATCTGCATGTGAGGAAGAACTTCTTTCTTGTGAGGGTGACAAAGCCCCGGAACAAGCTGCCCAGCGTGGTTGTGGAGTCTCCTTTCCTGGAGATCTTCCCCATCCGGATGCAATCCTGTGTGATGTGCTCTGGGTGGTCCTGCTGGAGCAGGAGCTGGGTTAGATGATTTCTAGAGGTCCCTTCCAACATTAACCATGCTGTAGTTCCAAAAGTTAAGTCATTGCAGTAAGCGTCAATAATATTTTAAAATTATTAGGTAAACAAGTTTCTGTTTCTTGTTTATTCCCCAAAAATTCTCTTCTTTTCTCTTGCTTTCTTGGCTGCCTAGCAATGTGTAATACAGACTATGTGGCACTGTACGACACACACTAAAAATTTAGCAATTCTGGCCTTACCTGGTATTTATTTATTTAGGCAACATTGTTATTGAAATCTTCCCTCTGGAGTATAAATACGATCTTTTTCTTGCAAATGAGACACCGAGATGAATCACTAAAATTGATCTAGTAGCTTTAAATTTTGTGTCTCATATGCTCAAATATATTCTATTCCAAAAAATAAATTGCTAAAAAAAAGGATAAACAGGCCTCTGTCAATTTTACATGTACAGCAACATCACTATTAATGCTGTATAAATAAAGCAACATCACTATTGATGCTATATAAACAGGCATATTAAGTCTGTTTCACAATCTGAAGACTGTGAAAGTTTTTCTTTAAAGATATATTTGTTATGAGGTAAATCTGTGTCTTTTAATTTTTATGGCATTACCAGTCTCAGTAAAGAAGTTTCTCATTATAAACAACATGTGTGTGCCAGACTCTCCTGCTGCTGCAAATGAGACACAGAGATGAATTGTTTCAGACACTGTCAGTGCTGTTCTCTGAAAATAGTAAAATTAATGCAGAAATTTCATTCAGTGAAACTTTCCACCTTGAACACCAGATGTTGACATCTAGCGTTTATTGCTTATTCATGTAAGTGTCATAATTAGATAAATGACGTTAGTACCCCAAATAAGCATGTTGTTTATAATAATTTTTCAAATTATTTCAAAATTTCTTGAATCTTCAGATTGACAGTTAATTGTCTGAACTATTCGCACATTAGTCATTAAGGACTTCTGCAATACTTTCAATTCTCATTCCCTCTCCCAGATAGTACGGCCAAACATTAACACTTTAGATAGAATCACAGAATCACAGAATCTTCCAGGTTGGAAGTGACCTCTAGAGATTCTCTAGTCCAACCTTCCCACTCCAGCAGGCACCTAGAGCAGGTGGCACAGGGCAGCATCCTGGTGAGTTTTGAAGATTTCCAGAGAAAGAGACTCCACAGCCTCCCTGGGCAGCCTGTCAGGGCTCTGTCACCCTCACTGTAAAGAAGTTCCCCCTCAGCTGCAGGTGGAACCTGCTGTGCTTCAGTTTGCACACATTACCCCTTGTCCTATCACTGGCCACAACTGAAAAAAGCTTAGCCTCCTTTTCCTTAAAATCTCCTTGTATGTATTTATACATGTTAATAAGATCCCCTCTCAGCCTTCTCTTCTCCAAGCTACCTTAAAAATTTACTCTAAAATATTTTCCCTGCAATGAATGTGTAAACAAATGTAATGCAAAGTAGTGTTAGACACTAATTGTATCTACCATGAAACTGCATCACAAAAATTTTCCAAAAAATGATACTCAAATGTTAAAGAGTTCCCTCATCTGCCTGATTCATTTTGATTACATGACTGTTAATTCAGAATAATACACATCGATATAAAAATATTGACTTTTGGAGGTAATTACTCTTTATTGTCTGAGAATTTGTGATTCTATCCTTCATTAGAGTTTTCTGGGACATGAAGATTGTAGCTATAGATTTTAAGTCATTTTAAGTACTAATGGACCCTGCTAAGAGTCCTTTGCTACTTTTGTCATCCGTGCAGGAATTGTTTTAGAAAAACACACTTTGGCTGAGGTAGGTACATGCTTCTCATACACACCAGCATCCTACAGTTAGAATCTGTTTGAAAATCACTGCAGTTCTTGCTACAGGCAATAATACTGTGTCATTTCCATCTAGAAACACTGTAAGCACCAGGAGAGAAAAGTAATGTTGAGAATGCTAATTTCAGCCAGCTGATGGCATTTTATCCTCTGCCTTGTATAATCCTGACAAAGTATTAAAGACAGAAAAAAGACTGCAACTGTTGTTCACTCTCCAGATGCACCTACACTGCTAAAACTCTTGGCATTGCCATGGACAAAATAAGAGAAATGGCTTCATAAAATGGTGATTTTTTTTCATGAAACTCACCGGGTTCAGTTTAATATCTTTTTGTATTAACCTGAAGGAGGCCCTATAATTTTATCTGCACACCAATGCTTTAAATGCATTCAGGAAAATTTATGCTCTAGGGATTGTTCTCTGAATTTCAAGACTTGTATATGAAGCTCTAATTATTGTTACATGCCTAACTGATAGTTGCCGCACAGCTGTAGCCTTCAGCTTGTGGATGACATATAGTGCAAAGGAGGTATGGATGCCTTACAGTGCAAGGCAGAAATATCTAAGCGATCTTTTAATTAATATAACTAAGTACCATTGGCCTATGATTTTGGTACGGAAACATGCTTTAGACTGCCAGGCTCAATATTGTGACTTTCCAAGCAACTATCTCTAACCCACACAGAAAGAAATGTGATGAAGTGTTGCAATTCAAGAACTACGATTTCACTCTCCTGAGCAGATTATATTTTATTTCTATGTATAGAAATACATATATATAGAGATAGATTTCATATATTTACCTATTTATCTAAAGGTACATTTCCTTGCCAACTATGAGTGTCAATATTATTCAAAAACAGATAACTTAAAATACTTGTTCTCCTGGAGATCCATGCTTGAGAAATGATACTTAAAACATAACTCTTTCCACACAGATTAAGTAATATTCAAATGAAGTAATCATATCTGAGTATTGTAATAAATCTGTGGTTGCCAAGGAATATCATGCACCATAGCCTTATGCACTTTGAAGGATCAGCTGGAAATTCAGTGGTTTAAAGATAAAACTTTCAGTTAAAGTTTAACTTTAAAATGTTTAATATTTTCTGCATGAAAATGCTATTTTCAATTGCTGTTCTGGTCAGAATGCCCCCATGATGGATCACTGCTGTTATCTTGGGAATTCAGTTCTAACACCTCAGATATTCCTATCTACAACATGAAGAAAAACGTAAGTTGATTTGCTGATATAAAAATCACCTTTTTATTTAGGAAGTTCATTATGTTCAAGTTCAAGTCAAAATATGACTTGAAATTTTGGGCATAGATAAAAGCAACAGTTGTATTTGGGTGTCAGCGACATGATTTCTCTCTCCATAAATGGTTGAATTATAAATTTGCAGCAAATCCTGTTTAGATTTTTGGTGCAGAGATATATTAGAAACTAACTATTACAGATATATTAGAAATTACACCAAAATTCTGCTCATAAACATATTTCCACTATTTAGATCTGACTTCCTGGTATTGCTCTTTATGTCTAATTATTTTACTTAGGAAGAGGAAGAGGGGAGATATGCTATTTATCTGGAGCTGGAGGAGCAACCTGAACAAGGAGATTCTTATTAATACAGACATTCCTATGTCTGCATTTATTTATTTATTTATTGAGGAAGTTCTAAGGAGATTCTTAATACTGGCTCCAGTGTCCTCATCATTTTCATACAGCTGTGCACCTATACATTTGCCCAAGCAGCAAATGGAGACCATAGGTCTGTTTTCGTTTTTAGCACCTGCTCTCACATTCTGTGCTCTTTGCTTTGTTGTATATCTGTTATTACAGCCAGCTCTGTGGAAGAAAGCCTTTGTAGAAATATACATGAGCTTTTTCTCTTGGCACTAGAATGTTGAAGAACGTAGATACGCTGCCAAAAGTTGTATTTCTTATCTAAGGCCCTCAGGGTAGTCTTGTCTGCTTCTTGCTTTGTTTCTTTCCTGTTTCTCTCTTGTCTTCATTTGTTGTTGACTGTATTTTGAATATTTTTTTTGCTAGGCCTTTCAATAATGTATGAAAGAGATATATTGGCCTTTCCTTTGTCTTTTCAGTGTTATATAAGAACAAGGCTTGCTGTTATATATTTAATCTTATATCATGTTATTTATCTGCAAGTTGTGTCTCTTTGAAATTATCATTTATTTATAATGAAATTTTATATGTGGTGCAATTAGTTGTTGTTTACACTTTGTTCCAGCATGCCAGTTTAAAAACAGTATGATGACACATTTTCCTCTTGCTTTAAAGGGTTATAGTAGTCTCCTTTTTTGACACCTTCCAGTAGACAGGTTCCTCAGGGAGCTTTTTAGACTTCCTTTTTTTTCTTGTGCATACCGATGGATTATATATACTTTAAAAAAAGTTATTAACTTCTGTTGTTTGTTGCAAGCTTGTGGTATGAGGAAAGAGCTTTATGTTTTTTTTAATGAATGAAGAGTTTCCTTTTCTAAAAAAATAGGCCCAAGTAGCTCTGGACATCAAAATAACATATTAAGATACAGATCATCGTGACTTGCAAATTCACATTTGTAATTGAAGAACTTAATCTTCTTAAATAAACCTTCACAGACTGTTATTTATTTATGTATTTTCTTAGACCTACTGTATTTGGATTTTTGCATATAGTAATGTTTATATGAACAATCAAATCTTGCAAAAGAGATGATTACTTCCAGAGTACATGAAATAGGAGTCTTCACTTCAAGGTCACTTGGTGTTTTGTCTTTCACTTGATGTAGAGATACTTCTCAAATCTCTGCTGAGCTTATTTCTTGTAATCTCAGTTGCTGGGGATTTTTTTCTCATGATCACCCCATCTTGAATATGCTCCATTGTTAATGATTATACACCACTGTAAATAATCGTCACACAAAACTACAAACAGAACATATCTTAAATATATGTATAAAATATAATACATATTATATGACCAATTCTGCATCTATAAGAGTAATTTTAAATGTCTTTTTCTTTGATAGGTTTTGCAGCAGGAACTGTTTCAGGTATCTCTAGAAAGAAAGGCCATATGTCTACCCAGAACATTAACTGTACTTTTAGATACAAAGAATTGCCTAGGGAAACATGTCTGAGGACATCTCTAGAACCGTCCCAGATTTACTCAAGAGAATTAGGTTTGTGTGCAAGCACAGCTCTGATAGCCAGCTACACAAAAGTTATAACTAAAGGAGAAATTGCTTTTTGTATTTATAGTACACTTAGTATATTTTTGCTAGCCTTTTTTTTTTTTTTCCTCTTTCTCTTCCCTTTTTGGAGCTGTGTCATATTTTTACTTCAGACAAGGACTATTTTAGATGTTGAATTTAGTTGTTATCTCCAAAAAGCTTGCTGGTTCTATATGCTTTACTCATTCCATTGTAAACAAGCATGTTCTCCAGCTTTGTTATTGGTAACATAATATTCCATTTTTGTCTGGTTCTGACTTAAAAATCTTTTAGTAAAATGGGAAAGATGAACTAAAATTATTCAGCATATGTAATCTCTCATCCATTTTAATTGGTATCCAAATCTCTCCCACTAATATCCATTGTAATTTTTACTGTTCAGAGAATACATAAGCTGTTAGTGTTGTCTCCAAGATTATTTCTGCAGCAGTTGTATTGCTTTTTAGTCAGGACAGTAATCTCGTTAGTTTCCCATTACAGACTGCATTCTTGTAATTTACAGGCAATTTGGTTGATTTTGAATCATTTGAGAAACTTTGTTGCAGGATTGTTTGATCTTCAAGGTTTATTGTATTAAAACTGTCTTTATCAGCATCAGATTTTTTTATAACCAACTTCCATGGAATTTTCTGTCCATTATCGCGAATTCAAGAGGTACACTAACCAGGTTTTATTTTTTTCTTCATAATGAGGTGAAAAAAACATTATTAGGATGAACCAGTGATACTGAATAGAGGTAGAATAACAGACAATGCATTAAATATCACTTTCCTTCAAACTCTGTAATAGATTGGAACATGATGTTACTGCGCTCCAGATAGACTATATGTATAACTTTTACAGCTTTACTCTTCCTGTGATTTAGGCATCTTTTCACATTTTCACAATAGCATTTTTTATCCTATATATTCGTAACTATCCTTACTGCTTTCTCCTCTCCTCTCCTCTCCTCTCCTCTCCTCTCCTCTCCTCTCCTCTACTCTCCTCTGCTCTCCTCTCCTCTCCTCTCCTCTCCTCTCCTCTCCTCTCCTCTCCTCTCCTCTCCTCTCCTCTCCTCTCCTCTCCT
>JAUBOD010000323.1:259308-272047 GCA_032353885.1 Nothura maculosa | reverse complement strand
CCCTTCCCTTCCCTTCCCTTCCCTTCCCTTCCCTTCCCTTCCCTTCCCTTCCCTTCCCTTCCCTTCCCTTCCCTTTTAATTTCAGAATTGAGATGAGTACCATTGCATTAGTAATTTAAGGGCACGTGATGGTTTCAGAATTTTTAACACAAGGGAAATTTCTAAGTAATGCTACATGAATACACCCTCTGAATTCTTTTCTACTTTATACACCATATTGTGCAGAAGCATGTTGTGACACCTGATTGCTATTTGATAATGAAAATGAAGCATCTATAAATGTTTTTCTTTTGATGCACATGAAGAGTCTTCGCTCAAGCTTTTCTTTGTGTTCAAGGAGAAGATCAAACTTCAGCTTTAGACTTACATCAGAAACCTGTCTAAATTTATACCAAATTACATAGTAATGTTATTCCTTATGCTGAACAATATCTAAAAACAAACAAGCATCATAATAAAACAGATGTTGCAGGTGAAGATTCTTCCTTAGATGAGGAAAATTATACTCCTCCCATCCCTTTTGCCACTTTTAAGGATCAAAAATAGTAGTATAACATTTCTGCAACTATAATGGGGATTTAAAACACTATGACAAATCAAATAATAATACTGTTATAGGAAACAAGAATGGCTACTTAAACAGAGTGCAGTATTTCTTTGCACTACATACTGCTAGCAACAGAAAAGGCTTAAAAATTCTCCTGTTCTGCACTGAATAAAATGTAAGCTATTAATCATTGCTTTTGAGATTTCATAAGTGTTCATTTTTCATTCTCTTTCTGCAACCACTAAATAACAGTAATAAAAACAAAATACACAAGCAAAAAATATTCTGTATCATTCCCTTGCCATTTCTTGCCATTCAGTTTAAAGTCTAATTTCCAACTCATCTTCTCATTTAGATTCATAACATTAAGTCTCCAAATCCTCCATCCCCTCTATAGGTGCATGAAATCCAAATAAGTTCTTTTTACAGAAATTATAAAGGACTTCTCTAGCTGTAAATGAAACCTCTATATATACCCTATATACCCTACAAAGAACAGCTATTCTGGAAGAGTTGATGTTTTAATATACTTAGTTCATTTTCATTAAAACTTGTCATGCATTCATCTTTTTCTCTACTGCTTTTGTATATCCATCCTGTTCTAGCACTCATACAATTTCTGAATCTTTATCAGTATCTTGAACAGCTCCTACAGAGAAAGCTGGAAAAAAAAATTCTCTTGCATTAACCAAAATGCTTCTTCTGACAATATTTATTTGTATGCTTGTTTATTTATATTTATTTTATATAAATATATATGTTTATTGTTTATATTAACCAGGTATTTAACTGAAACACTGGTGTGTTTGTGTGTGATCCTCTGAGTGTACTGCCAAATTTTCAATGTGAGTATTTGCTAATTTGGTTAGACTGACCAGGTTTCCATATACCTGTATTTTCTGCATCATCCTATCGGCTTCTTTTAGATAATGTTGACTTCCACATTAATGAGAGAAAAAAAACAATGAACAAATTTGCTATTTCGGATCTTGTGAAAAGTGCCATGACCTTTCTTTCTGAAGGAATTAGATTTTCCAAATGCAAGTGCCCATGTAATAATCCATTCTACACAGGATACTGCACAGAATCATAGAATCATAGAATGCTTAAGGTTGGAAGGGACCTCTAGAGGTCATCTTGTCCAATGCCCCTGCTCCATCAGGGACACCTAGAGCATGTGACACAGGGTCGCATGCACTTGGATTCTGAAGATCTCTATAGAAGAAAACTCCCCAACCTCTCTGGCCAGGATCATAGGGAGATCAAACTTCTGTGTTTCAGTTTGTATCCGTCACTCCTTGTCCTATCACTGGCCACCACCAAGAAGAGTTTGGCAATATCCTCTTTACATTCTCACCTCAGGTATTTGTTCATGTTGACCAGATTCCCTATCAGCCTTCTTTTCTCCAGGCTAAACAGGCCTAGATCACTTAGTCTTACCTTGTATGATCACTTAGTCTTACCTTGTATGCTCCAATTCTTTAATCATCTTTGTCTCTCTGCTGGACTCCCTCTAAAAGCAAAATGTCCCTGTTTAAATGGGGAGCCCAGAACTGCGTCCATTACTCCAGCTGAAGCCTCACCAGAGCTGAGGAGACGGGCAGGATCACCTTCTTTCATGTGCTGGCAACATCCTCCTGAGGCAGCCAGGATCCCATTGGCCTTCTTGGCCACGAGGGCATAACTGCACCACTGACTTAGTATCAACCAGGACTCCCAGGTCCCTCTCTGTGGAGCTGCTCTCCAGCAGGTCAACCTCTAATCTGTATTGTTGCCTGGGGTTATTCCTGTCCAGGTGCAGGGCCTTACACTTGTTGAACCTCATGAAGTTCCTCTCTGCCCAACTCTCCAGCCTGTCTAGGTCCCTTGACAGTAACCAAAAATGTCAGGGATTTTTCAGTTGCTTGAAAAGGTCCTGCCATATGGCCAACAGGCTATTATTCTTCCCATAGTCCTGGTTGGTGGCCTCTTTCTTTGTTTGGTCCACATCTCCAGAAAGCTTCATTACATGTTATTACCCATTTTTTTTCCCTACATTGCAGATCGTTATCTGGAATTAATTGTCTTTAATATCAAAATCAAATCAAATTTAAATTCTGCAAATATTTTTTTTTCTATTTCTAGGCTATTTTCTTTCATGTCTTTACTAATATCTTGCACTGATAAAATAAAATAATTGATAACATTGGTCATGAAATTTGAGTAGGATAACTCTAAGAGGTTTTTACTCAGCCAAGTTTTTTCATATAGAATTAAACAATTTGATAAGTAATTTTCTTTTTTATATGCATCACTAAACCCTATGTTTAATTCACTTGCTTTTCCAAAATGACATTAATATGGTTATACTATTGCTAAAACTTAATTTTGCAGATGTCTTAGCAAAATACTCAGCAATAAACACATATGGAAACTAAATTATATTCATTCCAAAGTAATGAGCTATCATTTCCTGTGTGGAATTAGAGTTAGTGAGGGATGTCAGGGACAACAGGAAGGGCTTCGATAAATACGTGAGCATCAAGAGGAAGACTAGGGAAAATATAAGCCCACTGCTGAATGGGAAGGGAACCTTGTGATGGAAGAAGCCGAGAAGGCAGAGTTACTAAATGCCTTAGTTGTCCATGTCTTTACTGCTAAGGCCAGTCCCCATGAACTGCAGAGCTCAGGTAAAAAGAGAGATAAATGGGTTAGAGGAAGACCTTCAACTTGTCGAGGAGGGTTGGGTTAGGGATTGCTTAGGCAAATTGGCCACCCACAGATCTATGGGCCCCGATGGGATGCACCCAAGAGCTCTGAGGGAACTGGTGGAGGTTATTGCTCAGCCACTAAATTTATTAGTAGGAACTTGTAACAAAATGTCTTCCTCCTTCAACCTAGCTAAATTATCCTTTTACTAATATTTTCTCCTTTACTGGATTTTTTAATTTATTCTGTTTGTTTAGTATGCATGAATGTATAAGTATGTATGTATGTATACATACATTAACACTCTTCTAAAGAAGAGCCAAACCAGCCATGTATTGCTAAAAGACTATGCTCAGGTTGGGCTTTTATTCTTCCAGAGGGAAGTCAAGGGCATAGTAAAGACAGCACTTTTCAAAACATGCTATTCAATATGTACTGAGCAGTTGAATACTCATCATTCATTTAAAAGCTTCCTTTCTTCATACACCTAAGGGAACACTGCCACTGAAAGCTGATATCTAAGTAGGGTGAGTTAACTGCTGAGTCTGGAACTCTGTGCAACTATATGTGTACCAGTTGATTAGAGGCAAGATTAGTGTCATGCACTCCCTGTTTGCATGCTTGAAAACAAAATCCTCTTAGTTTAATAAAGACAGTGGAGCCTTTTGAATATTATGATGCTGTCATATTCAAGTGAAAGAGAGACATTGTTTTTCAGAACCAATCATTTTGTTCAGAATTCCAACAAACTGTGAATTCTTAAACAAATTAAAATCAAATTTATGGAAAAATAAGCAAACAAAAAAATCCCTTCCTTGAATCTCTTCAACACATTTTGATCTTCCAGGAAAGAAAGCCAGTTTGTAAAACTTGATAGGAACAATTTATTTTATTAAGAATAGCATGTTTTGATAGTGCTTTGGAATCTCATGCTAAAATTCCAACTCTTTCAGTATACTGTCTGCTAGTTTTATTTGCATGACCTCATCCTCAGATATTCTAAGTGACCTGAGAGTACCTGGGCACTTGAACTTCTCCCAGAATTGTTTGCACATTTCAGTATTATACCTGCTTTACTGACAAGTCCTAGAGGCTTTTCCATTAAGGTGTGTGTTGATGCTTCCTAGGTAACGCAGAGGGTTAGTGGAATCTGTTTTCATTTAGGCAAAGGATAACTGTACTGGGAGATTTATACTGGCAATTATGACAGTTATACAGATCACGGACCCAGAACATAATGACAACTATGGGTTATCAGTGCATAATTCAATAATTATGATCAGGAACGCCAGAGATGCAATACTCTTGAATGGCTCTAGATAAAACCAGCCTAGAAATACTTATGATAGTGGTGAATATATCCATGAGCGTGATCACAAGACTGGAAAAGAGAGCATCTGATATAGGCGTAGAGAGATACTCAAAGTCCAGGAGGGGTGAAATAGAATAGATTTAATGGTTTTACACTGCAAAGCCTGGGATCCATGTGGAAAAGATGCTGAGAAGAGGCTGATGAATGTATAGATCAGAAGCCCAAGTGAGACTCAACTTACTTCCATCCTAAAAGCCCTTTTTATCTACTAACACTATAGCACTATTTCTTTATCTTAGCTGTGTTAACCTTCACTAACTGCTGACTGTGAAACAGCTAGACATTGCTGACAAAACATATTAGATACTTCTGGCTGTGATAAAAATTTGATCAGTGTATAGAGGACAGTCTGAGGTGGCTATGTATACTCTTGCACGTACCCATTCGACTCCTCAACCTCTTATAGGTCTTCTGCAGGTCTATAAGAAGGATGAGGATGTGTTGTCCTCATATATATTTAGCACTCTTAACCTCATCTTGTTCTTCTTTTGAAGACTTTGTCTTCCCTTCTAAAACTCTATGCTAGAATCAACTAGACTAGTTGATAGACAGAATAACTTGCAGTACTATTAAGAATGTGTCCAAGGAAAAATTTCCAGGGAAGACGCCACACTTTTCTCAGCTTGATTTGTATTTTTAAAGAATCTGTTTTAATTGTGGGTATTTTTCAGTAGCATAACAGATGTTATTTGCAGAATAACTTATTTTTAATATGAATGCTGTTAATGGGCCAGAGTGTAGATTTAAGACACAAAAGACCATCATATGCTTTATTAAATCAATAAATTGTGCCAAGCACAGATCTTGAGTCTCAAGCCAACATGGAATCATACTTCTCTGCATCTAAACAGTATTGAAGATAATGGTTGAAGCTACCTAAAACAAGGTATGTCAGAGCTAGCATAGTAGACTAAATAAGCAGGAAAGCTGTTAGATACGATCAATTGTTGTTGAAAGCAAAACTGTCAGAATCAGAATTATATGTGAGAATTCATAAAGATAGCAATGACATTTTTCAACTTTTTTTTTTTTCCCTCCTTTTGGTTATTTGAAATGGATGAGCTCTGAAATGTTTTTCTGTTCACAATGTACATTTCAGTTCTACAAATATCTAATTGATATGGCATAGCCACTGGCACTTTTATAGTGCATTTCAGAGCAGTTTCTCTCTTAGATTTGGCAGAAAATAACTGAACAAAACAGTTATGGAAAGACAGAAGACATATACTTTGCATCTAGCATCTATAATGACAAAAACTCTAAGTACTCTTTCTCCTAGTTTTGCCACTGATATAAAGGATAGCAGGTGTGACCCTTATCAAGAAAAGGCGAAAAAAAAGAAGAAAAAAAAATCACTCTCTCTTTGTTGCAGTGACCTTCCTACCCAAGTCTAAACTTTCATACACAATTCTATTAATATTCTGTACCACATGAATGTAAAATTTTGAGAATAAAGAACCCACTTTTGAAACAGAATAAGAAATACTGATATGCAGTAAGCCTTCTGCTACTCTGAAGCCTATTTAACTAATAGAATTGATCACTTATTTGGAAGGATAGAGATTGATTAGATAAAATTCAGGGAGATAATACTTAATCTTTAGAGTAGATCGAATTCTCTTCTGTCATCTACACTGTTTTTTTAAATTACTCACTGCCAGTCCCCACAGAGGAGAGAAAGTATGCTTTAGTTTTTATGTCACAAGTTAAGCTTGTCTTTCCCACGTTGCCCAAGCCTGGGGCACCTATTCTTCCCAAATTAAGACCTATTATGAAGAAGACTGAAGTTTGGTCTGACAAATTGAGACTTTTCCCTCTGCAGAATGCACTTCTTGGAGAGGACTAAGCTCCAGAAAACAAGAAAGCAGCACCAAACTTGGTTTGTTGCCTGTCTTGAGGAAGAGAAATAAGCCAGAAAGTAGAGCCAATTGCATGGTCTCTGTAGCACTTTCTACCACTATTACTACTACTTCCACAGTGGAATTATACTGGAAAAGCCAATCATTTAACTCACGTGCTGGGCGGGGAAAGACTGTCAATTGTTATAGAAACAGGAGCGAAATAAAATGCTTTCTTTAAGGGATTTTGAGTATAAGGATTCTGAAGAGATTTTCAGACATTTTAGGAGATAGGGATCTTAAAAAAAGGTGCAATGCTCAGAAAATACACAGAAGATACCCCTAGCAGACAGTGTCTTCCTTAGCAGGTATACTACATGAAGCAGCAAATGAAGTGGGCAGAGCTTGGAAACAAAAGAGAAGATCACTGCTTTACCAAACAAAAATTAAGGCAAGCAGAGTAAAATGCCAGAGCTGAAGATTTAGGTCCAGAAGCAAGGGAATTGGGGTAGAGGAAGAAGATATATTTGAGGACAATATAGCGAATGTCTTGGAATTTTTTCTGCTGGGGACATTCACCTAGGGTGAGACCAGAGATTGCAGAGGAGGTAGCAAAGCCATCTCAGGGGGAAGAAAGACGTGGGCAAAGAGAATTGATAGATTATTCTATATAGATTGTTCTAATGATAGAAAAATCACTCGATTAGAGAATCTGTAAGCATAAGGTCTTATTTGTGAAACTGCTACATAGTGCAAAAAAAAAAAAAAAATAGTCAACTCCATATGGTAAATAAACGTTGTTTCCCAACATGTTAAATATAAAGCATCACAACTGTATGCAGATAGGTATGTGAGGGCTTTTAAAATTGTTTTAATATTTTCTAAGTTAGAAGCACAGAATCTATTTTTGTAAATAACCCAGCTGTTTGTGATAAAACACCAAATGTCTTGCCAAAAAAGGCAGAGGGAAAGAGAGGGAGAAGGAGGGCAGGAGAGGTGGGGAGAGGCGGGAAGAGGGGTAGGGAGAGGCAGGGCACTAAAAACTTGTTTTCTGATTAAAAGGAATAGGATGGTGCCCAGTTCCTCAGAAGTCACAGTAAACTGACCAAACATATAGATGTACAAGAGCAGACTTAATCAATGGTTTTTATATATATATACAAAATACTTACATTTTAAAACTAATTAAACAGGCAGGTATAAACTTTACTGGGCTCTCCTAACAATATGATGTATAAAAGTAAAGGTAATCCCTTTTATGTGACAGGTAGTTAAAGAGAACTTTGCCAAGAAGGACTACTAAAATATTTATAACCAATTAATAAATCTGTTCCCCAGACCTTATGGTTTTACATTCAAAAAAGGCAAAATGCTTACGAAAAATTCTGATAAATCCTTCCTGTTTTATTTTTTTAACTAATACAAGATCTATACTCTTCTTTATTGAATTTCTAATTATATGTATATATGAATTTCTAATTATATGTATATATATATATATTCAATTGTTCCTCTCTCAAAAGTTTAAGTTGGATAGATGTGACATGAAAGCAAAGCAAAGACAAGATTCAAAAAATAGCAATAAGAATTTTTTGATAAAACATTCAATATTTCACTTTGTGAAATGGAGTTCTGTGTCCTTGTGTGCTTGTTTAATCATGAACTCCTTGGTCAGAAATGAGAAAAGTGAGAAAATCTACATGGATTTTCTAATAGCATATACAGAGATGAATGTGCTTGAGGTTCAGGCACAATTTTCAAATCACAACAGAGTTTTATGTTGTTAGGTATTCTTTCATATTGATAAAGTCAGCCTCTTTGGTATTCACAAGCAGAAGAATTTATTTCCAAACATAACTTTTTTTTCTTTTCTTTTCTTTTTTTTTTTTTTTTAAATAATCCTCTCTTAAAATGAGTAAGTATAGTTAGATCTATTTAAAAGATAAGGCCAGAATCAGGTCAATGTTCAACACTCAGAGGGTATTACTTTCCAACATTGTTCTTCTGAAACTCCTTTAGAAACTGTAAGTGAAGCAAGCAGCCATACTGCCAGTAGGCAAACACAGGCTGGACTGATTTTTCCTCACTATGCTACACAGCAGACGCAGCAGAAGTATAAATAGCTGTTTGGAGCATATGACAATGATTAATGGAGTTCTGTTTTTCTAGACTACAGAAAAGGTCCAGTTGATTAAATTTCCTCAAAGAATTCATTGCTTTTGTCCCAGGTGCCAAACTGTGTGATATACTCTGCAGTAAGGTATTGTAAGAGATAACCATTAACTATCGTGGCTGACCTGGGAGAAAAATTCCATATCCAGCACAGCTGCTATTCGGTTAACGTATCAGGTTTCCTTCTTTGATCTGTGCTTAAAGGAGAGCAAAGCTGTCATGTTTAGTTAGAATGTAAATTCCACACAACCTCCTGTTCAGGCATTGGGAATCTAATGATCTTGTTAATATTTCTGGAAGGCTGTTCAGAGAAATTCCAGGGAGACCACATTCTGCTGTCTAAACATATCCCTAATTGGGCCTTTCTCCCTGGAATATTTATTCAGAAATAAAACAAAGAAAAATCACAGAATGGTCAAAGGGACATATTCAAAAATATTTGAATACTTTTCTAATTATACTCTTCTTTTAAATTTAATTTCTTTTTGACATATCATAACAGAAAATTTTCTGATGATGTCATGCTAAATTTCAAATACGATTGATTGATTAGGAATTAATAAACTGTTGAATTTAGAAATATAGCTTTCTGCCTCTGTTTTTAAAAATCCTTCTTGAAAATGACATTCTCTCTTTTGCTGAGTGTTAGTATATTTTTCTGTCCTTTACAAGTATTTCTAAGATGAGGAATGTACTACTGCAGCTTCAGTGCAATTGAGCTCTGCTGTCTCAGAGAGCTTCTATTCAGATGATTCCATTCGATCTTCAGATACTGAGCTGTGAGGAACAATGAATCAGAAAATTTAAGCAAGCATTTCTGAATTTGCCTGCTTAAGAGACACACAATTTCCTCAAAAATATCGAAAATAATGATTTCTTGACACGAGAACAACCTAAACATAAAAAAAAAGGACTGTTAGCACTGAATGCTTTTGAAGTGCAGTATCAGAGAATAAAGATAAATTCTAGCCCGGTAACCAAATATTCACAAAAGACTATTAAGGTCAGAGTTTTGGAAAAGTAGATAGAAGAGGAAGGAAAACAGTCACAAAAAATATATCTAACAAAGGCTTTATAACTGAGTGAATATAAAATAGTCAATATGGAAAAAATAAATCTGGAGTATGTGGCCTTTCGAGAAGGTCCATTAGAGGAATTCAAAATTGAGCTTTTATTCAGTGAAGCCTGAATTTTAGTGTTTAACTGAACATTCTTAGCTCTGCTGCTTATTTGGATGCACACAGAATGCTCTGCTTTGATAGTAAATCACCAAAGCTTGCTTTTGCCTTCTGTTATCCCTATGTATCATTCACTAAAGCTGCGAGTTGTTTATGTACCAAAAAATACAGTCCCTGTATTGCCGGAGAGAGTGAGGCATGCACCAAATAACAACTCCTCTTTCTATTCATTTATCTATATCCTAGTCTTTAGAGTTTTTTTCCATGTGGAAAAAAATGCACAAGTCTTTCATTTCTAAATATCAAGATAGAAGATTTAACTGAAGTGTGAATTTCCTTTACATTCCATGGGGACATTTCAAGTTAGTCATTTGATTGACTTATCAATCAAAATATAAAGTAAATTATAAAGTAATTAGTTGTAAGAAGAGTTTTTTTTTAAAAAAAAAAAAAAAAAAAAAAAGTTGTATCAAAAAACCCCAAAAGGTTGCTTATTCCAAACCAAGTCACAGGATGACAACAAAAATAAATAATAAATCTACCTGGCCCTAAGCTATTTGATTATAGTACTAGGAGATTCAAACTATACTAAATGTATTATAATATAGTATGAGACTGTAAAATAGTCTCTTGTTTTTGCTTATATGCAATAAAAATGAAAATTCATGTATTTGTTTCTCAGTTTAATGAAGCTCTGCATTTTTTTAAGGCAAGTGAAGTTTTTTAGAATGATGCAACTTTTCTTATATGTGATATACCTGTCTCTTTTGGATGTGGAACATGGTTATTGGAATTTTATTTTTACATCTGTAGATCACAGGTGGTATTTGTAGATGCCACAAGAATGTCTGTCACAAATAGGTATCAAATGGAGTTTGAGAGCATGAAATGTCAACTTGTTAAGAACAACAGGATGTCCCATTTCGGTGTTGAAGCTTGACTTCAAAATCAAAGTGGAAGGGCGTGGGTCAGGCATTCATGGGTTTGATAGGTACAAAAAGACTTTATTACCCTACTACCTTTTTTAAAACTGTTGTTTTTTGAAGATGGTATCTATATACAGCTTGGAGAAAGCATGGCTGTCCCTATATATAATACATATTCCCTCTGTAGAAGAGCATTGTGTATTGACTTGTGCACTATGTATTTTTTTCTGTAGGTCTTATTTATTATTTAGCTGTAATGATTTAGCAAAGATTAGTTCAGAAGTGTAAAGAAATGTATGAGGTAAAAGAAGAGATGTATACGAGAAAATAAGAGGACAAAGATAGCATTGTGTTGTGCCTTATTCGCTGCAGATGTCACTACTCTTTTTGCTTAGACATCAGATAGCCTAACAGTCATCTCTGAAATTAGAACTTGCTCTGATCAACCTAAGATGAAAATAATGCTGGAAACATTTCTAAATATAAACTCAGGAATTGTCCCTATGTCCTTCAATACAAATAGGATATAAGGAGACTCAAAGGTTCTAGGAACTTTTTTAGTGGCTTCACATACCTGACCTTTTAATTTTCAAATAACTTTATAGATTTTTGCTTATATTTTTCCTATACGCTCTAACAGGAGAGAAGCAGATGATCAGAACTGAAATGTTAGCCCAGCAAATCACTTGCTGTTTTTTCCTGATAGGGATATGAATTGCATTCTTTAGGAACACTCATGTTTTAGAAATTAAATTATATATTTTGGGATCTTACTTGCTAGGGACAGTCATTGCTATTCATAATGGAACTACAGTTTATTTGTTTGTTTGATGAGAAATAAGTGTCTATGAAAATGCTGGAAAGATTATTTAACTCCTCTTTTTTCCCCTTCCTTTCACATATTTTAAACATAAACATATTTAGGGGAATGACATCTATTATGTTCATTATGAAAAGGTAAAAAAAAAAGTTTAAACTCTAACATAATTCCTTATCCCACAGATTTTTAGTTTATAAACAAAAGTCTTTAGTTAAATATAGTTTGAAGTATTTGAAAATTTTAAACAATTACAAGTATACTTCATGCCAAATTGAAATACTATATAAACTAAAATAGGTCAGTGCTCATTTTTCCAAAAAGAGTATTTATGAAAATCTTGTTATATATTTTATCAAAACTGTAATGCACTTGAAATCAATATATATCAGAAGAGCAGTACATCTCTATTCTGAAAAGCGGCGGTGATTTAAGCAGTACAGGTGTCGGAATAATGCCTTAGGCAAAACAACAACACATCATAATTTTTCTTTGTATAATGACTTGCAAAATATCCTGCCTTTCCCTTTGTAAAAAAAAAAAAAACATAAACATCAGTGCGCTTCAACTCTTTTTACAATATGAAGGAAAAAAAGTCATTATAATTATAGGAATTGATTCTTCTCAGCAGTATAAAGCTTAGTAAATAAATTATGCTGCCTCAAGAACAGGAGTATAGAAAATAGAAAGTACACATGTACATACTGTAAGTAAATCAGTGCATTGTATTATCCTCATGAAACTAGACTGATGTACTGTAAAAATCAGTAAAATTTGTCCTTTCAAAGGGGTTCTTGAAAACTAGTAATTTGTTTAGATCACACTGGCATATATATATGCATCCTGAGGCGATTTATAGAAACTGCTATCCTAGGAAATGCTGTGTGTAATACACCTGCTGTCTTTTTGAGTTTGTTCAAAATAAGAAGCAAATTATGAAGGCAAGGTAATCTATATGCAAGATGGAAAAATCAAAACCCTGTGAAATTGACTCTTCCAATAGAGGAAACTGCATGCAATGTAGTGCCATTTGCACTTGCAAACTACTGCTTCTGCTTCAAATATTGTTAGATTAGAGACCAGATTATTTTATGTAAATAACTTTGCCTCTGTCTTTACTACTGAGGCCACTCCCCATGAACTGCAGGGCTCAAGTGATAGAGAAATTAACGGAGTAGAGGAAGACCTTCCGCTGGTTGAG
>JAUBOD010000323.1:244847-255944 GCA_032353885.1 Nothura maculosa | reverse complement strand
GGCCAAGGAGGGCTCCAGATGGTCTTATTCAACTGTCACCCTGCTCCGGTGAGAGCCCCACAGAGACGCAGGGCTGCTGCATCAGGGTCAGTAATAATATATATTTTATTTATTATTATTATTTATATATTATTAAATATATATATGTTTTCATACCATAGTTTTTATTCATTTCATTAGGATTATTCTCACAATAGATAATGGTGGTTTGATCAAAAGAGCTTTCCAAATCAGATGTTAATTCCTTTGCCTTCAGATTTTGTCTCTTTGGCACAAGGACCACACTGTACATTTCAGAGATTGATATATTATATGACCGTTGACATGGTTTGTGGTACACCTTGGCTTGTGGAATCAAATGTGCAGTGAGCATAAATAGATTGTTCAGATCGAGACATTGTGTATATATATCTGATTCAAATAAAGATTGCCTACTCTCTGAAACATACACATATATGTTCTCCTAGTTCATGGAAAAAGAATATCATCTGGAATAGAAACCAAAACAAGTTGTTTGACCTTTGCTAACATCTTAGCAATAATTTGAACTTTATGCGCATTCATGTCAGGATGTGTCATGGATACATACAGCAATTATAAAGGGCATGTCTGATAAAAAAAGAAGCCGAGCTGTCTATGTCTGAATACAACCTGCATCCCAGACCAGACTGGTTTACAGTAGCTCTTGCTAATAATCACTGGCTCATAGTTTGTAGTAAATCTCAGTGGTGAGACATGCCATCTCTTGTGACTATTGTTGCATTTCTTTTCATTTGCCTTTTGTTTCCCTGATCTGATTATTCGATCAAATTTATGGGATATATTTAATACTTAGATCCCTGGATTATGGATCCTAATCCTCTCAAAGCTATTAGGCAGTATTCCAATAACAATCAGATCTTACTATCAAAAGTTAAATGCAATTATCACATTTAATAATAACATCTCCTTGTGTTTAAACATCTCCTTGTATTTTTCAACAACATCATTTGAGCTATTCATGCAGTATTATTGTCAGATTTGTCCTTAATATTACTTCAGTTTGATGGATTAAATTTCAAGAAGCAACCATTTGATAGGAAGGATCATCATTCTTCATGGCATGGCTACCATTATAACTAATGCATCTTTCTCTTATGTATTTTTTTCATTTCTCCCTTAGTCTCAACTACTATGGACAGGGTATCAGTGTTACTTTTATTTTGAAAAAAAAATTGTGAACCTATATGTCTATATATCTAATATGCCTATTATGTCATCCCTTAAGAAAATATTTCACTTTTTTTCTGAAGAGTGATAAAACATGTAAGTGAAACTGACATTCAGCTGTGAAAATGTGACTTGTTGCTGAACAGTATAGTTTTTGTCCATAGTTGTGGACAAGAGAAAATATATATCCTTTGCAAAAAGTTCCTACATGATATAGCCTACAAAAATGGCTTCGTTTTCTTTTTTCTTATTGTTTCTAGATAAACACTAAATATATCATTGCCATGGGTAAAACTGACATACTTCAGTAGTAGAAATGTTTTGTAAACTTCTATTTCTGCATACAAATACGTTACATCTTTATCATGAACAATTTTGCCATGTAGGTCTATGTTTCCTTTTTTTTTTCTATTTTGTTGGTATGATTGGCTGTAAATGTATTATACCTCATTATTTTTCAAAGTGTAAAAGGAAGGTCATTGTACAGATAGTTTTTATTTAAAAATTCTCTTGGAGGATTTTTTTTTAAATTTTCTTCTTTTGATGAATCATATATATCCTAAAGAAAGCACTCTTAGTTGATAAAAATTGCTTAAATTGCTTTCAGAAGAATTGATCTTCCAAAGTCAGCAAAGCACCTTGATGATCTTTTCTATGGCATTTTCTGGAATTACAGCTTCTGTTTTACCTTACAGCCTTCATTTAACCAGTATTGCATTATACTTCATAACTTACAAATCTATGTCTCTTGAAAACCTTTCAGGAAGAATAGTCCCATGATTCTTATCAACAAATATTTTGTGCACACAAAATGCACAAGTAACCAAAATGTTGTTAGTTGTTTGATAGTTTTCTTGTATATTCTTTACCTTATATCAAAAGAAAAGATTGACATTTTGATAATGCTAGCATGAATTAATATCTCGAAAATTCTCTTTTGGGAAATGTGACTCAATGGTACAGATGGTAGGACCCCACTGCATGTGCGTAATAGATGTATAATTGCGGATCTTGGACTGTTCCTTTTTAGAAACCTTACAACAAATCCATTACACAAAATGAATTAAAACACAATCTTTGGAGAGACAATAAGCATTGTAATTCACATGTGAAGTGTTTTGTCAATCTACATAGCTTTTCTGTTTGTCAAAATTTCCCTTGGAAAGTAGCCTGGTCTTGCCACCAAACTTACTGCAAATGCACAGTACTTATATTGTGTTTCGGACTCATAATGGATCAGCTATAATACCATAAATCCAAAGTGATCTCTATTGTTATGTACGCCAACATTAACTCCTTAGTGCCTACCAGGCAAGAAAATAGACTTCTATATTTTCAGAAGTGCTTGCCACATGAGATCAAACATTTGAGAGAGAATTTGTAGGATAGGAAAGTTCTGTGGGAGAATTGCTTGAGAAGGGGGAAATTAAAGAAAAACTAGGGTTTAACAGAAGTTATGGCATTATGGAGGCGTGCTTGAGGTGGGAGATAGTTACCACTTCCAGGATGGCTGGCATGTGTGGAAGCTACTTTTCCATGATTCCCTTGGCAATACAGTCTGTCCTCCTAGCACGCACTAATAAAAGTAAACGAAGAGTGGAGCAGAATGGAGACATCACTGTCAAACTCAGTTGTACTTCCTGCAGAGGTGGCTGTACAGCTGATGAGTGAGTGGAATGTGGAGTGGAATGAAGACAACACAGCCAAACTGTTACACTCCCTAGAGAGGTGGCAACCTGGTCATACCATGCAGTTGATAAGCCACATAGTAATAAGATATCTGGTGCTGAGCCAACAATGATGTCAGATCAGTCCCTTCTAATGGACTTTGCTCAAACTTCTCCACATTCTAATCTCACTGTAATACCAATGCACAACTCCATCCCAAAAATTACCTGCTTGCAAGGAACAACCGCTCTGCCTGAGCAAGCCTTCTAGATATTCAGTTGAGAGACTTTTTAAACCAATCAATAACAAAAGGAAGTGTGACTAGAGTCACTCAAGCTCCACCACAATGTAAAAGAAAACATCTAAAAGATGAGCTAAGGTGGAATATAGTATGAAGAGGGAAGAAAGAAGAAAGAAAGAAAGTGAAGAGGGAGGAAGGGAGAAGGAAGACTCCATTGCGACTTCTGGATCAGTTTACAGGCTCAACCCCTTTCCTCCCCTTGGGTCAGGATGCCACCTGGGAAGAGTCCTCGAGGTTGACAGCCCTCTACCATCTTCTGGGGTGAATGATGATTGTGCATTTGTATACCAGGCCTTAGCTAAAGCCCCACGCTGTAATAGAATTTCCTATACTGTCATCCAAAATCTCCTTTGTAAATGTTACATTTGAATAAATCATGCTATTTGCGAACTCAGCTACGTATTTTGAAGACATTTGAACCAAACAGTCGACAGACTATGAATTCAATAATGCCAGAGTTGGTTCTATAGCCAATTGTCTTATTTGTGAACTTCATTCTCTGTTTTGAAGGCCTAGTGGCTAGTAATGCAAATAATAGCTACTTTTAAAATATAACAACAATTTAAATATGTAGATGCTTAAAAAAGATGTTCTCATACATATCACACATCTTTGCTAAATTCTTGGTTAAATTCAAATACGCACCTGATACATATGCACCTGTTACACTTGTTCTTAAGTGCATGCTTCTGTGAGAAACTCTTTTATCATATTTATGGTCCTTTTACTACTGGTACATAAAAGAGGTCCTTCTGCTACTGTCTGTGGAAAGCACGTGTTGGTCACTTTACCTCTTCACTGATGCTGAAAGTCTTTTTGTTCTTCCCCTCTACCCTCTAGATCTTGTTGTAAAGCACAAATACACTGAGAGGAGCTATCACATATGCTATATAAAAATATTAGCCAGTCTAAACTGCTGCAACAGGCCCATGAACAGAAACATTAGAGATTAATTTTTTGATATTCCTTTGAGTGTGGATAAATTGAATCTTAATGTAGATCAGTGATCCGTACTTGCTTGTCTGTTACTCACAAACTATCTCCTGTGGGTTTATTTGCATGGACAAGCTCTGCTACAAAATAAGTAGGCTCAGAAGTCCCTGTGTGAAGGATTATATTTTACAGAAATATGAGTTTGGATCTGTGTTTGTGTTCAGTCAAGTGAAAAAAAAATATCTGAATTTACAATAGTTGAAATAGGATGCAGAAATCAGTTTCTGAAGCTCTGCTAAGTCTGGTATAAATTACTCTATATGCAAAAGGAGTATAGAATATGTTAAGAGAAACCTCTGAAGTATGTTGAATGTCTTCATGGACTAAGAAATAAACACAGAGACTTTTGGTTTCTACCAGGAACCATCTTCTAATTAATCCCTAAGTCACATTAGAATTAAGAAAAGCAAATAGCACACATTTATCTTCCTAAAAGTAATTCCGAGCAATATGCACACCTGTATAAACTTTTCAAAACTGCAACGATGAAAATAAATTCTAGTAGGTCTATTTTCTTTGTCAACTGTTCTTGATTTCTATTAGCATATCATGAAGATAATGTATTTTTTTATTTTTTTTTTTAATAAGGTTAATAAGGTTAAGACACCTTATAAAATTGTCTGGAGGAAAAGCTAAGAATTTCAACTGAAAAATTCTTCCAGAAAAATTAGAGATATCTAAAGAAAAATGCTAGGAATGTTGCTTACATAAATAACTTGTTCTGTAAGTTTTGGACTTCTGCTGTCCATGTTCTGCTGTGTCGTGCTCATATATATCGTGTAAGTCAATGAAGCAGCATCAATATTGTCATTTCAAACTCACATCTAATATTAGATATAGTTTATTCCATCTGTATCTTTCCCTGATTGAGTATATATTCAAAAAGTTGTATTCATTAGAGAATGTTACTTGTTACCTTACTTAAGGTAAAAATATAGGTCTTGACTTGAATATACAAATAGCCAGATATTAAAATACTCAATTCTGAAGTTAATCTGATTTGCTCTATTTGTCACCTCACAAGATTCTTGTGTTTCATGAAAATGTCTACAACAGAGTAGGTGCTATTTGCATTTTAACAATTTTAATACAGTAATATGTACAGGTTGCAAAGTGGGAGAGGAAGGCTGGGCCTTTGGGTTATAAGAAACTGAACAGGAGTACTTCAAATGACAAGAGACTGCTCTTTCCTGTGCTCACCCTCCACATATGATGCTGTTGTTCTCCATTCCTAGACCTGGCCTGCAGCAAGGCTAAATGCAAATTCTGGAGATGAGAACACTCGCAAAGCACACATCTACACACAGAGTACAGAGCAACATATATCAGAAAGACCTCATATAAAAGCACAGAGCATACAAACGTGAACAATGCAGATTGTCGCATCCTATTGCTCTTCTCTTGGAGGTTCAGGATGCAGTTTAGCACAGAATGATGTTCACAGCCTCACTGTCTTGATTTACAGACATACATACATCCACTGTTCTCCAACTCAGGTTTACACTTTAAGACTGCCCAGTCTTCCAGTACCAATCTCTAAGCCCTGTCTAAGCCTCTGTGTCTTTCCAGATGCTGATTTCCTGCTATGGTTTGGCCAGTCCAGTTTACAGTTAGCTAGCACACACATGTAGTCACCAAACAGGCACACTTAAAATCAGAGGTCTCTGGTACAGTGGCATGCTCTGAGTCAGAGAGTCCTGAACCAAATCCTGGGTGCTATATCCAGTTTCCACCTCCAACTTTGGATCTTTACAAATGCTGGTCACCTCTTACTTAATGTCTAATTCACCTTGAGATTTTCTAGCAGAATAGGCACATGAATACACACATATACCTCACTTAGACACATGTGGTTATACCGAAGATAATAAAAGATGGAGTTTAATAAGAGACTGACTGCAGTGTTCAAACACAGGACTCAGACCAATAGGCTGACCAAAGGCATCCTTATACATGGCCAGTTACCAATTTTATCTCCCTTTCCTTTAAACGTTTATCAGGTTTTGATTATTTAAATAGTTTTTCAACCAAATATATTTCTTATTTTACTGCACTTCTGATCTAAAAGTTTCTTTGTATTATTATAGTAGAAATAAATTGTAAGCGGTCTATTGCTGCTTGTAAAGATGCTTAAAGCTGGCCTTCTGTTAACTGTGAAGGCTAGGGTGGCCTTCTTTTCTATTTCTAACAGAAGTAATGATTCTTTCAAGTCTTCTGATTTTGCTTTAATCCTGTGTACTTGACTCCAATCAAAGTAATGTACTCAGTACTGTTACCAAAAGTTAAGTGAAAGATAATCCTAAAGAGTCTCAGAGGCTCAAAAAAGCTTTTCAAATAGCTGTCCCTGTAGAATTTTATTCTATGTGTCTTATAATATTTTTAAGGTACAGTAGTCTATCATAGATAGTTGATAACACTGTGTGTGTGTGTGTACGCAAAGCACTGGAGAAATGAAATGTAATATTTATCTTTCATACCATTTGGTGAACGCTTTTGGGGATTTTGTTTGTAGGAGACAAAGGAGACACAAGCACACATCTCCACCCTTATTTTCCACCATTTATCTTTTCAAACAAGCTACTGAATGGTGATCATATAGGAAAAAAAAAAAAGTTTTTTTATCTCTTCAAAACTAGCATTAAAACATGCTTATCAGGTGGTGTTCCGTAGAGCCTGAGGACAACATTGTGGAATTCCCCTATCGTATTCTAGAGTTACGGTTGTCTAACCATAGCTACTGGATCAAAAAAGGACAACTAGGTTGCTTTATTACAAGTTGCTTAACTACCAAAATATTATTATTAATAAAGACTGTAAAAACTACTTCAGCTAAAACAATAGCTTAAACGTTTACTTAGCAAAAAAAGAATATTAAAATATTCTGCATCTTTAATTACCTTTTTAAGGAAGTGATTTTTATGATAATCTATTTTAGGCTTTAAGGTAACAATTCAAATTCTGGCATAATCCAAATAACAGTGCATGTATTAGGCAAAGGCTGGTTTTGCTTTTAGTAGTTTTAATTGCAGAAATAATAGCTACAATTGGAAAGGCTTAATACTTTCATTAGAACTCTTTAAAGTGGGAGGTGGAATATGAAATCTTTGGCTTTTAAATATTTTTTTCTTTAAGTTTGTTATTTTCACTAATTTCAGACCTCTGAGGAAGTCTTCACGTCTCACAAAAACAAACAAACAAAAGCAAACAAGACTCTGTATTTATTTCCCATGGTATTTTACTCAACAAATCTTAGTCACGTTAAGACACTGAGCAGCAAGTATTCCTGCATAGGCAAACCTGGCATAAAACAGGTGTATCTTGTCCACAGAAAGATGACATATGCTGTGGTGATACAAGGAAATAGAGCTAGTATAACTAGTAAAAGAATCCCTGCACTCAAACCATACCATCCAGTTTCAAGCATTGTTCTCCAAGAAACTTATAAACTGCATGAAAGAATCTGAGGAAAAGCAGTGATGTACATCAAGTGAGAGGTAGAAGGGAAAGCTCAACATTTGGAATCAGTCAAAATAATACTGGAAACAAAATATTTTACTTACAGAACAAGTTGCATTAAAGGGAAATGAAGTCTGTCTTCCATTCCAGTAAAGTATAGGATAGCAAATACTGGCTATAGAAAGAAGTAAAGAAAAAAAAAAGAGATAAGACATAAGAAAAGGTTTCTTAATTGTACTTAGTTGTATGTAGGTTAAAAAAAAAAAGAATAAATGGTTTAAGAATGATATAGATGATATCATTTCATTATATGATGATATCAGATGATGGAGATTTCCTAAGAGTAAATTCAGCAAGTCTAAGGAATTTAATTTGTAACTCTTAGCTGTAGGTGATAGTGTAGGTAATAGTTCCACTTAAAGTAGGTGTAGGTAATAGTTCCACTTAAACATTATTATTCTGTGATGATAAAGGTCATAAATGAGGATCATGCTGTTAAAAGGGAAAAGTATACTGCTGTAGAGAATTATTCCTTTTCACTATCACAAATACTATTTTTTTGCTTTGTTTTGTTTTGTTTTAGAAACAGATGCCTAGGATGGACTGGTGTAATTTGGAAGACAAAGGATTTGTTTTGAGATTAGCATTTATGACAGTCTTTTTGCATGTACCTTTTGACTTGTAACGATAAATCAGCGATGAAGAAGATAAAATGGATATAATATTCCAGATGATATAAACTGCTAATACATCACCAGTGTTGGATAACCGCTACGTGCAGGTATACATGTACATACTAGGATTACTTGAACTACAAATGTTCTGATATTCTGTTTTTCTTTACTCTGATCCAGTTCTTGTGACTTTAATGATTATCCATCATGGTAAAGAAAATCTGTATGGAGATAGCCACACAGTAATAACAACTACCATATTTCCAGAGTGCAGTAATGAAGAGCACATAATGGTGAAGAACACACTTACATCAGTGTAATTTCTGAAGTTCTTTTTAATTCCCTAAACACACAAAAAAAGAATTAACTTGAAGACTTTCATATCACTTAAAATCTAAATACATTGTCATTTTCCCTAGATTATATTAGGTAAGATTAACATAATTTGGAGATTAGACAAATGCCTGATTTGAATATATATTTCTATGCCTTGATGTAGTCAGAGTGCTGTCAGTAGCATGGAGTTGAACCATAAGTCAAACTATGCAGTAAGGCTTAGAAGTGCAATACTACAACTTTGGATCATTGTACTGAAGCACTAAGAAACTGTAAGACAGACATCCAATCATCACACAACGGCAATAAGATTTTTCTGACTGGAAGAACTGTTAATGAATAGGGTAAACTTTTGACTAGTTGGGACAATTGTGGCCTAGATTGCCTGCACACTTTGTTGAATAAATTTTCCCTTGATACATGGACTTCAACATCGCATCTTCAGCAAAAACATTTATTAGTTCCTTTCATTAGTGACGATTTCTAATTCCTTTCTTCCAAGGATTCTGTATTCAGCTTTCCGTTCGTTAGATCTGTTTAATACTAAAGTATGAATAATTGCAATAACTTAACTTTCCAAGAAGCCTTCTGATGATTTCTTCTGCAGATCACCTTATGGCAAAAACTTGAGCAAACATAAGGAAAAAAAAATAAAGATAAGGAAATTATCTCTTATTCATATCCAATATGAGCTAGGGATTTATCTTCTACATCAGAAAATAAAATATCTGTAATATTTTGGGTTACAGATACAACATATGAAGCTGTGTTTGTATTTGAGAACATTTGTATCTCACTTCTTCTAAAGAAAAAACATTTATCCCAAATATGATTAGTAATGTTGAGTTTAAATATTTTCATCTTCCTTTATTTTTTACAAAAAAAGTATGAACTTCCTAGCAAATAGGCAATTTAAAGGTATATATTTGTTAAAAGTATTATGTATTAGATGAGATCAGAAACTGCCAATAGAACAAAAGTTACAGGAACCTTTGAAATTCTCGTTGTCTAGATTTGGAAAACTCAGCCTTTGTTGTTTAGAAATGAGCAGCTTGAAAAATCTGGTCTTTCATTTGGATGCTTTAGGCCTTTTTCTAAACAGACAATTTACTCAGGCTTTGTTAAAATAACCTCAGGGCTTATCCACACGATGTATTTATGAGGAGTAAGACAGCATATGAATTTTTAAAGTGTCAAAGCTCCCACAGAAAGGATATTCTGGTATGCAGATGCCTTGCTGTAGATAAGGTTCACTTGGCAGGAAAAGAACAAGTTCTTTTTGCCTTTTGCAGCTCTGAGCTTGTCTTTATATCTCACCTGGGAAAAAAAAGTGTTCATTCTCCCTACTTCTCCCTACAAACTTTTTTTCTTTGGTAACTCAGAAACCTTTCAGGTGTGCCTACACTTCTGTGGTAATAGGGAACTGTTTTTGACTTCTATGACCACTCAGTTCCAGTGGAGAAAAGATAGAATGTCATTGATGGGGAAAAAAAAAACAAAAAACAAAAAAAACCAAAAAAACTGTAAAGAATTACAGGTTGAAAACTGATTTCTAGAATAGATTACTGTAAAAACTCAATATTTGTCCATCACTCTTCCCTGACCCACTCCATTCTAATCCTCTTTGCTTTTTTCTTCTTATTTGTTCTTGTGACGAATTAATTTGAAGTAGTGTATTCAGGGGGCAACTTCCCACACTCTTTTCAAACTACCTAACTCCTCAGAAACTCATATAAAACCCTTGATACCATTCACTCAGTGCAAATGATTTATCAAATTGTTTTTTAGTAAGATCCTGTGGAATGAACAAAGTGGTGCGGTAAGCAGCTTGGAACTACTTTCATGCAACATACTTAAACATAAAATGTGATAAACAGGTTGTAATTTGCAGAACAAACTGTAAAAGAACAGGCTTATTGCAAGTGTCGTAAGCTATGAGTGCAAGATACCACAAGAACACAGTATCAGCATAAGGCCAAAATCGCAGGAAATTGAAGCATGCACAGAGTCCGGAGGAAGAAGAGCGGCCTTCATCAAAGACCACCAGGAGGCCTCACGGACCCCTACCCACAAAGAGAGAGAATGCGCAGAAGAAATGCAACATACCAGAGATAACAACTGAAACTGAGAGGCAACATTTGGGCACCAGTGTATAAAAGAAACACCCTCTTGTACTACAGGGCGCACTGTTGGTGGAGCGGAGACTCCCTGGCTGCCCAGCGCTGCTTGCTTGCAACTTGAAAAAAACAATACTGATAAATTAATTGGCTCGGGGAATTTATCAGTTTATAACATAAAAGAAGGTAAAGTTACTGAAAATATCTATACTCCAAGATACAGGTCACTACCTAGTGACTGTTTAAGAAATGGTTTAAGCCTGTATTATAGAATCATAGAATCATAGAATGCTTAAGGTTGGAAGGGACCTTAGAGGTCATCTAGTCCAACCCCCCTGCACAC
>JAUBOD010000323.1:225253-244747 GCA_032353885.1 Nothura maculosa | reverse complement strand
AACTGGACACAGTACTCCAGGTGTGGCCTCACCAGGGCTGAGTAGAGGGGGACGATCACCTCCCTTGACCTGCTGGACCTGCTATATGATCATATCCATTACTTTTCATGTGATATAAATACTACTCATAAAACTTACCTGAACATGTGGCTGATGAGGAATGTTGCAATGTTTCATTGTTTATTTTATTTTGAAGGCATTATACAGAGTAATTCAAAAAATGATTTCACTTACTATAAACCACCTATGGAAGTTAGCTGGACGTAAAATCCAGCCAACTCAGCATAATACCCAAGCACACCCATTTTAAGATATTTTAAATTATGACAAAGTGAAAAAGTAAATGCAAAAGATTTTTCACACAAATTTGCATAGGGCAGGGCTCCTTCCCCTGATTTTGTCATTGTGTGGAAGACAATCAACACTGGATAAGAGAGATGTGCAAATTTTGGAACATCCAAGAATATTACACTTTCCATTTAGTAAAAATGTTGGAAAAGATCAGAAAAGTGAAAGATAATATAAGAAAAAATATTGAGAAACTAGCAAAAACTCTTCTTCATCTAGAAACAAAAACATGAAAGCCTATGTATGTTGTGCCAAAATGAAAGAGAGCCTTCTGTAGCCTAATTTTGAAATTCCAGGGCGAATTAATTTCCAAGCTGCTCATTCAAGTGTTGAAGAACTAAAAACCTGTTATTTGCACTGTATCCCCTCTCAGTACAGTGACATTTCTTCTCTCCTTTACCAACGTGCCAGATGGACATTTTCCTGATGTGACTGCAAGATAGGAAAAGGAGAGTCAGAATCAGGCAGAGGGTTAAGAAGAGTAGATTTAATGAGGGAGAATACGGGACTCATTTTGGGTATCCTAAAGGCCCCTGCTATCTACTATCTCAGCTGTTCTAGCCTTTAATAGTAACTTTCTGGGAAGCAGCTGCACATGGTTAACAAAACAGAACACGCATGTGCAGCCCTGGCAGGTTTTCAGTAACTATGAGGAAAACACATCCAGGATGTCCCGTCCTGCACTCTGCCAGTCACCTGAATCCTCAGCGCATCTTCCACAGGTGTTCTCACTAAAAAAAGCATCACAGAATTTTTGGGATTGGAAAAGACCTCTGGAAATTGCCTGGTCAGCTCCTCAGAAAAGGTGTTTTCTTATGTTTCATAGGTATTTCCTGTATTTTAGATTGTCCTGATCTTACAGTGTCCTTTGGCTTGATAGAGTTTGGTCCCTGAACTCTCAAGACTCCCAGTTCTCACAGACTCTTGTCACATGAGAGATTCTCCAGAACCATAATCATCTTTGTAGCTTTCTGCTCCAGTTGTGACTTCACCAGAATTGAGGGGAAAGATCACCTCTCTTGATCTGTTGGAAGTGCTTTTCCTAGTACAGCCAGGGCTATAGATCTATGTCCTACTTCTTGTCCATCAGGACTCTCAGGTCCTTTGCAAAGCTTCTTTGCTCTGTCAGTCCCTACAGTCTCTACTGTACACAAAGTTATGCTTTCTCAAATGTAGGGCATTGCACTTTTCTTTGGTGGAGTTCATGTGGCTCTTAGGACAGCTCCTCCAGCCTGGTGAGGTTTCTCTGAACAGAAGCATAATAGTTTATTGAATCAGCTACTCTCAGTTTTGTATCATCTGCCGGTCTGCTAAGGGTGCACTTGATTCTTTCATCCAGTTTATCAGCTAAGATAATAAACAATATTGGACCAAGTTTCACCCCTAGGTGACACAGCTTTAGTTAGGCATCCTGTGGATATAGTGCTAACCCCACCAGTTCAGCTAGTTTTCAGTATGCCTCATTGACCACTTACCTAGTCTGTACATCATCAATCTGTCCATGAGGATTTAATAGGAGGAAGTGTGCTTCTTAACACTGAGATAAAAACACTCTTTGTCCTTTTCCCTTCTACTAGTCATTACATCAGAAAAAGCAATCAAGTTGGTCTGGTACGGTTTCTATGGTTTATAGAGTAGTCCATGTTGACTACTCTATATTATTTTCTTGTCCTTGGTATGTTTTGAAATGATTTCCTGAATAATTTGTTCTATAACCTACCAAGTGATTGAGGTGATGTTTACTTGGAATTCCCTCGGTCCTCCTTGCCAATTTGAAAAGGCATGTGTCATTTTCTTTCTTCCAACATTCAGGAGCCTTTTCTAATCAACATGGCCTTGAAATATTGCCCAGCTTCCTCCGCTTTCATGGATGCATCCTGTTACGTCTCATAGACTTACACATGTCCAATATGTTCAATGGTTCTCTAGCATCTTTCTCTGACAGATGCTCCAGATGTTTGCTTTGCTCCAGATGTTCCTTCTGGTCTCATGGTTTTGGGATTTCTGAAGGTAAGTGTCACCAATAAAAACAATGTGTTGAAAAAGGCACTGAGTTCCTCAGTCTTCCACATGTTCTTTGAAACTAGTTCCCCTTGTCACATTCAACGGTGGACCCATGTTTTCCCTAGTCTTTTGATTCTGATGTACCTTAACGTGTACCTTGGTGTTATTCACATGCCTTCTCTGACACCAATTCCTTTTTGGATGTATACCTCCTGCACATTTTCTTTTAATGTTCAAGTTCAGGCATGAGCAGCTTGTTCACCTGTGTCAACAGGCTGCAACCTGTGCTTCGGTCCCTTCATATGGAAAGTCTAGTGTCCTTTACGTATGTTGTTCTGTCTTGCAGGATTCTCAACTCTCATTTTGTGATCAGTGCAGCTGTGGCTGTCCCTGAACTTCAGCCTTCTGACCAGTTCTCCTTGCTTGTAAACATAAGGTCCTGTGGAACATTTCTTCTTACCAGTCCTTGATCCTTGCTTATGAAGCTGTATTCAATGTTCTTCAAAATACTCTGAATTGCTTTGTGATGACCCTCCAGAAGTTACTGGGATTGTTAAAGTCCTCCATACAGTCCTATGCCAGTCCTCTATACCAGTGCCTACAGCTGTCTGAAGAAAATCTCTCCTACTTTTTTTTGATCAAGTAGTCTATTGCAAAGACACACAAACATTACATGTATTTTTTTGCCCACAAATCCTGACTCATCACCTGTTTCCAAGCAGAGCTCCATACGTTCCCACTCCTGTGTCACGTAAAGGGTTCTTTCCCCTCCTCACATGCCCTGACATGCTTTCTAGTGAGCCCTCACATGCTTTCTAGTGAGCATCTGTCCATCCACTGTGGCACTATAGTTTTTGAGCTATCCCAATATATTGCCACAATCTCTATGAGACTGTAGCAATTACTCCTGCTTTTTTCCCATACTGTGTGAACTATTTTTCAGGTAGTTCAGATGTCATCCTGGTTGTGCTAATATCACAGCGAAAATGTGAAAGCTTTTCCCATCATGCTGTTCTCTCAGCATTTTTCTATTTGTGTGCATATACTTGAGAGAGAAAAATGCTTGAGGTGATATCAGCATGCAAGGTTTTGATACTTTTTCTGGAGACCGCACATTGTTCTTTACTGACAAGTGTGAGCTGATTTTTTTTTTTCTTTTTTTTCTCATTATTACTTGTTTTTGCTCTTACTTACCAGAAAAATCAACTGTGGATTTTTATTATCTTTCAGTATTGTCTCTAAAAGTGTTTTTCAAGGGCAAAGGAAATTTAATATACTTAGCACTGGTTTAGGTGCTTCAGGTCTGACTGGACTAAGAGGAATGCACCTGTAATCTGAAGCATTTAGGAGACCTGTGAAAATATATGAATGCTATTTAGATATGTTAACAGAGGAGGGGCATAGACCACCTATAGTTTGTGTGCCTTAACTACAAGTCCCAAAAGGGTAAATCACAAACAGCAGCCAAAACAAAACATAAACATATAAACTAAATACCTGAGCAACATTTTATTTTAGTGGAAAGAATAAATGATGACCTGGGCAAGAAAGCTATCTGTATGTTCAAGCATATTGTACAGCTGTCCATAAAGGTGACAGAATGCTAACATAAGTACCAGTTTAAATACATAGCGTGTGTTTTCTCTTCAGTTATTATAGTGCTGAATTTATTAACATCTATGTGGGGGGATACTCCCTGCTTTCCCCTTAATCTGGCACCAGTTGCAAACACTTGGTATTCCTGTGCTTCATCGAGAAAAAGGAAAGATGTCAAATTTAGAAATAAGGTCTGCTTGGACACCTGGACCTAAGAAAGAGAAGCCTCCTCCCACTTTTGAGGCACTGCTGATTATTGTGGTCTCCTCAAGACCTTGAGAAACACTTGTTTTTGGAGAGTTTTGATCTACTCATGTTTGCTGTAAAAGTAGGTTCTCAGGGCTATTTAATCATCATATTTTAAGATTCAATAGTAATTGACTGTGATGGCCTTATATCGTCTTACAATCACAGTCTCTGTAAGCTCCTAGTGTCTTTTCAAAATCCTCTTACATAATTTTACTTTCAACAGACAATCTGGAGAATAAAGGTCCCTGAAACTTTCAAGCAAAAAAAAAAATAAAAAAAAAGAAAAAAAATGTTTTAAGAAGGAAGGGAGACAAAAAGGAGAGACAAGACTGAATCTGTTTTTAGAGGGAAAAAAAGTTATCTATGTATGTATATCATACAGATGAGGAGGGAAGAATATATGATGCTTCAGAAAGAATTATCAAGATGAATTTTCATGGAACAGATGCTAAGAAGCACCTCAGACCTCAGCTCAAAATTAAGCTTCTTTCTATTGCCTTCTCCAAAGCAAAAGGAAAGCTCAGCTAATTATATCATAATCTGCTGGACGCTATCTGGATCAAATTAGTGATTTAAAGTAAATTTAAGACAAATTCTCAGAGATTTTAAGGACTATAAACCAACATGATAAAGCATCTGCAGCAGTGTGTAACTGATTAGTGAACTCACATACTGTTTTTTATTGCATTTTTTTCTCTTCACATTATTTTGTCTTAATCTTCATTTAGGATATCCATAACCAAGTCCAGTTTCTTCATAGCCAGACCATGACAGAAGAAGAAAGAATAACATTTGCCAAGGATATGGAAAATGGTTTATGAAGAAAAGTCAAAGAGAAAAGCAAGAGCTATTTCAAAATATCACTCTGAGATTCTCTATGTGGTATCCAAACGTTTTGGTTTAAATTACTGGAATTGTCATAGAGTGATCTGGAGGATTATAGCCTCAAAAAGAGTGGAGACAAAAGTTGTTATCTATGAATAGTTTTGTTTGATTGCTTTGATTTGGTTTGGCTTGGTTTTAGCAGATGGATGTCTTGATAGTCCAAGAAGAAAATATTTGTACTCAACGCTTCTTCTCAGAAGGAAGAGTTCTTAGGTCATGTCAACTATATGCGTCTTTAGGGAGACAACGATTGAAACCTCTGGGCTTGAACTTCAGGAATGATTATATTGTTTCAAAACATATGAATGCAGACATCAAAGCAAGTCATCAGGAAGAAAAGATTTATCACCCTCTGAAGGAAAGCCTGAAAGGCAATCAGATAGAACGAGGTAACAAAAAGAGATAAAGTACAGCAGCATAGAGTCTAAAGTGTGAAGTCGAGCAAAATAAAATAGAAGAACAATGTGATTCTTCAACACTATGATAAACATTCTTTGAGATTCTCAGAATACTTATTTCATGTATATATTTATTTACTAGAAGTTTGTAGAAGACAGAAATATCTATTTTTTTTTCTCTAATCTTCTCTAATGGAATTAATTAGAATTTGAGATTAATTTAGGCAAATAGGGACCTTTAGAGTTTATCTAGTCCAACTCTGATCAAAGCACAGCCAGTCAGATAAATAGCTCAAGGTCTTGTTAAGTGACATTTTGAATAACTCTCTTTTTTTATCATTTCTTTGCAAGGTGAACAATTATTTGTAAGTTATTCCAAAATAAATATTCCAAAAGTTATTTGTAATGTTGTAAGTTATTCCAAAAATAAATATTTTTGTACAGCAGATGTAAATTGTGAACACAACTGCAATTCTAAAGGAGAAATGTAACTCCTGGATTTTCATTCTTCAAACTTACACTCTGTATGGCTTTCATGTGCCTTGTCTGCCCTTAAATGCAATTGAATATTTAACAATAACAGCAATAAAAAGTCACTTTAAGAACTCCTGTCCCCATAAATGTCTAGAAATATATGTCAGGATATCTAGAATCCCAGCTCTGTTCTTAGACAAAAGAACAATAATCTCAATACTGAGACTACCTAGATTCCGTGGAACTTTCTACTTTGCTTTATCAACCTTTCAAACAGGACAAAATGAAATATGTCTTTCTGAGTTATGTGTGTAAGAACTGAACAATTCTCTGAGCAGGCCCTTAAGTTGGAGAATATGTTCGGCTTTTTGGTTTGCTTTTACTTTTTTAGTGACCCAATTTAAATATCTCCTGTTTTTAATGTAAATATTCTTATTCACACCATCACTGTGGGAGATGTCTTTAGGAGATGATGTTATTTCTCAGGAGAATAGAGACAGACATGCTACGATCTACATGAGATCATAGCATGAGATCACTATATCAGAGGATGAATTACATACGCACACAGCTGTGAAATCATGGGCACTGAAGAGAGAAATGAAAATCATGTCCTCATTAAAATATAAGCCCAAGAAACACAAAGATGTTAATGCTGTCTCAAATATAATCACAGATATTTGGAAGTATTGACTGTCATATTGGGACAGTAATGTTACTGCCTACAAAGCCTTTAGCAGTAACAAGAATACCTCTTGCTCCCATAAATGCAAAACTTGATTTTAACCATTGCTGATTTTGCCACCAGAACCGTTTGTTAACTGTGGAGATTCACGTTATTGGATGGGAAATGGACACACCATGTAAAAGTAATTCACATTAGGCAGTTGTACTTTAAGTTCAAAATGACTGATAAAATTTGGCATGAGTACAGACTGAAGAGATTTAACAAGCAGTAAAAGGTGCTTGGAATGATAGTCTGAGGGATAAAAGAGAATATATATCAAAAGATAGAGTAATTTTGTTTTGTTCTTGGCCCATCATAAAACCACTATGCATATAGAAACAGTATGGAAGCCTCTTATTGGAGATACATATTAAGGACACCTAGCCAAAAGTCCTACATCCATGGACATAATGATTTGCTTTAAATAACTAAATAAATAAATAGCTTTGAGATGACACAAATTGCACCCTGTGAGACACTATGTCATTATGATAGCTAATGATCTCATCAAATGGCTGAGCTAAAACAACTGATCAGTATGCCTTTTTAATATGGTGAAAATGGTAATCAAACTTAAGCCTAGGAGCCTTGAATTGCCTTCTTACATGCATTATGGCTTATCAAACAAGTCATAACCCTTCAAGCATGGTAATTGGATCCTCCTATGTTCACCTGTCCAGGCATACATAATTATCTTATTTTTGTCAAATTCAATTAAATGTAACTTTATTAAAAATGATGGAATTGCTAAATACTCCTTCAGCTGCCAGGATTCTGCAGAAGTGGTGAAAAATCATGCTGCCTACAGACTTTGGTAAGACAGATCACTAAGTGTAGGTTACAGTGCCTTTATCACCTCCAGCACTAATTACAATTTGAAATACAATGTGTCAGAAACAATCAGCTGAAGCAAACCTGATGAAAAGTCCAGGCTCTACAATCAAATGAGCTTCAAGAAAACATCATAGAATGAATGAATATTTTTTTATGTGAGTGATTGCTTATGTAGTGCTTTTCTTCTATTAAAGTAGAACTTTATCATTCTATCAACTTATCACAAAAATATAATTACATCAATATGCATCTCACTTTTCAAGTTGAAGCTTTGCAAACACAGATACTGGTATAGCAGTTGTCTGCTATACCACAACTCTGCTATGACACTACCCCAACTTAGCTGATATTTTTTTCTGGATGTACGTTGTAGCACCATCCAAATTCTCCAATGATCTTATTTGCAAAAGTCTGTTCTGATTTGCAAGATATTCACAACCAAATCAGAGTATCTCAAGAAATCAATGCAAACAGTTATAAATCTGCATGCGGATGCACTAATCAGAGGTTGGAAGATCTCTGGCTTTCATTATTCCCCAAAAAGACCAAACACATTGCAGATCCAACTACCATAGGAAGAGTGCTAATGACAGATATTTTAATTTATGTGCATTTGCTTGCAAAAGGATGGAAAAGATCATTGTTGCAGGATGACTATGTAGGTTTTATGTGGCACAAGGGAGGAAAGGAGTGGAAGAAAGATTTCCTGCATGACTCCATAACTTGCTTCAAAGATCAAAATTTACTGTACACAGTAAAACAGTACAAAACAATTCTTATTAGCAGAAACTTAGTGTATCTAGAGAATAAATATTAACATTGACTCCATCACAACTTTTGGATTGGTCGATGGGCTGGACCCCTTTCCTACCCTTGGGCTGGAACACCACTCGAGGAGACTCCTTGAGATTAAGCCCTCTCCTATCTTCTGGGGTGAGTGATTATTGTGCATTTGCAGAAGCTAACTAAGAACCCCACAATGTAGTAAAGAATTTCCTGTATGGACAACCTGCTTTATAAATATTGCATTTGAATTATTTGTGCTATTTGTGAACTCAGTTGTTTGTTCTAAAGGTGACTGAACAGTCAACAGATTGTTCATGAATTCATTTCTGCCAGAGTCAGGCCTATAGTTACTACAGTATTTGGTATCTATATTAAAAGATAAGTCCAGCCACATCCAGTTCCTTTCACCTCTGATCATCAGCTGGAACACAAGGGGATGCATCTCATACTGAGTTTGGCCCCCATTCAAACTGCTACAGTCCTGAAACTCAAGTAGGCCTTATCTACAAGTCTTAACATCCTCCCTTTGGTAAATAAAACAGAGGAGTACAGACTACTTGTAACTGGCACTGAATTAGGTGTGGAAGCTGAGACCATAATACCACAGTTTTTAGTGCTCTCTCATAACAGATTTCTGAAGTTTTCAGGAATATTGTAAAGGAAAGTGTCATGGCTTTTTTGCTTTGCAATTTATTCTGGGTTACACAACAGTGACAGCTTTACCAGTAGTTTAAAGGAGTCTCACCAAATAGGCATGCTTCTTGGTCATCATTTTAAGATAGTGGGGAAAGATCAAAGCCAGACTGTTTCAAGAAGCAGAAAAGAAAATGTTTATTTATTTATTAAAATACTGACTCATCAAAAACGTCTATCAAAAGGCTTTGGTGTCTGTATGACACTACTGTTATTGTCCATAGTTATATGATTAGGACAAAAGCTAAATTAGCTGCCTTATTTCCAATTTCTTTTAATATGAAAGACCTTAATCACTTCTCATATTTGGATTTATAGCTACAGTGAAATATTTGAAGAGCCTTTCTAGGTTGAAGGAATGAGAATCTATACACATCAGATGAGGCTTTATTTTAATAAAACTAAGTAAATATCTAAAATCACTTTAGCATCTACTGTCTTTGAATCATGTCATTATGGAAAAAAAACGCCATATAAACTTAGAAATGGCTTTTAAAGGGATATGGCCATTTTATTTATTTACTTATTTATTTTTAATGAGGTTTCATTTTCAAGTATATTTTCAAAAAAAGAAATCATAAATCTTATTAATAAGGATCCAGGCAGACTAGCTCTTCAGATAAGCGGATCTGCAAAGGAATGTCAGGTATGCTGAAACATCCGTGCTAGTAGGTGGAGATAAATAGGTCACTCCCGTCAAGGAAAAAAGAACATCTCTCTCAGGAGTTCTTTCTTCTGACAGGAGCTCACTGATAAGCAGTGTTGTGACACTAATTTTTCTTGGGTCTTTTTCTGCCTGAATCTTGCATGCATCTAAGAAAATGGAAGGTAGAAAAATCCCAAAAGCCTGAAATGCCTTAAAGATTTCCTCCATTCACACGTTATTCTTCAGATACTGAATAAAATCTGTATTCCCTAGCAAAATTCAAGTTAAGTGATCTTTAGCTTCAGCTCATATTCCAGACTAAAGTCTTTGGAGAATCTGGTGTAGTGATTTCAATATACCTGAGACTAGACTGTTTCTTCCTGCTGACAGAAACCAGTTACAGCCAACTGTTAAAACATAATCCATTTTTCCACAAACAAAATGAAAGGTCTAGTTTTATGTACCTGTAAATGCACTTGCAACAAAGAGACTGCCCTAGACTGACCCTCTTATGCCTGATCTTCACAGTAGGGCAGTGTTCTTTCTTCTAAGTGCAGCCCAAGGGAGATCAGATTAAGTTTAAAAAGGTAACAATTCCAGATGTTGTTCTTGACATAACTGAGTAGATGTAACAGCTTGCTGCTATAACAAAGGGTAGATACCACCTCCCCTAAGCCCTGAGGACACTGCTGTGGCAGTTCTGGTGCAGGTCTTGTCAAGTAGAGAGACGATGTACTGCCCTAGTCTGATAGGAAGCTAAATGAGAAAAACGGAATACTTTTTTTTTTTTTTTTTTTTTTTTTTTTTGAGTGAGCTAACAAGGTAAATCAACACACGCCAGTCATAGGAAGACAGTACAGGACAGGGTGAGTCGTGGATATTGGCAGCAACAAGTATAGTTTGTCAATACCATAAATATTCATAAATGAATATTTATTAGGAATTACTAAGAAAGTCAGTAAATAACTTGCAGATCATTTATGAGGCTTCAGAATTTTTTTTTTTTTTAAGTCTGTATGTATAACACATCTGAGGCTAACCAAGATCAGTTACCATGTTGTGCTAAAAGCTACTTGCTGTCGGAAAGATTCACTCCAGAGAAAAAGCAAACAAGAGAAAGGTTCTGTTATATTGGCATAGATAGAAACATTTCTCCAAGCAGTTACATAGCTAAGAAGCTGAAGTGACTGGGAAGCATCATGAGTGATCTGTTGAAAGCTGACCAATGCAAGGGTTTTACTGTGGGTGGAAGAGTTGCATTGTACCACAACAGACTTTCAAAAGGCATTTGTACAGCAGGCTGTAGATACATCATTATGGGAAAGCAAAACAACAAGCTGGTGATATTGCCCTCTCTAGTTAATAAAAAACAAAAAGAAACAAAAATGATCAAAAAGCATACTGATATAAAAAATTAGAAATTATAGTACTAAAGGCTTTTCTTTCAAACCATTCAAAGTACCAACTGAGTCTCAGAAAAAGTGTTTTTAGAAACTAAATAGACCATGAAAAGAAAGAATATGCATTTTTTAAATTATACAATAAGATTACAATCTCCATGGTTTTTGACAAGGATATCAAGAACAAGGTGTCATGTGAAGACAAATCTCATTTGACATCTGCATATGACTGGGAACTCAAGCTGGTACAGTTTGGTGAGCTGCCTCTAAAAAAACTGCACATGGAACTGCAGCCTCAGTTCCTTTGAGAGAAAACAAACAGAAAGCTCTAATATATCAACAAAAAATCTTGGTTGTTTGATGGAGAGGACATAATAAGCATGTCCACCCACTGCAATTGGTCTGATTCAATACTTTGGATTCTGAGCTGAATCTGGACTCAAGATTCAATATTTAAACCATTCAAGAGCTACAAATACAGTGCTACAAATAGAAACTAAAAATTTGATACCTTTGAAAATTTGTGTCGGTGACAGTGCAGAGTAGATACTCTTTTGGATCTCTCCTGATGGTTTTGGGAAGATTACCTTTTAATGAAGACCACTGCAGTGCTCTCCTGTCTGCCCTAGGGAAGAGTCACAGAGCCTAGTCCAAAGACAAACACAGGCTGGGAATGACACCTGACCAAGTCCTCTGTTTGGACTGTGAGTATCCACTCCCCTCACCTGGGACACTGGTCTCAGGAAAATTTTATTTTACTATGAGGATGACTTTACACTGGAAGAGATTGACAGGAAAGGTTTAAGAGCCTCCTTCTTTGGAGATATTCAGAAGCTATCTATGCAGAGTTCTGGCCTCCAGGTGATCCTGCTCAAGGAGAATTTTGGGATAAATAATCTCCAGAGGTCCCTTCAACAGAATCATTTAATCACAGAGTTGTAGAAGTTGGAAAGAACCTCTAGAGATCATCTAATCCAAACTTCCTGCTCAAGCAGGGACACCTAGAGCATGTGGCAAAGGTGGCATCCAGGCAGATTTGGAAGACCTCCAGAGAAGGAGACTCCACAACTTTCCTGGGCAGCCTGCTCTAGGCCTCTGGCGCCCTCACAGGAAAGAAGTTCCTCCTTACATGAAGATAGAAGAAACTGCCTGTATTGCAGCTTATACCCATTACCCCTTATACAGTCACTGACCACCACTGAGAACAGCTTGGCCCCTTCCTCCATACATTCCCCTTTCATGGCCTTATACACGTTAATCAGGTACCCTCTCAGCCTTCTCTTCTCCAGAGAAAACAGGCCCAACTCAGTCTCTCCTCTTATGAGAGATGTTACACTCCTCTAATCATCTTTGTTGCTCTCCAGTGGAGCCACTCTACAAGCTCCATGTCTCTCTTATACTGAAGAGCCCAGAAGTGCACACAATATTCCAGGTGCGGCCTCATGAGAGCTAAGGAGAGGGGTATGATCTCCTTCTCCACCTACTGGCAACATTCTCCTGATGCAGGCCAGGACTGTATTCGCCTTCCAGGCTACGAGGACACACTGCTGCCTCATAGTTAACTTGGTGTCAACCAGGACTCCTTGGTCCTTCTCTGTGGAGCTGCTCTCCAGCAGGTCAGCCAGCCCCTCATCTGTACTGCTGCCTGGGGTTATTCCTCCCCAGGTGCAGGACCCTTCACTTGTCCTTGTTGAACCTCTTAAGCTTCCTTTCTGCCCAGCATTTCAGCCTGTCCAGGTCCCTCTGGATGACAGCCCTTCAGAGCGTTGGCCACTCCACCCACATTGGTATCATCTTCAGGCTTGCTCAGGGTGCACTCTGTGCCCTCATCCAGGTCATTGATGAACAGATTGAACAGCATCAGGCCCGGTACTGACCCCTGGGGGACACCACTGGCCACAGGCCTCCAACTAGACTCAGCCCCACTTATAACCCTCTGAGCTCTGCCATCCAGCCAGTTCTCGATCCACCTCATTGTGCATTAATCCAGACAACACACCCAGAGCTTTCCTATGAGGATATTATGGAAGACGGTGTCCAAAGCCTTACTGAAATCAATGTATACAACATCCACTGCTCGCCCCTTGTCCTGTTGGCCAGTCATCCCATCATAGAAGGTTGAAACTTCCAACTTCAACTATTCTCTGATTCTATATGATTTTGTGAGTGTATCTTCAGGACAACTATAAATAAAATTTATAGGCTTAGACTATTTTCAGTACTTCTGAAGAAGTAAAAATGTCATTGATTCTGACTGGTAACTGTTCAGAAAGACCAAATGAACTTAATTTCTCACCTAATAGTCCAAATCATTAGAGAAGGTAGAGGGAGGCAACACAAGTAGCAGTAGCTTAAACACTCTAGCCTTACATTATTGAGTCTGTATCCAGTTTTAACAAGTAAAATGCTTTCCTAGGAAAGGCAGGAACATAAATTTCTAGGAATTATTAATACTACTTTCTTTTCTAGAGGTGCACTATGTCTATTCATAACTATCTTTGGATCATACTCTATCAGGCATCACGAAGAGGGCCTTCCTTAAAAGCACTTTCAATGGTATGTGCAAATCAGATTTGATTTTCCTGTTTTGGATTCCTCTCAGACAAGATCTTGACTTTTCATCAGGCAATGTTCTCCAGTTATTACAATGCCTGTATTTCATTATTTATTTTTACCAAAATTTAAGAAGTAAGCATATGTACATATAATAATTCAGTACATTTTTTTTCTAAACTTTCTGGGAAATAAAGAATAAAAATGGAAATAATTGAAATCTTCAACCACATCTTCCTTGGACAATTCCCATAAATAAGTGTTTGAATCAGCATTTGATAGAAGAGCTACAGGAATTCCCTTAGTTATGGTAAATCTCCTGTAAAGATATGATCCAAATGTCTTCTCAGTAATGAGACATGTTTCCAATTGACATGTTGCCGATCGGGGGTCGGTAAGCCTCGTTCGCTAGCTGGACTGACCTGGGGCTCTGGTAGCCCCAGGGCCATAGAGCATAGACCCCAATACGAGGATGCAGCAAAATGGCGTTTATTGCGTCGTTTGGTTTGTATATATACTCCCACAACGGTGGGGAGATTCACCTACTGTCCAATTAGTCGGCGTGGGGTTATCAGTAAGGTAATTACTTATGCCCCTATGTTCCCGTGACATCGCGAGATCTTCTGAACGGCATTCCCTGTGCTCTATGCCCTATGCTGCTCTACATCATCTACTTCAGCTAAGCTCTCTACTCTATCAAGCCCCTAAAAAGCATGATAAATTCCCACATTGACATATGTGTTCCACTAAAGAATCTAAAACAATTGTTGTTTTCACTAGGAATGAACTGAGACTTTTTATTTATTAATTTGCACTTTGACAAAATTAGACAAAAAAGATTGATATATCTAAAGTCATGATAGGATTTATATGGAATACCAAACCCCACAAGAAATAAAGAACCTATTTCTTTCTTGTCTTTCATTATTTCTAGAGGAGATTGCTGTAGAATTTCTGTAGTCATCATCTGGAGATGATTCATCACATCCATGTCAAAGTTTGGCACCTTAAGTTGGCACCTTAAGTTGAGTGTCAGTAAAACAGACTCGCAGGACTCTAAATCAGTCACTCTTAGCATCTTAGGAAGGAGAAAGAATAAAGAAAACATAGAAAAGAAAGATGCTATTCCATCTGAATTGAACCCCATAGCAGCAATAAGTCTTTGACATAAATTATAGGCTCTTGATTGTATTTGGACAGGTTGAAAAGGCTTCTTTCAGTTCTTCAAATTCGTCTTTTTTCCTCAGCTTCCACAAAGCTTGCTTAGAATTCTCACAGAGGTAAGCTGACAGGAGATTTTATTTTTTGGAGGGAGTCTTGCAACACTGAAATCATATGCGGCTTTGGATATTTCACTGATCTCAGATAGACCATTTCATAGTCAGTATCTTATGAGTCAAATGAGACATTTCATAGTCAATATCTTATCTTGATTTCAGCTAACTTGCAAGTGGCCATTAGTACTGACAGAGCAAGCTGTTTCTGATGTGACATGCCAAATAAAGTTGCATTAGTCTACTAACAGGACCTAGCTCTTCTAGACTTTCGCTCACAAATAAATCACAGTGTGCTTCCCTGAGGAGAAAAAGTAAAAGAATGAAGCATGTAGACATGAAAATTGGGGAAAAGAACAAGAGGAAAGGCCAAACTTTTTTGAGTCAAAAACATGGACTTTGGCCTCACTGTTGCTTACCTTGGAGTCCCAGTGGGTCAAATCAAGTCACTACAGTAGCAGCAAAGAGGTCTCAATGCTCAAGATGACTGCAAGCAGTTACTCAGATTTGCTACTCAATATCCCCTCGTTCTTTTTTGTTGTTTGTTTGTTCATTTTTTGGTCTGGCTTCAATTTCCCAAATGCTTTCTCACTGGTAGCTTTTCTTTTCTTTCCGTCCAGCAGTCTGTACTGGCTGAAAGAGAGTAAAGAGGGCACTGGAGAAATGTACCCCCTTTACCAAGGAGACCTGCCAGAAGCTAAAGAATGCCACCCTGAACACAGATCATCACTGTCCTGGCTGATCTCTATTGGTCTCACACATCTTTCTTTTTTTAAATTCCACATGCTGCAGATGAAACAAAGCATGAATCACATCGACCTCTCATCATTGTCATTCCTGTCAATTTACAAGACTTCACTTGTAAATGAAACCCTCTGAGGATTAAGTTGTCTCCTTCTAGAGAGTGCTGAAGGTTGCAAATTTGTTTGTGTGAAGTTGGCAGCTTGACTGGCAGTATGCAAGGGTAGGCTAGAAGACAGTTCCTCAATTTCTTGTTAAAATTCACCTATTGAGTGACAAAGTTCGTCTTCTTTGCCAAATGGGATCAATGGGGGCCATTTCCGGCTATCAATCTGCAAGATATGTGCTATGTTTACAGAGCAGATAACTTCAGCAGAAAGCATGTGATCCAATCTGCATTAGAGAGAATTCTATGAAAATTATGAATTACAGAGGCTCAAAGTGCAGCCCACAACCTCGGACCTTCCCAATGACCCATGACCCCAGTATTCTTCTAGGTGCTACCTAAAAATTCAGAGAACAGGACAGGCAGATTTCTCCCCAATTCCTCTAATGAAGAAATTGTATCTGTGTCAGTGGCTTCAGGTGCCTTTTTTATTCCCCACTACAGCCTTAGGATGTTTTTACTCCATGAAGTTCAGCTTTTTCAGCTACTTCGGACAGCTCTGCACTATGGTTGTTAAAAAAAATGACTCTGTGTTATGCTATGTTATTGTCCTTTAGAAAAGTGTGCAAAAGTCATATTTTCTGTGGTTTAGCACACTGTACTCTCATTTTCTGGAAGACCAAATCAATAACATTTACCAAAACTTTTTAAAATAAACACAAGAATGAATCTCACAATAGGTTCAGGAATGACTCCGTTTGAAAAATTGCCCTCAGTTAGATCTGAGATTTTCAATATAATATAATATAGTATAGTATAATTAACATAATATAATTTTCTGTTAATCTGGAGATGTTCACTCTGATTTTACTTGCAAATCCGCTTTATTCTCCTCTGCAGAGAAGAATCTGGCACTTGCTGACAATAAGCACCAATGTCTCCATAGTAACATAACAGCATTTACATATATCCTTGCTAGATATTTTTGTTGCATTTACTGGATGTTTATAGTATCTTCTTTTTCTCTTTCTTACTTTATTCTGATAACTAGGTCATGTTGTGGTTGAAAACAAGCTTTTATGGGCAGTGTACTGAACATTGAGTCTTTGAAAATTCCAGAACCAAAAAAATCATACAAAATGAAAAACTTCTTTAGGAATGAAAATGTGAGGGTACATGATAGTTCCATTCAAGGAAAGCAGATTTTTAGCATATAAAATGAGACCTTTTTGAATAGACAACACCAACCAAAAAGGACAAATAAATATTCTCTGGTTTTCTTTTCTTTCCTGGCATAACACCAGCCTCAATGCTTCCTAGCACTATGTCAAGGCAGATAGTCTATGAAGTGTGACCTGCTCTATACCATGTACTCAGACCAAGAAAGTATGGGGACACTTCTGTTACATATATGTCCTTAACAATGTGCAGCCTGTTTAAAACACAGTCTTTCTCATGCTCAGTTTTTTTATTCCTCAGGAAAAAGTGATGGTTTGAAGCTCTTTGTGGAAAAGTTACTGTTAGCTTGCACAATGGAAACCCGAAGTATTTTCACAATGTAGTCATTATAAAAGCAAATGAGCTAATTAGGAGCCACATCTTCTAACATTTGGCTTCACAGTTGTGTTCCTACTCCAGTGTGTACTTGTGTACTTCTGTCCAGAGTCAGAAGATTGTATTCATTTAAGAAGATGCAATGTGATCTAATGTAATCATTTTGTATTGGAAATTAAACCTTTAAGTGCCTCTTATACTGATCATATCATACAAGCATGAAGTACTTTCTGCACTCCCATAATCAATACTCATGCTTTAATATACTACAAAAGATTTTCTCCTATTTACATCTTTTTCCATTTTTTTTTTAAATTTATATCTTATGTGATCATTCTGTGTCAGAAATTAAACCCTCAAGTGCTTCTTATACTGCAGGTATTAAGTACTTTCTGCACTGTTATAATCAATAAACCAATTTATTCCAGGTAAATTCACACAACTTTCTTAAAAACAGAAAACAGAAAATGTTTTGTTGCATTGTGTAACACATTAAGTTTGATATCAGCACTCATACAGCAAATAAAATAGTTCTGGGAAGCTTTAAATTTACTCTCACGAATCCAATTGCAGCTATTAAATATACCTAACATGCATTTCAACAGTAATATTCCATCTTATGTTCCATCATAAAATTATTTGGTAAATATTATATTCAAGCTCTCACACAATTTTCCTTCCTGACCTGCCAGAGTGGTACTTAGGCTATATTTTGAAATCTGGAATCATAGGACTATATATAGATTTTTATTTAGAAGTCCTAATACTGTCTTTCATTTCTAAAAGAGCTTTCATTATGTTCAAGATTGTCGTAAGTAGTGAGCATTCTAGCTACCAGGATTTGATAATAAAATGCAAGTCTCTACTTATTAAAATAAGAATATATGATATCAGAAAAATAAAATTATTATTCTGTATTGATAGTGACCAATTCTGAAAAAAAAAAGGAAGGAGATGAGATTAATCTAAAATTTTGCATTAGGTTCTGTCCAATATATTTAATCAATTCTGATAATACCCTACCATCTTCCATTTTGGTAGCTAATCCTAATAACACTACTGTCAAGAAATATGGAGTTTCAGAAGGATAAAGGAAGGAGATGGAAGGCATGGGCATAAACTCTGAAGAATATTTTATTTCACTTTGGAAGTCCTTCATTGTATGCTTAGTTATTTCAAGCTGGAGATCATTTAACAAATTATAAGTGGAAATTAGAACACAAATGAGTTACTTCTATTAGGAAAGGAGAATTCTGAATCTCTCCTCTTCAAAAGCAGTTGCTACACATTTTCATTGAACTTAGAGCTACTACATGAATATTATCACAGCTGGCCTCTAGCCTTCTCTCTGATAGGACTATACTCTTCAGTAAATTTGAAAAATAGATGACCAGTTTTGGTGAAGCCACTTCAGTATTACACCAAACTGAGATAGGATCATACGCTATTGTAAAAGTGGAAGTAGAACTATTAGGATTTGTCATTTACTTTTCCTTAACTAAAGATCTCTTTAGCCTTCTTACCATGAGGAATTCTCAACTGAATTTTTTTTGTGAGCAAACACCTCTGTTGCAGCAGAAAGACATATTTATGTCTGTAGAGACGGTGAAAAGTTACTGTCTGTATGAGCTGCAATATATGTGACCACACACTGCATTTGAGACATTGTAAAGTGTTTATTCCATGCTAAACCTTGCTTTGTGAGTAGGAAATTCCTTTTTTCCCCCCAGTCCTTCCTTAGACATTTGCTGCATCCCACTAGAACAGGAGTTCATAATTTCTCAAGTGTTTTATCATTTTTTTTTTCACTGACTCTAATCTTCGATCAGTTCTGTAGCTTTGCCATCATTCCTCAACAAGAGGTTAGACCAAATCAGGACATTATCAAGAATAATTTATAAGTAATAATTGACAAAAATAATTGATCAGCACTTCAATACCCCTGAGTTATGTCTTCACTCAATGATTAGTCAGGGTGAAAGAGAATCTCCTTTAATTTGATCTTTGAGAATTTTGTAGGAATGCTTATACACCAACATGTGAAGCATGGGGAATAAGCAAGACGAGCTGGAGATCTGTGTGTGGTCCCAGCACCACGACCTCATAGGAATCACAGAAACGTGGTGGGATAGCTCAAACGACTGGAGCACTGTCATGGAGGGCTATGTGCTCTTTAGGAAGGACAGGCTGGGAAGGCGAGGTGGTGGAGTTGCTCTGTGTGTGAGA
>JAUBOD010000323.1:192031-217874 GCA_032353885.1 Nothura maculosa | reverse complement strand
TCCAGTTCGGGGCTCCCCAGTACAAGAGGGATGTGGAGCTGCTGGAGAGAGTCCAGCGCAGGGCTACCAGGATGATCTGCCCTATTAAGAAAGGTTGAGGGAGCTGGGCCTGTTCAGCCTGGAGAAGAGAAGGCTGAGGGGGGACCTTATCACTGTGTATAAATACCTCAAGGGAGGCAGTGAGGAGCATGGGATTGGCCTGTTTTCAGTGGTAGACAGTGACAGGACTAGAGGAAATGGCTGCAGCTAAGGCACCAAAAGTTCCACAGGAACTTAAGGAAGCATTTCTTGACAGTGAGGGTGCCAGAGCACTGGAACAGGCTTCTCAGAGAGGTTGTGGAGTCTCCTTCTTTGGAGATGTTTAAAACTTGCTTGGATGCAGCCATGTGCCACATGCTCTAGGTGAACCTGCATGTGCAGGGGGGTTGGACTAGATGACTTCTAAGGTCCCTTCCAACCTTACACATTCTATGATTCTATGATTCTGCGAATGGGAAAAACTTGAGAACAGTTTCAATCTTTTGATGATTTCTGCACTATTTCAGAAATCTATATCATTCTTCAGTGTTCAAAAATTCACTGAATGGAATTTTTAAAGAAAGAGATAAAAAAAAAAGGAGTTTGACTAGTCACATTAGCATCAACATATATCCTGAATATATCCCAGCATTGGAGGATAAAGATTAAATTAAGACTAGGACTATCATACAGACTGACATTCCATAACTCTCATTAATGCAAGTCATACCAGCCCATAAAGTTGTGTACTGAAATACATACAGTACTTGGCTGTAGCCTAGAGAACATTCTCTACACCTCTACATACATACAGAACAGTATATGCTTTCTCAGGTAGGGGGGTTAACTGCCACAGGGTGCATTTCCCAGTAGCTGCTTCTATCCATGCTGTTTTGCAGGCATTTACCTTTAAGCAGATCTTCTGTCAGAGGCTGTCATTCTGAAAGCTTCAAGCTGCAGGAGTGTCTGAGGCCTCTCTGTGGAGCCTTTGTCTCTGAGGCTGCCAGTCATAAAATATGAACAGGAGGAATTAGAGATATGTGTGTACCCACAGTTCTCAATGCAAGTATTCAGAAATAGCGGGATAATGATCTTACTACTTTGGATGCTTACTACTTTGTATGTACACACCTTTTTATGCAGGTGTGTCACCTGCCCAGGGCAGAGAAGGAGATACCTACACAATGATTTTTCCCTTTTGGAATGGCTGTTGAGGGGTAGAGATCCATTAGACAGCAACCTGATGGTGAATCCAAAGCACATGAAGAATTACAGTTTAGTGCCTTGCTAAATTAGTGCCCTAGTAAATTTAATGCCCCACTAAACTATTCTTTAGTGAATTAGGTTGAAGGATTTAAATATAGGAGTGAGCAATACATAATTATAAGTGACAACTGTGTTGTACTCAGATTCCTGGCTCTTTTATGATTCCTGTAAAGTTAAGTGAATATCTGAAAGAATTCCAGGCGCAGTGCCTCCTTAGTGTAATGGCACAATATTTCACTCTTCTGATTCAACATCCTACAAATCCGAATGAGAGAATTTGTTCCTAAGAACCAGTTTTAGGTAGCTCTATAAGAGTTATTTTAAGTAAGCAAAATTGTAATGAATTTTGCAATTTCTTATTTGTAGTTGAGAACTAATGATTATTTTAATAACTTCATTTTAATATTATTTTATTTTAATGAATTTATTTTCAATAAAAGATTTATTTGAACCCATAATTTCAGGATTGTTTTACCTTTCCTGCTTGCTTCTCCTAAATCTTAATCACATTCATTTTTACTTCTTAATCACTTTTACCTGTAAGCTACCTACTTGTTCCTACATATTTTACATCCTACACTCAAGAGAAAAACTATAGTTTTTCTTACTTGAATACCAAGAGTAAAATCTTCTAAGATCATAATATAGATATTCAGACTGCAATTACTAGTATAGGTAATCAAAAAGTCACTCTTTGGTTGTAAATTTTTCTCTCAGTAGAGACTGCATATTAATCATCTACAATTTTTGCTCAGAGACTAGGAGTTATTCATCTTTTTTTTAAAGAATATATTGCCTAAAAACTAAATATAGTAAATACCATCATACACTGAAAATCAAGTCTGTAACTGCAATACAGAATGTGTAATCACAGCCATATGAGAAGTACTGATATGACTTGATTGCCAAAGACATTCCATATAAAGAGCATGAATTGCAATTCTTTATTATAGAGTGAAATGCAATTTTGTTAATACTATCCTTGGCTTCACACAATGGTCACTTATCAACTATCAGAAAAAAACAAAAGTAGAGAATAAATCCATATTGAACAAAAACTCTGCTGTGCCTTCTATTTGTTGGAGTCATGCGGCAGAGAAAGCTTTTTAACAACTTGGAAGCCCACTGCAGTCAGTACAGCTCTGCATGTTTCCAAATACAGATTCCATGGTATTTCAAGCATTAATTCTGCATCATGGATTAGCTTGAGGATAATACTCCTCCACAGCTTTCTCTTTCAGGATATGTAATGCCATCTACATTTTAAACAGGAACATGCTGACTAAGTATATGTTGATTCTGTTTTGCTTTTAGTCTCTTTGACTATCATGCTATTTTGTACTAATCAAAAAGACGACCCTCATCACTAGATTTATTTTCCTTGATCTGTGTTAGGACAATGTGTGAAAACCTGTGAATATCCTCTATTACTACCAGATTCATCTCCAGAAGTCTTTTTAAAGAATGGATCAAAAATATCTATCAATCCTACCTTTGATTTACTTTAACTTTCAAATTTTATTATTTTGCTACACTGTTTATAGGAATGAATATGTATTTTTTTTTCTTTTTGAATGCTGAAGAAATTAACCTTCTATCCTAAGTAGTGTTTGCTATGACTGTTGAACTGCTTATTCAAGCATAGAACATTTACATGCAGACTGCAGGAACTGAGCAAGACTTTGCTACTTCACTGATTAAAGGAATTGATCTAACTTTAGGAAGAGTGACTCTAATTGGCTGTGCAAATGGCATTAATTCCAATTAATCTTCTTACAATGTGAAGAACAAAATCCAGGAAGGAAATAAATTGCAGCAAATCAATATAGCCCTTGTTACTACCAGGAGCAGGCACTACAGAAAAAAGAATATATTTTATAAATGTTTGCATGAAGACGTATTTAAACGAGACAGTAATTCAATGTACCTAATCTCTCAAGGATTCTTCTTTATATGCCTATTAGTTTGCATTTGATAGAAAGTATTTCACCTAGTACTTTTGGAAATCATTACAGTAAAAAATTTTCTCAAAACATTGTCAAATACAACCAGGTATTATTACACAGAATTACCCGAGATATGGATTTATAAGGCAATTGGTCCTCTTGTCGCTCTGGAGCTAAGCATTAATTTTTCATGGAGTAGGAATGAAGTCAGTCCAACAAACTGCCTCTCCTCTCTAAACACTGTTTTCAAAAGAAAGCTATTGGATGGCACAACAGATACCTCAAAAAATATGAAAATAAAACCTTAACCCTTTAGGATTTTCACATGTTTAGTAACAATGCATCATCACTGTCACAGTTTCTCAGTTTCTGAAAGTGTGTCCCCAAAAAAGCATGAGCCAAATCCTAAAATCAAAATAAATCAAAATAATCACCTCAGAGATGCCACTGAAATAAAGTGAAATGAAAACAGCATTCTGTGTTGACAGGCAAGCACAGAGAATATTCTGGTTTTGAGAAATATTACAGATAGCCTCCTCTGATAATTTATCTTATGTGAACTCTTTCATATCACATCATACAATTTTATTATGAATGAAGCAGCTTGCTTAGGTGTTTATATTTCTATACAGAGAAGACATGATCAAAAACAAGTGAAGATGCTGAGGTCCAGATGCTGTAGTCCAGGGAAACCCTATTGCTGTTGGACCATGGGGAACCACTTCCCCTCCTCAGTGCCATGGACAGGACAGGGGACTGGGGAAGAGCACAAGTACCACAGACCTTCATCAGGATTTGGTGCCCAGCACGCGGGGAAGTGGGACTAACTCAATATGAGTGATCAAGGCTTCACTTTATTGCTCTTAACAGCTCGACTATATGGGCACCAGCACACACTTGTTGCAATTTTCAGTGGTTACAGCTTCTGCATACCCTTTGCTGATTGGCTGATCACTTGTTGCCATGCTGCAAGCCACGTGCTCAGATACTGGTTTTACTTTACTTTACTGCAGGTACTTTTCCATTACTAAAGCGCCCTTGTTCCTTTCCAGGCCTTGCTAGTACATTTCATTGTGGCCCTTAACGATTCCCCAACACACAAGGCATAACTCACAGCCAGCCTGTTATGTCCTACCACTTTGCCTATTCTGTCTGATGAATTTTATCAGAATTCCAGAAGATAATTTTCAACCAGAACATTTGAAGTCCAGCTACACAGATTGCCTTCAACACAGTGTTGCATATGATCTCGGCAGAAAAGTCAGTATATCATAAGAAGATCCAATAGAAATAACACAGCCATTTCTCAGCATAACAAAATATAAGAATAATCCTCTAAAATACTGCTATAGAGGTTAGAGTATACTAGTATAGAGTAGAATGGATTTATTAAAGCAAAAGTTTGTTAAAAGCAATGTATTTCATATATATTGTACTACATTAAAAAGTGTTTTGTTTTTTTTTTCCTGTCTAGGAAGAAATATACTGTTTTCTTTAGATGCATGTAGCAAGAATACCTATGGGAGATCTGGTGAGGAGTCAGATGCCTGGCACAATACGTGACAGCAGTCCTAGAGTGTGCTCTCTGCAGAGATTGAAACATACCAAGACTGGGCATGCGTAATCCATTTTGTCAATAAGGTCTAGCTGCTTCTCAACCAATAGCTAGTCGAAGTTAGCACAGTTGAGATGATAGATAATAGTTCTAGGAGATAAAAGTATCCCATAGGACACACAAAGTGGGTCCCAGCTGGGCATCCCACCTCTATATCCTTCTATCTTTCATGAGATTCCTGGAGGCCCTGCACAGTTTGGAGTATAAATTCTTCAGTAAATTGATTTCATTTAAGTCATCACATGACTAGAATATCTCTCTGTGCTGATATCTGACCCTGTCTTTCTCATCTTGCAATCGGAACAAGTATTTATAAGCAAGCAATATAAAAAAGTCAAGGTAAATGCTCCTTTAATAAAAATCTTCCTCAACTCACAATGATTTTCTAATATCTTAGTGTCTCCTACTTTTCACATCTCATTTAGTACCTTTCACTGTTTTTGCTTCTTTTACTAAACAATCACAACAATTCTCAGCAATATTCTAACATTTATTGATGCCATCAATCACCATATAATTAGTTTACTGCGCTAGAGTTCTGTATGTATTTGTTGTTGTTTTTTAAAAATAAATGTTAAAAAAATGCATTGTACTTGAGAAGAAAAAAGTTTAATTGATCTCAATGAGATTTCAAAGATAATGAATATGATTTCTGTCTTACTATGGGAATATGGCAGGAAATTAAATAACTGCTCTAGCTCAAGCAGCCAATCAATACTTGACACAGAACCTAGAAATTGTCCTCTAGACATCAGCCAAATTATTAGTCCTTGACTGGTTAGAAATTTCAGTTCCTTAAATTATACTATTCAAATTTGTCTTTGAGAGACAAATAAGGATTGTTGAAAGTAGCAAAATTTTCAGTCATTTGAGAAGGAAAAAAGGCAAATATTCTGAAAGATGGGAATATTACCAAAAATGAATTTTCTGGAAAGCAACTTATTCCTGAAGTTTCAATTAATCGCAGAAGATAAGCAGAGGATGCTTCCTCAAATAAAAGTCACTATTTAAAGTATGTTATAGACAAAAAAATATTATCATTCCAGAATAAGCAGCTTGTTGTCATACTAGGGAACCATAATTAAACATGCTCTGCAAACTAAGCAGAAATTGGCACATCCCCAAGTATCAAAATTAGTCCAGACAGTATATGGGGGATTTTCTGTGCAATTTCCATAATTTCTTTGTAAATCTTTCTTAGAAATATTTTCAGGAGTTCCCTACTTTAAATAACTTATTTCATCAAGGAAAGAAAAAAAAAAAAAAGCAGTTACAGAGTGACAGCTCAAACCTATAATATCTACGTCAGTGATATCAGAGAATGGCACAAATACCTTGCTGTAGGAGGGTTTGAGAGTATCAGATCCTTACAGGTTTAGAAAATATGATGAGAACTTTGATAATGATCCATACTTACTACTTTTTACAGGATTTTTTTAAAAAGACAAGAGTCTTGGATATCTTCCATGAAGGTAATTTGTGGTTCCTCCTTAAACCTATCAATATTTGCAACACAAAAGATTAGTCTCACTAAATGAAAAAAATAATTCTAATGAATTGAAAATTATCTTCTTAAAATTGGAAGGCTTCTTTGGTGAACTTTTTTTTTGCTCTACTTTCCTCACATCCTAACTGTTACTATTTCTCAGAATGAGACAATGAGATCCTGATGTGCCAAGGGGATGTATGCCATGGGACTTGGCCTTGTTTTCTCTCTCTTTAAATGTGACAGCTTAGACCTTGCAACTTTCTTCATCATAATTTGGAATGCGAGAACAAACTGAATTAAATACAAAGTATACAGGAGGAGAAGCTGCGGGAAAATTCTGGTCTATACTTCTAATACATTAAAGTCATTGGGTTCAGAACATATTAAGTAGAAGAAGGTAGAATAAAGAAAAAGATAAATTAAGTTCATGATCAAATCTGTAAGTATCCAACAGTTCATAACAACTTATCCTTGAACTAGGTTAAAATGAAATTTGTCTTAAAATTGTCTACTAAATCATGTGGGTTTTTTAGTAAATTATAAAAGAAATCTATTCTACAGTACTTATAAATAGTTATAAGTAATAAAAGACCTCTTTAAGCATCATGCACTGTAAAAGATTCCTCTGCTTCGTGACAATGTATGCAAGCATTTTTTATCAATATAAAATAAAAAGTTTCCAACAAATAAAAATGAATAAAAAAGGAAGAAAAAATAAAAAAAAAAAAAAGAAAAGTTTCTTCAGCTGCTTCATGAAGGAGACTCTCCCAAAGCTAGCAGGTATTAGCTACACTGACATCATTATTCTGGGTCAATTGATAAAACATATGGGAAACAATATCTAGAAGCAGTAGCCAGATGAAGCAGCCTCACAAAAAGAGTAAGTTTATGAAATGCAGCTCATAGACATGAAGTTTTGTATAGTAAGTTGCAGTAAGTAAATGAATTAATAAATTAGACCACAAGTTCAATATGCAGAGTGTTAACCTTGTGTATGAATGAGAAAAATATCTCAGCATTCTTGCATCTGGACCTGAATTAACAACCTAATCAAAGGCTTTACTATTTTATATTCCAGTGGTAACAAGCACAATCCATATAAAGACAACAGCTTTGATTTAGCTATTTTTTTTCTTTCCCATAATGCTTTTGAAATGTAACAGGATTTTAAACACACAATCGAATATATCTTACAGTAGGAAAATGGAACAACAAAGGAGGCAGCTGGGAGGAATATTATTTTATTTTTTGGTATTGGGATTTTTCCTCTGTAAACACTTTGCTTATAGCACCAGAGACAATTCTGAGAGAAACAGTAAATCTTGCTGAGGATGTTAAATGAGACAATTTGTACACAATTAATAAAAGGATGAAAGGATATAATACATGAAAATTTAAGGCAATATGTAGCTAAATCACTACTGGAGAGACTTTGTATTGTTTAATTTACTTGGTTACAGTGGCTTTCTGTATTACGCACACAGAAGACAGAAAAGTAGTCAGTTAGTAAGAGGCTGTGGAAATCATACAAGACGTACATTGCAAGTCTGCGAGGAGTTCTATTTAATTCTATTCACTTTACAATTACATAATAATCTATACACGTGGGCAGTCATAAGAATTGGAAAGCTCTGTAAAATACATTAAATCCTTCATCTTAAAAAGTGGTATTAAAATAGTCTTTTATTTTCATAAACAGTATTAACTCCATTGTTGCTACTTTCTTCCTTGGAGAAAAAAATGTACACAAATATAAACTCCTATGGCTCCTTTATTCTTATTCTGTAAATTCAATCTAACGGTAAAGAATCAGGGAAAAAAAGTATTATGAATTAGATAATTTCTTTTAATCAGGGATTTTTACAGTGCTAAAATAATGAATTCATAGAAATCTTAAGAATGAAATAGAAGAGAGTGTCACAGGCTGGAAAATATTTAGATCATATTAATAGGCCTTAAAATCAAAGGAATTTTACAGTAAGGTTGAGAGAAATTCATATAATCCTTGATGTATCTTTGCAGACATCATGAATATGTATTTTAAACTGATTCATTTATCCCATTTACTTCCCATGCTTCAATACTTTTTTATCTCCATTTAAATGAATTTATTTTGTACTACAGACAAGATATTACAATGATAAGGACGCACTTTATATTCAATTACTCTTCCCTATCCTCCACCCACATCCCTTCTGATTTACAGAACTTTTCCTTTATGGCTTACTATAAAAAGAGAAAAGTTTTTCACTTTTTTTTTTTTTTTGAAAGGTGCCCTTTTTTTTATGCTAACCTATTCTCTTCCAAAAGAAAGAGTTAATGTGATGTTCAAATAAAACTGCAGACACCTTTGGTTCTCTAGTCTGATAAAATTCCACAAAGGTGAACGTGGTTATTTCAAGTTTTGGAATGTGATAATTCACTTCTTCAAAATAGCTTTCTACAATGATGATAAGGAGATGCTAAGTGTTTCAACACAATTAACTCAATTTTTTTTTCTGAAAAGAAAGGCCTCTTGCAGTTCATAAATCTGCAGTTGTGTGGTGTCATTGCAGAACATTTTAAATGTTATTATCATTATTGTATTTTTCTCACCTTGGAAGAAGAGATGTGCATTTTTATGGATGCGTAAGAAATGATGAACTTTGTTTCAAGAAAACAAAACAAATCAAATGCAGAGAAATAAACTAAGCTAATTTTCTCTTCAGATTAATTCATGTTATTATAATCAGAATGGAATAAATTGGAATAGAAAAAGGAATTCATAGAAAGAAGCCAGAAATTTCCTAAATGAGAACTGTCACTGCACAAAAAAAAAAAGCCATAAAGACAAAAATAAATGGAGATGCATACCTACACAAATTTATTGATAAACTGTGTGATGTAAACAAGCTATGATTTAGTTAACGATGCATGCAAATTTCAGAAATACTTCCACTGTGTTTATATATGAAAAATTTGAAAACTACTTCTTCAATTTTTTCACCATTGCAAATGAACATTCAGTAGTATAAATTAATGAAAGAAAGTTAGAATAAATAAAATGTTGTCATCATGATGAGAAAGAGAAATCTCTCAGGACTTAATAATGCAGACTTGAATCAACATGGACAAATACCTGAGGGAGGATGTAAAGAAGATGAGATCAAACTCTTTGCAGTAGTAGTCAGTGGTAGGACCAGCCATCTTGTAATTATCCCCCACTACATGGGGCTATGAGTACAAACTGAAACACAGGAAGTTTCATCTCCATGTTTTTACTGTGAGGGTGACTGAGCACTGTAACAACCATCCTAGAAAGGTGATAAAATCTCCTCCTTTGAAAATATTCACAAGTTGTCTAGACGTGATGCTGCGTAGTATGTTCTAGGTGTCCCTGCTTGAGCAGAGACATTGGACTAGTTTATCTCTAGAGGTCCCTTCCAAACTCAGATTCTGAGATCCTATGAATCCTAATTGAGAAGTGTTTCGCATAAACTTATTTTTTCCTCTGTTTTCAGAGTCTTGTGTGTCTGATGAAGCAATGAAAGTAGAATATGAAGAATATGAAGCCATGAAAGTAGAATATGGTTTTTTGATGTTCAATTTGTGTTCAATTTTGTATGTAAGAAATGAGCTTTCTACACTAATAGTTACTTCTGCACAGGGAATTATGAATGTGAGTTTGCTTTTGTTAGGAAGAAGTAATATATCAATTGGAAAACAACTCGTTAGCCATAAAAGAACAATACTTCCAGGATACTATTCACCTACCCATCTAGAGTGTGAATAACAATTCTGTTGATATTTTATTGAATAGTCCCATATTGTTCAATTCATGAATTTGTGATCATTTGCTGCTTCAGTGAAATCAAGCACAAAGCAGCCTTGAAAACAATTCAGTTTTGCTATGCTCTTGAAAAAACAACCAAAAAAAGAAAAAAAACAAGAAATATCTCTGACTGCTAAAACTATGATTTTCATGTCTTTGTCTTCCTCTGGACCACTATTAAGGAAAATATTTTTTACATAATAGGCCAACAACATACAGAGAATAATCTGGTCAATCATCAGTAATTTTTGGACTATTCTTTTATTCTTTGCCAATTCTTCTTCTCATTGATTTTTTCAGGTATGACCGTCTTCAGCTATTGCGTTCTGTACAATTAATTTTCTGCCTTTTCTTTCTCCATTGACATTGTTGTTCCATTGCTTATTGCTCATATGGCTAAAAGCATTCTCTGGATCATAAATCTGGAATATCTGAGTAGTGGAGCAATATGCAAATTGTGTTAGACTAAGTAAATTGTCTTCCACAAAAAGAGACATCAGGTAAGTCTAGATCATCTGTGTGCTTTAAAATTTGATATACATGAGTTAAATATGGTGCTAGCAATGTGTCAAGGTACTCAGGAGAATAAAAGAACTTCAATACCACCTAGTGTTAGCCAAAGACACTGTCCTTTACCTAACATGGAGATAGAACATGGCAAAAAAAAGAGGTATTGCCAAGAAAAAAAAAAGCTCACCTCTTCTAACTCTGAAGTAATTTAAGAGAAATGTACCTCAAATATCCTTCTTTTTGGGGTTCTTTCTGATAACATTTATCCTTTTTTTAACCCTCTGGTATGGAGATAACACTACAGATCAAAATCTTCTTAAAAGTCTAAGTGTAAGGATCAAAATAAATGTAAGGAAAACTGACTTGCTTTGGGATTCAAACGCAAGGATAATTCTCATTGCTTTGGGCTTCAAGAGTCTATGATTGAATTCCCAATTTCAGTTTAGCCTATATTTTAAAATTTAAATTTATCTAAAAATATTAGAGAAATTAAAATATTGTTTATGCTCTAAAAGTATAATCTTTGCAGAAAATTAAGTTGTTTATTCTTTAAGAACACATGACATAATATATAAAGAAGGTTTTAGAAGATTCTGGAATATAACAAAACACTTATGTATTTTGTTTTTTTTTATAATTAACTATAAGAATTTAACATATTATCAATAAGTAGATAAAATTCTTACTAACCAAAATTTAATGTATAATCAATAGATATATGGGATTCTTACTAATGATTTTTTTTTGTATCCAAAATCTCTATTTATTTCTAAGTATTATATCATTTTTTATTAATTAATTTGCCTTTTAAGCAAATAAACTTTATGTTTGTTCTATTACATCTTATTGGATACTATGTACATTCACACTTTACTCATACAAAAACAAAACAGCAAGAGATGAGAACCATTCATCATAGCCTAATTCTGCTAAGATACAGACTATCTGTGCTACCTAGTCCTATTTGATGAATTATGTCACAATTTGGCTATGTTTTTTGTCTTCATCCTGGTTGTCCCCAGCAGTTCTCTCCTAATTCATGGTCTTGCTACTCAATTTTAAGTCATATTTTCCAGGCTATCCAGAGCTCTTACACTGCCTGTAGGGAGGAACTTCTGCCGTTCTTCATGGATCTGAATTTCCAATTTCCACTATATTCAAAAAAAGACTAATAGAACATAAAATATTCAGGATGTATTCATGATGAATACATACTGTTCTAAATAACTAAATAACTCTACGTCTACATGACATGTATGGCCATATATTAACAATTCTTTGGATGTTGGATGAAATACTTAAGCAATGCACTGTGGTTCCTACTGCATTTTGAACATGGACATTTTGAATCATTACTATAAAAATATTAATTCTTTTTTCATGTATTACTAGATTCTATTTACAGCTGGGTTTTAGATTTTTAAAAATGATTTTTAAAAAAAGCTATCATAGATTTTTCCCTAAATTTTGCTAGGATAGCTAGGGATTCTTTGTAGCAGAACAAAAGCAAACTCAGATAATACAAAGCAACTCAACACTCAATCACAGCAGACATAAAATAGACGCTTCATCCCTTAAATCTGCCAGAGTACTTCATTAATGAATAAAATTAAAATAGATACAATTTTAATGTCATATTTACAGAATAAATGGTAGAAAAACATACTCAGGTTAATGAACTAAGGAATCTCTAGACTTAGTGCCCCAATGCTAGAACCTGTAGGTCTTCATCATTAGTGTATCCAGCTGCTGGTTGAGGGAGGCAAACTCTTAAGGTTTCTCTGCATTGTGTTGCAATTAGCTAAAAAGCTAACTATTTTTTTTCTGTAGACTTAGATGAATTTCCGTCTACAAGTTCAAACCTCTCCATAATTCACAGCTGGTCTGTAAGAAACTTATACTCCCTAACTTTTTATGCAAGGGTTATCTAAACTCAGTAGATCCATTACATTTTGATATTAAAGTAAGATCTGAAACATCTGCCAACAAAGCCCTTGCTAGTAATTTATTCATAATTTTCATACAACAGGTGTAGAAAGAAAACACAGATCTTTATTCTGCTCTCTGTGGACATTATTAGTAATTTCTGTACTAAAATATCAGGCAAATATTAGAGAATAATCCCAATGACTCTGATGTACAGAGGAGGTGAATGTGCCCTCCTAGTGATTAAATTGCTTAGGAGGGTGACAGAGCTAAACTACCATTCACATCCAGTCAGACGTTAATAGGCTCTGTTCAGCAGAGCATGCTGTTGGCTTTTGCTCAGGAAGGAGTAATACCCATGAAATTTCTTCAGAATTAAGAGGGTTTTTTTGGAATAAGGATACCTATTAAATGTATCAGAATATATATTTTATTTTTTTCAATAAAAGCATGAACTAAAATGGAACTACTGCAATAGAATTCATTAGCAGAAAATGAACGAGCTGTAATAGAACTAGATTAAAATAAAGTTGTGCACTGAAAGAGGAAGATGATTACAAAATCCTTACAAGAATGCAGAGAGTACATACCACTTATAAAGTTTTCTACACTAAAGCAGTCACGTTTCAGAAACGTTACAGTTATCTGGGATTGTATTAACCCACATTTACCTTCTTACCTCCCATTCAAAGAAACTGGTTCTGGGCATATGAGACATGAAGAAAAGATCCAGGCTTAAACTTCCTTGTCTTTTATATTATTAGCATTCCTGTGATGCTTAGAAAAACCAGGAAGTTTAGGAAACTAGAATTGTCAATAGTACTCAATCCTCTCTAGCCTCAGTGTAAATTGAGGCTTTCTAATATTTCTTGGCAGTGTCCCTGTGCCAGTGGTTAGAACCCACTGTCTGACCCCTAACTCGTATCCAGATTTGGTGTATAACACATTGCATTTATTTTCAAACCTGTCAAAGTTGACAAACTCAGTGTTTGTAGACAGAGAGCTGAATTAAGAGTGAGGGATTCCCCCTTAAGAACATTACAAAGGACCTCATTCTCCTCCTGATCACTGAATGTAAGCCAGTCCAATTTCAGAAAAAAAAAGATCCAATAAGACTCTCTCAATCTCTCATAAATTCTTCCTTTCACATCTTTCCAATTGAATAAATGTATATTACCAGTAATAACTCTGTGCAGCATTATGAATTGCAATGCAGCTGTCCAGAAAAGAGGAAGAAAAGCGAATTCTTTAAAGGTGAGCACTTTATCTGATTATTATAGACATCTTGGCATGTTATTGTTTTTTATTGAATAACATAAATCATCTATAAAATTAAAATGCTGAAATATGACAATTGCTTAGAGTTAGAAGACATTTTTTCATAGCTGAAAGGCTATGAATAATACAGCTTCTACATATATATGTGATTGGTCAGTCTTGTAGTAAAGGTTATCAAACAGATGGCAGGCACATGGATAACAGGTCTCTTTCTTTGTACAGGTATTTATATCATTTTCATAAGCAGTCAAAATGCTAAATTAAGTCTATCTGGTGGATTCATAATCCTTGCTTTTGGACTGCTTGTTTTAATGCAATATTAATGCATAGTATTCTCCCAGTCGTGCTTTGAATACTAACTCACTTTGTCTTTAGATACCATAATACAAAAATTCCCCTTCTCAACTGTTAAAAAAAAAAGCTATTTCAATTGAGGAAATGAAATTTTTCCTCTTCCATAAAAATATTTGAAGCTTATTTACTATACATGTCTTAGTAAAGATCATACAAACTTTTTTACAGCTATCTGAATGTCTCACCAAATCAAGCAGGTTGTTTTAATAATTTGCACTTTTATCACATCTCCCATCCAAGTCAATCATAGATATGACTTGTCAATGAGTCCATCCATGCAGTGCAGGAAATACTGATAAGTTAAAATTCCTCACACCTTGTCAGAAGAAAGAAGATCACAGAAGGACTTTCTCAAGGTCATACCCTGCTACTTGGTAACATAAAAAGGAATTAGACTTAGTTCTGTATTAGATATAGAAGAATCATATGTTTGAATGATAATGGAAAGTAGTTTTATATTTGAAGTGTAATAACAGGGTGTAAGTTAATCCAGAACTAAGCTCCACTGTTGAATCAAGTGACTGACTTACAAAAAGACACATTAATTTTCTTTTCTCCCTTGTAGTTCAGATTAACAAAATAAAAAAAAAAAATGATCTTGTTGACATAGATGTTGAGGCTAGACTGCTTTAAATGGCATTGGGAATTGCAAAAACAAACATTCTTTATCAGCAGATGAGTTTGACATTTGTTTAAAAGATGCTGACTGGTTCTTCACTTTTGTTGTCTGGCAAGTACTAATAAATCTATTTGGATAATTCATATCCAGATGAATTCATTTATTGGCTTTTGGATTGTTCACTTTAATACCAAGATGAAAGCGTTGAGAAGTCTTGACAGGTGATCACCTCCCATTAATGAGTGTTTATGACAAAGACAACTTCTGGAAAGAATGAACTGCCCAAAACATCTTTTAGGAAACAAGCACTCTTAACTCTCAATATTTAAATAATTAAAATGAAGCAGAAACTTTTCTGCTTTTTCACATTAAGTTTATGGTGTGTCTAAAAGACAAATTGTTTGGGAAAGAAAGGTGGGGAGCTTGTTTAAAATACCTTACACAAGCAGAACAAAAAATGATTGTATTAAAATAGAGATACAGAGAGGTGGAGATAAAGCATAGATGATACGGCTTTTATCTGCTTTATCTACGGATATAGACATAGACTTAGTCACGAGCTGCATAGAATTACAGCTTAAATCAGGTACAGTCATGGCAAAAGGGAACAGAAAATTCACTATGCTTTTTAAGAACCAAAATTTAGATGTAAGATTAATAATAGATGCCCCACTAAAGCACTTTATTCTATTCTCATGCTGATACATTCAACAAGAGAACTTTTTATTACTATTATTTAATATAAATATTATTTTATGATATGGCACTATAATATCTTTTTATTTTTTTAAAAAAGTTTTTCTCCAGCCTTTTAATTAAGTACTTTTTAGTGTCATTGTCCTACATGCTCTTTAAAAAGGGAAGGAAATATCCAGATGGTGCAACTCAGAAGTTTGCTTTGTGAAAAAGGGCAACTCAAAGAGTCTCATTTGTTACAGGAACTGAAATGTCAGTGATAAAATTTTGTAGGCTATGATGTATCCATGTATTAAAGGCCATACCTTCAGAGAGCATAAATTGTCCCAGCTTTACTGGAGTAAATGAATTTATACTCATAGATATCACTCTCCTTTTAAAAATATGCTTGTCATGTAAGATTATAGAAAATAAAGCTGAAAGACAGCAGCTGTGCTGATAACAAAATACAGTAAGGGACTTCTACACCAGAGAATATCAGCATTTGCCCTAATCTCCATTTGGGAATGCAAGAATCACTTCATAGATTCAGCCTCTGCCTTCCCTTTCTTCCTACATGGGAAAAATCCTAACATTTCATAATAAATGTATCTTCTTCCTTATATACTATTCAGTATATAGAATATATATTCATGTATATATATGTGTGTGCATGTATACATATATACATATATGTATGTATATGTATATATGTGTATATATATATATACACACACACACACATATATATATGTGTGTGTATATATGTATATATATACATATATATATATATTTATATATATATACAGTAATCACTAATAGCACATACTATTCAGATCAGGATTCAGTCATGGGGAAATGTAATTGTTCCTGCTGCTACACTATGAGAATGCAGACATTGACAAGGCTGGATTGTTAACTAGATTTCTCGCTTGTGATTTATTTCATTCAGCTAACCTTATGTGGCTCAAAGGGTAAAATAAAAATGAACTGTGATCAACTGAATGATACAGACTAAGGTCTGTCTTCTATTTCCAGAAGCGTTTCTTTGCTTCATGTTGAAGTGGAGTTGTTTAAGCCTGCTCTCTTTAAAAATAAGCTTCATTCTTCCACATCTGTGAATTATAGAGAGTACATGAGACAGACATTTTGCAATACACAAGAAGCCCTATACAACCTATATCCTTCTGAAATCCTAAGAAGGAACATTAAAATGAGTATGTATTCTTTCTGCTTCTCTAAAGAGGCATTCAGACCTAAGAATACTTGTCTTGCACAGATATACAACTGTGCACAAATATCACATGTACAGCTGACTGCAGATTTGTGTATGTGTCTCCACTGAACAATATCTCCTAGTCTAGATGGAAAAAGACTAACAAATAGGTCTGGCGACACTTTGAGCACACATATACTGTTTGTCTTTTCAAGAAATTCTTTATTTCATGGAGACAGAAATTGCGTATTTTTAAGACAAATTTTATTCCTTCTAACAAATAAAAGAAAAAAAATATTAAAATATGTTGATACAATCTTAAAAAGAAAAGAAAAAAGAATTCAACACTTTCCCTCATTTCTATGCAATTTTTAATTGCAGATTAAAAACAGGCACACATATTTTGATAAAATAAACAGTAGTTTGCTGACAGCTGGGAGATATACAAATTTCACCAAGAACTTTGATAATCACAGTCCATGGTTCACTGTTCTGATCATCATTTATTGCCTATTACAAAACAGGTAGCAGGTGCAAGTAGGACCTATTTCTGTTCCAGGAATTATTTAGCAGCATCTTCTGAAACTTTTTTTTTTTTTTTTTTTTTTTTTTTATTGTATTAAAAAAAAAACTCCATATTTTGATAAAATAGAATATTTCCTGTCCTACTTCTAGCTGCACTTGGAGTATTTGAATAGTTAATGATTTCTTATATGACAGAGCAGGACAGAGAAAGCAGAGGCAGCATTATAGCACAGAAATACATTTCATTTCACACACAAACCTCAAGTAATTAAGCCAGGAGTACCAGAAGCCTTCTGAGGCAACAGATTTCCTTGTATCCCTGCAGAATTTCACAGAATCAGAGTTTCGTATTTCTGGGAAACCTACTCTTTAAGCATCTACTTCACTCAATAAACTCTCTCCAGAGATCTGCTCTGAGATATCTAGAATTGTTATTGTGTTTTAATGGCTATTCAGGATGGGTTGCTTCCCTTGGGCATATTCTTACCTTCCACTAGCCTTCTTCAGAAAATATGCTTATGCGTACTTTTGACAAAATGTGGGGGGAGGAGGGAGGAAAATAAACATTTTTTTTCCTCAGAAATGATGTTTTCCTCCACGAGGATTCTAAAGCACCATGAACTTAAAAGAGTAATATTCATAAGTAATTAGCATAAAAAACTATGTACAAAACTTTTAAAATAAGGTTACTGCTGAAATGGACAGCATCTAAGATTATTTCTATATTGAGCAAACTCTTTACCATTTCATTGTTTTAAACTAAGTTATTAAAATCAGGCTATTAACCTTCATAATTTACCTTCTGAAACCACTAAGATTTTAACAGAGGTGAAACCAAATAACATGAGCAGAAGTGAATCAGACTTTAAAATAAATTAACTTTAAAAAGTGACAATGTAATTAAAAGACATAGAATCTTCTACTTTTCTTACCATTCTGGCAAAATTCTGTTCAAAAATACAAATCTACCACATTCTGTGCTTATTTCCCAAATAATAAATCTTTCCAGGTTAGACTTGCCTAACTCTCCATTATATGAGTATAATAGAATAGAAGAAAATGTATGTCTACAGCTCTTGGGTCTTGGGTCTGTTTTCTGGTTTTGATCCCTAAAAACATCCTCTTATGCTATGGATGTGAACTAATGTATATAAATGTGCATATATATTTGTATATACATACATATATTTCTATATGCATTTTTATACATGCACATGCATACATGTATGTATGATATGTAATCATATATGTATAGCAAACATGTATGTATATTATACATATACATAAATGATATATATATACATACACACATGAAATACATAAACACACACATACACATGTTAAATATTGATAGTATTTTTATTTTTAAAAAGTATCAGTCTTCCTATTTTTATGAAATACAAAATACCAAGTTCTCATCTGTCTCTCACAGCATTTCAATCTTTGATGTTTAGAGAAATTTTACACTTCAATTTTTTCTGAAGGTTTCATCAGTGAAAAATGGACTGAAAGCAGTCCATTGTATTGAACATAAAGCAGAATGAATTTTCATTATATTCCCATTGATATTTAGCATTTATTTTGAACAATAAGCATTGAATTGATAGTTCTTACCATTTCATCCTCACCGGAGGCATTGTTGATGTTTATGTGACATTTTTGAGGAGAAAACTGAAAGAAAACACAAAGATCTTGTTGTTCTTTTCACATATCACCATTATCTTCTAGAATATTGTCAGTGCTATATATTTAATTACTAAGAATGGACTGCAGTCAAAATACCCTGGTAGCCAATATGATCTGCTAGCACAAACTGTGACTTGTTCCTGTGCAGCAGAACGTGCAGGGAGTTTTCACACATATCCAGTGTGTTGCTGTGCAGTAACACAGTACTAGCTATTGCAGTAATGCAGTCACACTGCAGGACACGGCATTAGTGTGACTCTGTTCCTAGCCTTGTAAGACCTCCCTTACTTTGAGATTAAGTAATAGTACTTTTTTTTCTGGAACTAGCAGACAGTAACATGACTCATCCATTTGCATGACATGAGTACATTCTGCCAGATCCAAAATGATAACTCATTTAACCACAGTTTCACCAGAAACAAACAAAAAAATCTCTAAAATTGAGAAAGAACTGTTAGCACTAAGAGGAGGGACCATGAAATTAATTATCACTGCAAAAGCTAAACAGCTTGTCCTCCTATCATTTGCAAAACTAACCTAACTTTTCTCACTCCTTTGCCCTTCTATCCCCACCCCTATTTGCTCATAAATTTGACAGACATGCATTTACTTAGCATTAATAATGCACAAAGAGATGAAATTTTCAACCATGCCCAGAAAAGTAGAGTGGTTTGTTGAGGGTAATACATTTAAGCTTTCATAGTCAAAGCACTGTATACTGTACTCATTTGTAAGTTCTTGCCAGTAATGGTTATTCAGTTCACTACACTCACTGAATGGGTCATTATCTTGAAACACAGTCGCTGGTAGGCAGGTGAAAAGGATAGTGTCTCTCAGTTGTTACATGCTGCATTTTGCAGGAACTGAACTGTAGTAGGAAGCAAATTTCATTACATATCAGTATATATTCTAGATGTAGCTCCCAAGACTATCCAGAAAAAAAGCTACAATTTTTCATCAGGAGTTATTTTTGCAAATCAACATGCAACAAAAGAGTACAAGTTAAAATTTCAGATGTGATTAATCTAGTCACTGGTTGCAGTACAGTTTGAGACAAATCCACTGCTGGCACTGCAGAATAATGTATTTTTTCATGTAGAGAAGAATTTCAGAGAAACTGTCTATTTCTTGGAAATGGAGTTGAATTTGTTAGAACTCTAGCCACGACATGAGGAGAGATAGAAAGGTTGGACACATTAATAATTTGTAGTACATATAAAGATTTAGATTTCTTTATAAATCAAGTGAGGAAATCATTCTATTTTAGCAAAGATGAAAACAAAACAAAATGCAATAAGAAATCAGTATTGATGTATGTCCTAAATATTCCTTAACCTCTTCCACCATATCCTCTTCCACCAAGAGAAAATCTTCCTTTCTCCAAATAGTTCTGTTGCTGTTCAGGGGCTGGCACTCCTAAAGGTCAGTCTCACCGATAAAGATTTAAATGAAGAAGGCATTGAGTAATCCTGCATTTTGTATCCTATGTCCAAACCCTTGACCAAACTATTATTGTGCCTCATTTCTGCTAACCTTTCTTTTGCTGATTGTGTCTTAGAGAAATCTTTCTTAATGCTTTTCATATCCCTTGCAAATTTCAAATCTAGGCAGTTCTATCTCTTCTCAATCCATTCCGGATGTCATAGAAAATCTCTTAATTCCCTCCCGGGTCTCCTGTTCCTCCCGCCATCCCTATTCACTTGTGAACTTCCTCCTTAGGCCTGAGTTCAGCTCAAGTGAACTTCCTCCTTAGGCCTTGAGTTCAGTTCAAGCACGTGGGCCTCCTGCCACCTCCACTCAATTTCCTGTCTGTTGGCATGATCCATTCAAGAACAGAACAGTTTGAAGATGATCCTTGAAAATCAATTGGCTGTCTTGGACCCCTCTTTCGGAGGGAGGGCTGTGTACCATAGAATTTCTTCAAACAGATTCATAGTCTGTGCTCTTGAAATCCAATCCTGCTTTTTTGCTCCCCACAGCTTTTATGCTCCTGGACTCCCTCATCACTGCAACCACAACTGCTCCCAGCCTTCCCTTCCACAGACAGACCTTTGCTCACAAAGTCAAGGTCCAGCATAACATCCCTCCTCATTAGCTCCTGTATTAAGAAGTTATCAGTGCTCCATTAACTTCCTGGATTGATGGCACCATGCTGGTTTCCCGCTAGCTGACTCCAAGGTGGTTTAAATCCTCCAAAAGGGTCCAGAGTATGCAAACATGATACCTATTCTAGTTCAGACAGCTTAGCGTAAACACCTCCTGTTTTTTTTCTGTCCATATGCAGATATTATGAATCATGCTTTCGGATAAACTCTCATTTGACTCCCTGACCACTCTGAGGCAGAACTCTTATCACCTAAAAGCCAGTTAGAGCCAGCTGCTCTATCATGTAAAAAATTTTCCTACCTCATCTTCCTTGTCTGTCATTCCTGAAGGGATGGTATTGCAATTTTCCAGCCATGTCAATTACTCTACTGCTCTACCACTATAATAAAGAGATTATAAACCTGCAAGTGGACACAGATTCATAATTTCACCTGTTTATTCCTATACTTAATGCATTAATGTAAAGTATTCTGCTTTTTCTGGAAAAATATAAGAGTTCAACCCTGAATGCTATGTTGTAGATACTTTCTTGCTTGCATTCAAATTCTTGGGCTGTTTTTGCTTAAACTATGTTTTCAAAATATAGTAGAAATAAGATATTCAATAAAACAAGAAAATTAAATAAAAATAATCAACAGAAAAAACAGTATTAATGTCAGAAAGATTATTAAATAGAGATCAGTTTGAATGAACAGAGCTGTCCATCTGAACTGGTTCCTTATTCTCATTCCAAGAGGTAAAATGAACCAGTTTCATATGAGCCCAAGAAACAGCAACTAATAGGATCAGGCATACAACAGAAACTACTAAGAAGTTTTTATAAAAACCCTATAAAAGCTGCAATGGGAAAGTTTGAACAATATTCTTCTGGCTAGTATTTTGCAGGATTAAGTATTTGAGATTCTGCAGAAGTCACTTAAAAGATTGCTGTCATATCATGAAATGGAAACAATCATTCTTTCGTGAGTTTCCCTTCTAGATTTATTTACTCTGAATTTCAGTTGATTTTTTCTTTGGAGCTCCTTCTGGGCTGCCATCTGGAGATTCCTTTTCCAAAAGCAGAATTAAATATTGTAGATGAGGGATTTTTCCCCCCGCTTTTGCTGCTGCTGCAACTTTTAATGATCTTAGTTAAGGAAAAAAAAAAAAAAGTTAGGTTTTACTTTCTTGGTGGTAAAGGAAAATTACAGGTACGTCCAAATGAGTAAGTACTGCTTTGCTAGATCACATAGGGATGCAGCAAAAAACAGAAGATGAGTGATGATTGAGTGCTGCTGCAATCTCTGTGTCTGAAAAAAAAAAGAAAAAAGAAAAAAGAAAGAAACTCTTTCCATCATTCAATTCTATCGGTATTCCAGTGGACTTATGTTAAACAAAGTGTCCAAGAAAGTGTATTCTTCATGAATCTACTTGCATCCATTTGCATCTTGGAAGGATACTGGGCTGTATAATTTTTAGCAAAATCTAGTAAGAAATTTATTGCACCACTCCTTACAGGAACTAACCTGAATTCAGGAAAAGGAACAGAACCTGTTATCTTGATCCATATACTGCTGCTTCCCATCTTTCTTTTTTAACCTTCCTCTATTATAGTGTTTAAACTGTTCTTCCAGAGATCTGATTCACTGTCACTCTCTATTTAAACTGCTCCTTATACTTTCTTTGAGTAATTAAGAAATTGTTTTGAAACAAACAAGCCCAGCTACCTGGCAAAGGTCTTCCTCAGAGTTATTCAGTCAAAGACCTCTGTTTACAAACTAATGTACTGGCAGGGAACAATCTGTTTTCGACGCATACTGAAGCTCATCTGTTCTACAAAACTCAGGAATTGTCATTTAAGAGTATTCCACTTCTTCATATAAATATGGCATTGCAATAATGTATTTTGATAGATGGAATATCTTCTGTCAGTATTGCTTGTGGCTACATTTGCACTTCCAGAGCTAAGTTTCATTTGGTTATACCTGCACGATTTCTTGACAAAGTAAATGAACAAATGAACGAATGAACAAATACTCTGGAGAACTGTTAGAGCAAAAGATGATGCAGAAAGGAAGGAATGAAAGGCATTTGACATTGTTCTCTTGAATTGTTCTCTTTGAATTTTTGGAAGCATAGATTCTAACCAAGATTAGTATTGCAGAGGTTTTAATTTTTATTGTGCTTCTTGTATTTTAATATTTCTACATAAAAGAGATGCAGCTTGGCCAATCTAACATATAAAAGGAAAGTCAGGCTTCCAGAAAGTCTATAAAGACAAATTAAAAATATGATAGGTGACATAATCATTTATCCAAGATCAAGCAAAGAAACATTACTGCACTGTGGCCTTATGTCAAACAGAGAGGGATTTGGGATATAAAATGCTTTTGTACTGATTGCTTCAGAAAGCAGATGTCTGGAAAAGGAGTTCACGTCAGCTGAAGGAGCGCCAGCCTCCATCTCGGGAAAAGCTAACCCCATACCTTGCCATGTACCCTGATTATCCAGACATCAACCCACAGGTGGGCGCTTGGCCTGGCTTGTTCCATCTCCATTCCACACATTTGCTGATACCCAGACAGAGGGTCTCACCTGGCTGTCCCATCATTTTGCTATCCCAGGCTTCTCACTCTAGACACAATACTAACCACAATAGTGTCAAGAGCTATGCATAATCCATCATAGCTGATATTTGAAAGAATTTCATAGCATATATTTTCATAGCATATATACATATGCTATGTATTTTTTTTTATTTGTATTTGGAAACATTTGCATTATGCAGGCAAATAGCAAACCAAAATTATCTCTCATTCACAATGACATAATTGTTCAATCGTCATGTAGCAAAAAGTTAAAAAGGGAAAAATAAAACATTTAAAAAAATGGAAATCCTTTTTTATTCTGTGTGTGTTTTAGCTAGCAGGTTTACACAATCTGATTTCAGTCCAGTTCAGTAAATGATGACATTTTATTCTGTGTAATTTAGCAGCAGTTATGTGAATCTAGAATTTAGAGTTAGTCAGCATTTGATTGGTTCAAGGTATGGGAATGTGGCAGAACTCAAAATGTTTCAGATGCAGTTCTTGATGAAACAAGACAGGAATCACAGGTCTGACTAATACTCAGTAATACCACCAAGACAGTTTCCAGCCCTTCAGCACTGCAAGGGTTTTAAGAATTGTGGTTTTTTTGATCTCAGCATCACTGAGAAGAAATTCAATTTTTTTCTTGTAATTATATTCCATACTGTGAAATGTATTCAATTTTACCATTGTACAAATATATTTACAAAAAGAAAACTGAATTGTATATCTCCTAGGGTATAATGAGAGTTTCTTTAACTATAATAATCTAGAAATATCATTTTTTCCTGAACAGGAAGACATGTACCTGTTAGATCTTCTTTGTTATAATGTTGTATATAAATGCAACAATAAAATATTATAGTCTCTAATCTCTTCAGGGATTTCAGGAATATTACAGATTTTACATTATTCTCCACAGGGGCTCATTCTTCTCTATTCAAAATATAGAATTTAGGAATCTAATTAGAAAAATAAGAGAAAAAAATCATACAGATTTTTTTTACCCAGTCTTCTTCTGGGAGATGTAATTGCTATAAATCCTAACATTATTTTGCAGAAAGATGTAAAGAACTGCCTGTCAAAATTAAAAAAGCCATTCAGAGTATACACTAGCTGATATAAAGGTATTTTCATGGATGCTTTATGTTGACACTTTTTCATCTTACAGAAAGGCTCAGCGATGACATGATCAATGTCAGCTACTTAGCAGATGGTCAGAGAACCACTGAAACAATCTATGATGTGACTAGGAGCATCATGAGCAGATCATATACAGTGGTTCTTTGAAGGTCAAATTTCTACTTATAAAACAGAGTAGAATGTCTAAAGTCAATACCAGTCTGTCTGTAACATTTATTATAAAGTTCTAGTTTTGAAAAAAAAAATAAACAAGATATTCAGAAAAGAAAAAAAAAGTTACAAGTGAGTATTTTTTTATGTATATAAGTGAAATTTGGAATTAAATGATGCCTAAAATTTACTCTGACTCTGCTCAAGTTTCAAGGCATAAATACAAATAAGATATTACTTAAAAAATTTGTCTTGTACCATTTAATTTTTTATTTGTCTAACCTGAGAAAGTCTTGAAAAACCTTTGTAAATATATTTGCCTATAACTTTTTTTCACAGGCCCACTTTAACATATTGCCCACTTTAGAGCATTTGCCTCAGACTAGCTTTATAGGAAATCTCAAGAGTTTGCTTTCTTTAAATACCTATCTGATACTAGCATCTGAAGGTCATACACATCTGCCCTCTACTAGCTCCGGTATCCCAGCAATATCCTTGCTATTCTTATGATTGGAAATGGTTTCCAGAATTAACTGTTCCATCACCTTTACAGAAAATGAAGGAAGCCTGGCATGTCTGTATTTCTCCAGATCCTTCTTCTTGACCTTGCTGAAGACAAAGGTGAGCTTTGTTTTCTTCCAAGACTCTGAAACTTGTCCTGATTGACACATTCTTCTGACGAGAATCAATTGAGGTTTCCAGTGACATTGTCTAGCTCTCACAACACTTATGGCACACCGAGTCAGGGTCCATGGACTTGTATGTGTCCTGTCTGTTTAAAAGCTCTCTGCCATGATTGTTCAGTGACAATCTTTGCTCAATTTGGAAACTTCGCTCCAGTCTTTTTCATTTTCTTCTTTTTCCTTCCTCCCTTCCTTCCTTCCTTCCTTCCTTCCTTCCTTCCTTCCTTCCTTCCTTCCTTCCTCCCTCCCTCCCTCCCTCC
>JAUBOD010000323.1:167447-188368 GCA_032353885.1 Nothura maculosa | reverse complement strand
CCCTTCCTCCCTTCCTCCCTTCCTCCCTTCCTCCCTTCCTCCCTTCCTCCCTTCCTCCCTTCCTCCCATCCTCCCTTCCTCCCTTCCTCCCTTCCTTCCTCCCTCCCTTCCTCCCTTCCTCATAGAATCATTATGACTGGAAAAAATCTTCAAGATCCTTGAGCCCAACCATAAAACATACAACATCATCACTGCTAAGCCGTGTTAAGCTAAGTGCCTCAACTATAATTTACTTGAAAACCCACTTACACCTCCATGCAATCAAAGCACTCCCTAACATGCATCGTTACCCTGGCTCCTTTTCTTCCTTGCCTTCAGTTTATATCGTTCTAAATCTCATAATGCTGTGCTCAAAGATTTAATGAGAAGCTACAACAATAGTAGTATTTGGAAATAAAATCAATGACCAAGCCAGCATTATTTGTAATGTTACTGTAGAAGATTATCTATAAACTCAAATATCTAAGTATAGAAAAAAAAACAAAATAAAACATTTAGTAATTTTTACCAAAGGAAAAAGAAATGCATTCATTTATTTTAGGCAGAAAAATAGAATACATATTTATATTATGTGTAGACATGTATATGAATACTTCTGTATATGTATTTATAACATATTTACATATATAGAATATAAATACACATAAATAGGTTTATATGTGCATATTTATGTAAAGTATAGAATACATATATATTTTTAATAGAATCAGAAATCCAAAAACATCTAACCAGAACAAGAGCTCGGGGCTTTATCCAGTCACGTCTGAAAAGGAGACACCAGAAATTTTCTGGGCCTGTGTTCCAGTAATTGGTAGCCTCTTCCGTGTCTCTTGCTCCTAGAGCCTGATTGACAGATGGACCTACATTCTTTTTAGCTTTTCTTTCACTGCTGCTTTACCTACAGAAACATACCTCGTTGTCCTTGGCCCTCTGGCCAGTTTCAACTGCAGCTGAGCTTTGCCTTTCCTGACTCCATTCCTTCATAGGTAGACAATGTCTTGGCATTCTTCTCAGGTAGTCTGTTGTTTTCTTCACATTGTGTGTATTTATTTTCTGTCCTTTTCCTCTCCAAAATAGCTTCCCCTTAGATCTTACCAAGGAAATCCTGGAAAAGGCCCAGATATGATCTTCCGAAATTCAGAGATGCTTATTCTGCTGTTTGTCTTGCTCACTCTTTTTAAGATCTTAAACTCCATAGTCTTACATTTTCTGCCGCCAAGTTTATATCTTCAAGTCTTCAACCTATTATTCCTGGTTTGTGAGCAACAAGATCAGTAAAGCTTCTTCTATCATTGGCTGATCTGCATCAGGAATTTGTTCTAAATACATCTCAGAGAGCTCCTGTGCTGTTTTGCCCATTATGTGGTGGTCCAAACTGCCCATTAGTAGATGGACCTGCCATTGTGAGGCTTTCTCTAGCTGCATGAAGGCTTCATCTGCCTACACTTTTTGGGGTTTGAAGCAAACACCTATGTCTACATGGCCAGTGATATCTGTTCTGCAGTCCTTGCCCACAAGGTCACTGCTAGTTTGACTTCTGACCTACAGCAAATCCCCAAGCACTTGAGCCATTCCTTTGCACAGAGGAAAACCTCTCTGTATGTCTGCCTCATCCCTAATGAAGAGCTTGTATAGCTCCACTATAGCTCTCCCTTTGTTTTTGTAACCATGCTACCAACATTTGTGTTATCCCAGTCAGGATAGAGCTCTGTACTAGCTGATGCTTCCTCACCTTTGCTCCTTGTGCTATTTTCATTTGTACACAGACATTTGAGATGACTTCCAGGTTCACATTTACTGAAAAATAAAGGGAATGTGCCTGCTTGCTCTCTTTGTTCTCTACTAACATACTCTAATAACTCTTTGATTTGACTGTAAGTAAAAAGAAATAAGAACAAAAGACTATCAGCCCTTACAAATTTTATGAAAATTGGTAGCTAAATAGAACATATAATTCTTCCTTTGACTGGAAGAAAGAGTTACAAGAACAATGCTTTACCCAGTCTGAGAGACAGCAGTTACCCAGATAATTCAGATGTAAATCACTTAACATACATCTTGCTACTTATCTGGCCAAGTAGATGTGTGACATGAAAAGTGTCACAAAGGACTTATAATGACAATGACTGAAGTATCTTAGCTGCTTGATAACTTCTTTTTTCCCCCTGCATTTATCTGTACAAATGCATCTCCTTTATTTATGCAGTGAAAAATTATAATGCTGATAATTTTAGGCATCATTTAGGGATGGCAAGTCTGTGTTCATCTTACTGTTGTATTATTGTTAGGAATAAAATCTCTTTCTGAGATAATGAGAATTGTGAAGCAATGAAAGACTTACATAAAAAAATGGAAGTCCTTAAATTTTCAGAAGGCAGTTGGGTTTCTTACTCAAGGAGAGTAAGTCTAAACTTTATAGTCCATGTTTGACTTTTATTTTCAGGATTTCTTACAACTGAGCCTTTGTTAAGTTGAAATGCCAAATAAAATTAATGCTGTTTTTTAGATAAGCATATCTTTTCCTTAGAAAGAGAGTTCCAGTGATCTATACTCTAAAGGGCTTTTCTATTATCTTACCTTTTTGCCTCAGTAGCTACTGTGTTCAAATGACTGATGGTAGATGCCTAAATACACTAAAAGTAACAAAACAGTGGCCTTACTTATCTGCTTTAGTCTATTTCAGTTAAAGAAGGCCTCACAGCTCAGGGCTTCTTTAATGATATCGCACTGCAAATCTCATTTATTAAATACAAATTTGTAAAACTGTCCAAGGATCTCTATCTCTGTAATGACTGCACTTACAAATCCCATATTCTGAAAATTCTCCTATTTGCTAGAGTAAGTAGGTACATGCCTGGGTGTGAATATGCAACTGCTATCTGTTTCTTATTGTGGTATACATTTAAAACTAAGGTTATGGATCTAAAGGTGGTGTATGCTGCATATGAAAGGTTAGAGAACAAACAGTAGAAAATTATTTTTGTTATTATATATCTCTTCCTTGGCAAAGACAAGCTTTGTTGTTTAGCTGGAGACTGTGTCATCCTTGCTATTAAACTACATACATGTGCACAATCAGCTCTTACAGAGATTTGGTGAAGTGCTTCATGAAAAGGAGCTTCTATATTTTAATTTTGAAAGAAGTGAATTTTGATTTTTTTTTTCATACAGAGAAATTGCAATAGCTCTCTAGATCTCTCTGAAATATATCCAAAACTTGGCTCACTTCGGATGTTTTTTTCTAAGCTCTACAGAATATTCTAAATTTTAACTAAACTCTTCATGAGATGAAACAGATAATTTCTTTAAAAAGTTCATAGATTTCCTCTAGACTAACACATTTTTAGTATGTTTCTTGTGGAGTTTTTTTGTTTCCTTGTTTCCTGTATTGAGGAACACTACACCTTAACGAGGCTTCCTTCCTTCCTAGGGTAAAGAAAAAAAGTAAGATGTCTTTAAAAGATTAAGCAGAACCAGCCTTGAGGACCTGGCTTGACAACTGTCTTCAGCTAACAATGTGAAGAGGTGAAGAGGTTACTAGAAATTTGAAAAAGAATATGATATATAGAAGAAACACCTGATGCAGTGTAATTTTCTTCCCACAACTAGGTAGGGATCACAAGTTCTTATAAAAATATCAAATTGTACATTGGTAATGTAAATAATGAAAACTTTATCCTCCACACCTTCTGCATATTTCTCAAAGGCAATTTAGCAGATTTTGATGGATTTTCCTACACTGGATTTTGCTACAGGTCAATGCAAGCATCTACTGTCCACAAACAGATTCCATGAAACAAGAAGGTACCATCCTGTCTCACACTAACACAAAATATCTTCCCTCAGGCCAATTTGTATGCTTTCTTTCTGATCACTAGAGCAGCTCTAACCATCAAGTAACCAAGACCAACATGAAATTGAACAGAAATATAAAGGAAATTGGGAATTAAGAAAGGAGATAAGTTAGCAATTGAAGGAAGCAGATGATGTTTTATGAGAAAGGATCAGGATTATAAAGTTACATTATTAAGAGACGTCATGAATCTTTTTGAAACATGTTCACAGAGTTCTCTTTGCACTTGGATCAGTTCAGTATAAACATGTTGTATGTGCCTTGCTTCTGTAAAATTTTAGTTAAAAGGGAAAAAATGTTGATATCTTTTTAATGGAATAAAGTCTACCAATATAAAAAAAATCAAGAGCAGTAGCTCCTCCTAAATTAAATAACTACACTATTTCTCTGTATTGAAGTCTAGTCCAATGAACTATCATAATTAATGTGTGTAATGCAGTCTAATTTCCAAGTAGCATCTTCTGTGACGTCTATAAGATCACAGTTTATCAGCACAAAGCCTATGCTATCACATTAGGCTAATTCAAACAGAGAACCATTATTTTTGGTAAACTCAGTGCATGTCCCAGTGCATCTTGTCATTGACACTAAATTTTATCCCTGCAGCAAATAAATTACTAAGGGAGTGAATTAATAAATCTGAAAACAAAACAAAAATAGTATTGACTATAAGTCTGCAGTTGTGTTGCTATTCTCCCTAGTCAACAGTTTGTGCAGTTACATGGTTGTACTTGTACTGTGAGCAGTTGTACTGTTAAGTGCAAAACAATCTGTATCAATAATTCTGTGGGTTCTTGGCCAGTGCTATCCAGTAGGTGAAAAGCTGAGAAGATTGGTGATGCTGTATAAAGCACAGACACATGAGTCACAACTGATTCCCTGATGCCAAGTGACACCAATCATTTAGGGATGGACAAAGTGTTTTTCCAGTAAGTGAAAATTATCTATGCATTTGAAGCGCAGGAACATAGCTTGCATCAAGGTACAATCTACACTTCTTGCTTAAGTTTCTGAAATTGTATAGGGGATTCAAGGGACAATAATAATTAAGGTCAAGTAGCATAATTACTGTAAGAAAATTTAAAAGATTTAATCGTTTTCTCAAGCTGAAAATGCTGTCTTTGGAAAATAAATGTTTAACTTAAATCAACATTTTTTGGAAGAAATCCTATGAGGCAATAGCTGAAAAAACTATAGTGCAACAGAAAAAAGTATCAAACTGTGCAGGAGTATATATGACATATGTCTGCTACTCCAGATAGTGGGTAACAGGCATGCCTGCTACTACAAATGCTGGATAAAAGGACTGTGATGCATGTGCTTCTGTACATCTGAGTAAATGCCTCTGAGTGTATAGATTGGAATTTTTTGTTGTTTGGTTGTTGGAGAGGTACGTTAGTATTACCTAAAAGTCTAAATGAGGCTATGATTTATTTTTCCTGAGCATCTATGTCTGTCTGAGTTCTTAGGATGTGGAAGGAATAACGACCTCACTTAGGACGTTTTCCTAAGAGGCCTTAGCATATTTCTTCTTAAATTTCTGTGAATCTGCAATACAGATATCCAAAACATTTTTATTTCCCTTATGCAAAGTGAGATTTCTTTTAAAAATGAGCAAAAGGCAATAGGAAAAGCTATTAAGGACTTGAGTTTATAGCAGAGGCAAGCTAAATCAATAATCACTGGACTACCTAGGCAAAACTGATGCAACTAATTGATCACTTGTAGGTTTATATTTTTACAATAATTTCAGGGAAATATGTCTTATGATTTTGCTTTGATTATAGTTTCATGCTTTGTTTTATCTGTCTTGCCTTTTTCAAACTAATTTTAATATGAAATATTAATTTAATATGAAATTACAAATTACATATATATATTTATATCCTTATTTCTTTTTCAGTAAGAACCCTGAAATCAAATGAAAATAAAAAAGGAACAGCTCTTAAAATTCCTCTACCAAACTGGGCAGTAGGGAATGAGGGAATAAAGGGGAGATTTTCTTTGCAGTGCTCTGAAAAATGACCTGAATAGGTAATGATTTTTGAGTTCTAACAGTATGAAAGATAGTGAAATGCACTTGTTAAAAAAGCCTAAACATTGCCACTTTTTCATTGCTTTCTAGGTGCTGGAAATTGTTAGTTTATCAAGTAAAACATAAGATATTTTCAGAGAGAGTTCATCCATTTTTAAAGTATTGATTACATATATTGATGCAAAATTTTTTGGAAGTGAACCTATAACATCAAAAGGAAAGGATTTTTCTCTCCATAGGTATTATTCAGAAAGTTGAGAAGAGAAGAAGTTAGAGAAACTGCAGAGCAAGGAATTACAATTTGCAATTTTTGTGTTGTGATGAAGAACTCTTTCTTCACTATAAAAAAAACTTATGAATAAATTAAAGGAATGACTCAATATTTTCTTCTCTGTCTTTAATGATTAACTCTTTTCCAACAGTCCCATATTTTATTGACCAGAGCCTCAGGAAATTTATATTATTATAAATATTCCAAATGCAATATCAGAATTACAGAATATTCAAGGTTGGAAGGGAACTCTAGAGATCATTTAGTCCAAACCCCTGCTCCAACAGGGACACCCAGAGCACGGGTCACAGGGCAGCATCCAGAAGGGTTGGGAAGATCTCCAGAGAAGGACACTCTACAATCTCCGTGGGCAGCCTGTTCTAGGACTCTGGCACCCTCACAGGAAAGAAGTTCCTCCTCACATGGAGGTGGAACTTCCTGTATTGTAACTTATATCCATTTTCCCTTGTCCTGTCACTGGCCACCACTGAGAAGAGCTTGGCCCCTTCCTCCATACATTCTCTCTTCAGATACTTAGACATATTAATCAGATCTTCTCTCAGCCTTCTCTTCTCCAGAGAAAACATCCCCTCAGGCACTCAGTCTCTCTTCTTACAATAGATGTTTCACTCCCCTAATCATATTTCTTGCCTTCTGCTAGAGCCTCTCTAGAAGCTCCAGTTCCCTATTACACTGAGGAGCCCAGAATTGCCCCCAATACTCCAGGTGTGGCCTCATCAGAGCTGAGGAGAGGGTCAGAATCACCTGCCTCAACCTGCTTTCAGCACTCTTCCTGATGCAGGCCAGGATCCCATTGGCCTTCTTGGCAATGACAGCACTGCTGCCTCATGATTAACTTCTTGTCAACCTGGATTCCCAGATCACTCACTGTAAAGTTGCCTTCCAGCACGTCAACCTCTATTCTGTACTAGTGTCTAGAATTGTTCCTCCCTACATGCAGGACCCTGTACTTGCCTTTGTTGAACCTCATAACGTTCTTCTCTGCCCAGCTCTCCAACCTTTCCAGATCCCTGTGAATGGCAGCAATGCCTTCTGGTGTGTCAGCCACACCACTCAGTTTGGTATCTTCTGCAAACTTGCTCAAGTTATACTCTTTGCCCTCATCCAACTTATTGATCAGCCAGTTGAGCAATATCGACACAAGTACTGTTCCAGTACTGTCACCCTGTGAGGGACACCACTGGCCACTGACCTCCAACTAGATTCGACTCCATTTATCACTGCCCTCTGAGCTCTGCCGTGCAGCCAGACATCACTGTCTACACATCCAGTCCACACTTTTGGAGCTTTCCTATGATGATAGTATGGCAGATTGTGTCGAAAGCCTTGTTAAAGTCAAGGTAGACGACTTCTACACCTCTACCCTCGTCCATCCAGCCAGTTATCCCATCATAGAACTTCCTCATGGAAAACTTCCCCATGATGAATCTGTGCTGACTACTCCCTTCCTTTTCTTGTCTTGCCTAGAGATGCTCCATAGGATGAGCTGCTCCATCACGTTTCAAGGGACAAAGGCGAGGCTGGCCGGCCCGTATTTTCCTGAGTCCTCCCTCTTCCCTTTATTGAGGACTAGAGTGATATTGGTTTACTTCCAGTTCTGCAGCACCTCCTCCACTCTCCATACTCTCTCAAAGATAATGGAGAGTGGCTGATTAATAGCCCTTGACACCTCCCTCAGCACTCTTGGGTGCATCCTATCCAGGCCTACAGATGTGTTGGTATCTAGTTTGCCTAAATAACACTACCCAATCCTCCTCAACCAGTGGAAAGTCATCATCTCTACCAGTTCTCTCTCTTGTCCCCAATTCTGTAGTTCATGGGGGCTAGCCTTAGCAGTAAAGACAAAAGCAAAGAAGGCATTTAAATCTGCCTTCTCTGTGTCATCTGTCACCAAAGCACTTTCCTCATTCAGCAGCGGACCAATGTTTTCCCTAGTCTTCCTCTTCCTACTGGTATATTTACAGATTCCCTTCTTATTGCTCCTGACATCTCCTGCTAATTCTATTTCCAATTGGGCCGTCCTTATTGCATCTCTGCATTCTCTGAAAATGTTCCAATATTTTTCTCATGTGGTCTGGCTCTTCTTCAATATTATGTTTATGTTGTTTTACTCATTAAGTTTGCCCAGCAGCTCCTTCCCCAATCACACAGTTCTCCTGCTTCCCTTGCTCAACTTGTTTCTTGTAGGAATGCACCAATCCTGACCTTGGAGAAAGTGGTGTCCGAGTATCGTCTGCCTGGAGAAGGCCTCATCTGCTTCCTTTTCCTGGTCAGGAGGCCTGTAGTAAACTCCCAAAACAGTGACACTCACAGGATGCCCAGTCATGCTTTGTCCTCTCCTATGCTGAGTTCCATACGTTCCAGTTGCTCCCTCACATAAGGACCAACTCTGCTACCTCACCTTCCTGGCCTGCCATTCCTCAAAAACCTGAAGCCATCCATGGCCATGATCCAGACATTACAGCTGTCCCAACATTTCTCAGTAATTGCAGTGAGATCCCGGCCCTGCAATTTCCAGTTCCTCTTGCTTATTCCCCATGCTGCATGCATTTACCTAGAGGCATTTGAGTAGGGCTTCCAGTGTGCCTCTTATTCTAGCAGTGGAGACATTGGTGTTTAAGTAGAGCTGTGGTTATATCTGCCATTTCTGAAGGTCTGTTGTTACAGATGATTAAAGAATGTTTGACCCCTTTTTATTCATTCTTATATTGAGGAATATTAAATTTGCATGAACCTTTGCATATAAGAAGAAGATGAAATCTGATGCATATTCTCATTAGGCCTTTCTGCTCATAGTAATTCTCTGCAAACATAGTTTTCCAGTGATGCTGCATTGCAGTAGAATCTTACAGTGCTTAAAGTCTTAATCCATTTGCATATTTTACTGCACAACTTTCAAGAGCATCAACAATAATGCACATCTATTAAATATAGAGGAAAAATATCAGTAGTATTTCTTACTAAGGCCTTACTAAAAGAAGAGAGAAAAAATAGTGGTAAAAAGCACTGTAATTTTACTTCATGTACTTTAAAATATTAAAATATTTTGTGGTTTCCAGAGAGTGCAACTGGAATGTCCTAAGATTTAGAAAAGAACTAGAAAGTTGTAAGACAGCTAGAAAAATATGACAGCAACAAAACTTGAATTCATTAGCATTGATTTCCACGCCAGGTAACAGCAGGTCTTACTACAACTTTTTTCATTTCCTGGCGTGTCTCTGCCAATCATTTTTGATTTATCCCTCGCCATCGTGTTTCTGGGGAGAATAAATTCATAGATATTCAAATTGTAGCACTAGATTTTATTTCTAGTTCTGAAAAGGGCAGATTTGGCTTTCTTTGGTGGTATGATAGATATACCCAACCTAATAAAATTTAAGGATATATGACCCTGTTGTGTATCACTCATCTCACTCTTAAGGAGCAAGACACGTTTGTACAGTTCTGCAAGGGAACCCTGGACAACTGTACAGAAGATCTGATCCTTTTTGCAGCTGATTTCTATTTCCATTTTCCTACTTCTATGTGCACCTATTTAGACACATCCCCTTTTATAATAAGGATCCTCGTATATAATAGAATTCTCCTTCAGAAAAAAAAGAAAAAGGTACATGAAGTCTGTAGACTGTTTGAATTTAGGTTTTTTTTCTGAACAAATAAGATTTTGAAATGTACTTTCATTTTAAAAACTTGTTTTTCATTTTGAAATAGGCTTTAAGATGGAATGTACATATATAGTTTACATTTACATATGTGTGCTTAAAATCTTCTATGTTGTGACTTTGGTCGTATTCCTTAAGTAAGAAAAAGAAACAATTAATCAGGAGAGTGAAAGTTAAAACTCTTGCAGTAATTGCCTTAAGTAAACCAATCTAAAACAAAGTACATAATGATCAAATCATATAAAATCACCCACTATATGTATACCAATTTTAAATAAAATCAGTGCAACTTGACATGTGTAACAAAGACCTAAGTCTTACATAGCAAAGCCTAAAACAACGTGTCACAGCAAATCGTTTCAAAAATGGTAACTGATGTGAAGCACCACCTCTTGGTTCCTCATTAAGTGCCATAAAAATTACTTAGTATGTGGGCTACCTTTACTGGATTTTGCTGGGTGGAAAGTCAGTCAGCCTGGAGAAGGAGCACACCTGTCACACTGCCTGGGAAAGTAAAAAATACTGTGATCATAAATATTTTTTGAACATTTATCCCATGTAGGACAGTAACTGTATGAGGAAAATGTTTTTTTCTTCTACTGTTTGTTGTATAATAATGGAAAAATGAAAACTCTCTTCCATCTAAAACTTCCATCTCACACACCCTTTCAAAATAGCTGGTCATGTACAGATTTCAGGATCTAGTGCATACACATATTGTAAACTCTTATCTACAGCAGTGCTGAAAGAAGACAGTCAACAGTGAATTACTGAAGGTATTTTTCACAGAAAGATATAGAGTTAATGATATTTTGCAAACTGAATTACAAATGGCTCTCCAGACTGGTCAAACACAAATAGATGGATTCTTGAATTAAATCAAAGCTTAGATTTGGGGATTACATAGATGAGTTTCCATTGTAAGCAAGCAGTTGTCTATGTGCTGAGAGGAAATGATAGCAAAGAGCAGAGACAAAAGTGTCCAATTCTATGCAATTCATGTGATCTGCCAGAATGGTGGATATGAAACAAAGACTTTGATTTATATTTTATGCTGCCACCTCATAATTTTGGAAAACAAAACAAAACAGTATTCTTCTTGTATAAGGCCTTTTGCTAGGTCTTGCTTCATTCATTCATTCTTTTTTTCATGAACTATGCTTATTTGATCTGTAAAGATTTTATTTTTCCTAACTTAAAGAAATTTTCATTCTGGTGCAGGAACACTAGATAGAATACTTCTAAACTAGTAAAAGGTATTACCTGCAAGGTGTTTTGTTGCTTGAAATATAATTTTCACTAGTCAGACAGTTCCTCAATTGTATATATATATACATATATATACACAATTTTATATATTTATATAATTCTGCATTTTTTTCAGGTTCTGAATTGGAAAGAAATTTTTGTTTTAAAATTGCTCATGCTAGGATGTACAATTAGAGGTGGATAAATAAGTCCTAGGCAAGATTTAAAATTTCAAATTAAATGCATCAAATACTGTGATAGAATAATTTTTAATGAGGATTGAATTTTCAGAAGTACTTCTAACTTTTAAAAATACATTTTAATATAATTCTGAAAGCTTACCTCTTCACAGAAGCAAATAATGAATGCTAGTAATGTGAATATATCCTACATAATGTTGGCTTTGTTTAAAAATATAGAGCAGTCTCAAAATAGAGTTGGGAAAACAGCCTACAGACAATTTTATGTTAGGCATGTCAGTTCAACAATAATCTCAGGTTTCTTGTAGCAGAACTAACTAATTTAAGAGTGACATACAGTTGAATTCAAGTTCACCTGTTTTTTTGGATCTGTTCAGTTCTTTCATACAGCTCAATATTTATAACTCCATTCCTTTCACTCTCTGTCTGTATGTATTATATACCTGAGAAATGTATGCCATATATATTATACGGCATTCCGGGAAAATTACATGCCATACTGCTTGCTATCTTAGGTATCTTAGGTACCTTTGCTTAATGTTCAGAAATTTTGAAACTTGAAAAAGAGGTTCTGTAAAGCTCTATATAATCTTCATTGATATCTTCACTTGTTTAATGTGTAGAGAACATATATATGCTTCTGCCGTGAGCAAGATAAAAAGGTAGAATATAGCGATTGCTAATCATAATTTACTGCTAGGACCTTGCTGTTTAGCCCTTGTATGACCACATAACAAAGAAAGTGAGGGGGGAAATGGAAGTTGGAAATGTGCATCATGCAGACACCTGTTGCCGATTCCAGTGAGTTTTCAAAAGCACTGGAAATTTAAAGTTATGTAAGAACACTACTCTCCTTGGATCATCTAGCGTGTTTGCAGCTTTCTCATTTCTCAGTAAATTCATATATAGGAAAGCTGTTATACCAGCTGAGCTGAAACACTGTCTTTATGCAAACATATATATCTGCCTTGAGGGTCACTACACAGCACTGAGTTGGGCAGTACACACTTTCTCACTGGAAATTGTTAGGATATAAATGATTTTTTTTATCCCAAAAGCATTAAGCAGAAAACGACTTTATCTTCATGTTTTTCTTTTTTGCACATCCATTGTCAGCATTTTAGCAGTGCATACAAGTAGTCTTAAAATTAATAAAAATGCTTACTTTTCATTAAACTGCCACAAATCACTTTTTAGAACCTTAAAATACAGAGGAATTATCTGGAACAAATTCAGAAATTTTTTGAATAAACACTTAATTGAACACAACCAAAGGAGAAACATTTTTATTTTGTTCATATTTCCTTAGTTCATATTTTCTTTGTGGCAGAAAAGCAAGTATCACATTGAAATCAGATGAGAAAATGTACATGTACAATGTAGATTTTACAAGTGTCTGTGTAGCTAGTGTGGTGCCAGTGCTTCACAATTTCACAATTAATATATCAGTCCTTTTGACAGCAATGCAGAATGTATGGAGTGAAAGTACAAGAGTTTTCAAAAAAATATTACAGAATAGCTATGCTCTGAATAGCCTCCCAGACCCTTTCTAGGTTCTATGAGCTGACTATTAGAGCTGAAGAGGAAAACCTTTGGCAAAACCACGCAACCACACAAGATGATCTCATTGCCATGACAAGACATTCAGAAAGCAGAAAAAAAGAATGCAGTAGTTCTCACCCAGAACTGTATCTATTTCCACCTGTAAAATTGCCAGCTTGGGAATTAGTTATATGATAACCTCTATCAGAAATACAGCTAGCAGTGTTCTAAGGCAATCCATAAGGTGTGATTTGGGACTAGAAAATAAGAGAGAATTAAAAAGAAGATAAAATACACAAACTTAAGTATATTGCTACATAACAATTTCAAAATATTGTATGATACAAAGATACAAGTCAGATGGTATCTGAATAATGCTATATTATATATGTTCTTTGAAAAAAATGCAAAACGTCTTATTTTTAATTAAATATCCATTTTGACAGAAGAAAAAATATAATTGAAGTCTGAAAGAAAACTTGAAGAATACATTGTTCATGGACTCCAAGCTTTCAATAAATCATATAAAGCTATTCACAGAAGAATAGCCATCATAACAAATAAAGCAATAGATTTTAACATTAGTGATTCATGAATAGATCTCTTGTTTACTGCTCGCTAACATTTCAAAAGAAGTCATGTAGTAGTCTCCACTTGGGTAGTCTGTAGATTTCTTATACTCTTATCTTCTTCAACAAAATACAGCTCTGTTGATGTATTACTGTATAGGGAACTCCTCTGTCCTCTCTATGCATCATCAAAGCTGCTGCCTGAAAAGTACAGTTCACATCCTATGAGTCATGAGTGTCCAAAGGGGAGAGACCTCCTTTATGCAAGGGCAAAATGGGAAAAAGTCATGGGATTGCATTTCTAGAAATTATCTCAGGAATGAAATAGTTGGAAAAAAAATCAATTTGAATGCAGCTCTTGACTCTAATTGGTCCCTTTGGAACTAGGAGAAACAGATGTTGTAGGAGTGTTGTATGATGGAAAAAGAAAAATGCGTTTTCCATAAAAATCATTTCAGTTTTTATGCACAAAAAGCAAGTTTTGTTGGTGAAGTTTTTGAGGTTTTTTTATAATTATTATATTTAAGAAAATTTCACAATTTCTTGCACTCAGGTAAATTTGCCAATCAATGCAGTGTAGTTGCATCCAGAAAATAAAGCAGAAAATACAATGTAATTACATGTTATTTTATAAAGAAGTTCAAATAAACGTGGTGAGGCTAGAGGGTTTTTTTGATGATATGACCTCTCTGAAAGGATTTTATTCCCTTTGAGACAGTGATTCTTTCTGTCACTGAGGTTTACAGAGTGTCAATAGAGTCACCGAGATCACTACCTCACAGAAGATGTAATTTGATTTTCAGGCTACCTCTACAGAGAGAGGCTATTGAGTTATTTCCACTAATATCCTCATTGTTATCCAACATGTATCTTGCAAAGATCAGCCATATTTCTTCAGTTCTGGGCTCCTGAGTACAAAAAGAAGAAGAAGCTACCGGAGAGAGTCCAGCATAAGGCTGCATATATGATGAAGGCACTGGGTATCTCTTGCAAGAAGAGAATGAGGTAGATAGGCTCTTCTTAGCCTAAGGAAGACTGTGAGTCGTCTTTTCAATGTATACAAGTACTGAAAGGAATGTCATGAGGATGGAATCAGACTGGTGACCGGAGAAAAAAAGTATCTTGTATAAATTTCAGTTTTGCAATGGCATCCTGGGACAATTTTTCTCTGTTTAAAGAGTATGTATGGTTGGACTACTGCTGTTCCTCTCCATTCTGTTCCTTTTGAGGAAAAAAAAAAAAAAAAGAAAAAAAGAAAAAGGAGGAAGTATATCTTTTATCTGTTACAGAAGTTTTCTATTATGTTGCCTTCAGTAAGAACTGAAAACCATAAATATTTAGCGCTTCAAGAAGACTTGGCAAAACAGTAACAGAAGTGGACCTAGAAAAAAATGGCTAATCACTGAGCTTTTACACAGAAGAGAATCTGTTCCTGGCTCATTAGCGAATTCCTTCTTTGGCTGATATCCATGATGAGGGATCCATTATGATTTGTCATTCCACTCTGGCTAGCTATCCTAAATTGAAGTTGGATTAAAATTCCGTCCAATGTTTCAATGCTAAACTAGTCAAATAAAACAAGATTTTTTTTCACCTTCCTATCATATTATTTTCCAGAAGATAACAGAAAAGCTAAATGCTTATGTAAATGTTCATAGAATATGCTTTATTTAGCTTATTTTGAAAAAAAAAAAAACAAAAACAGAAACATTTCCTGTCAGAAGTTCTATTCAAGATATAGTGTTATTGTATTATGGAAATTTGAAGATCAAAATCTAACAAACCTGTAAGTTTTGTAAAATTTTCTTTTAACAGATGTGGAATAGAGAAATTCATTTCAATTTGAATGGAAATCTCACTTCCAACTGTATTTTTTTTTACTATAAATGTCTAAATTGTCAAAAATAATGAAAAATATATCTAGTTCTAAACTTAATATGTATTTCTGAAGGAAATATTTTAAATATTTTTAATGTCCTCTTCCTTTTTTGTTTGGTTGTTTTAAAGCTGGTTTTGCAAAGAGCTGTAGTGTTTTTCTTTTCAACTGATTTCTTCCATGACACAGAATAGATAATCATCGTACTCTGCAACTTTACATCTGGCACAAACTCTGAGGCTGATGTCTGTAACAATATTCCTCACCTGAAACAAAGAAAGAGGAAGAAAATTTTGCCTAAAGAAAATAAGTATTGTGTTCTTCATACTAGTGCTCTTGATAGTAATGTAATAGCTGTAAACTATTAGTCAATTTCGTGCTTATTAAATTTGTATGGATCTTTCTTCCTGTTATTTTGAATGAACTCATTACTTTCAGGAAAAAATTCAGAGATGCATATTTAAACAGGTCTCCTGAAACATTTTCATAACCCAGTTTGGAGCGGACAACAATATGACTTTCTGCAAGAATATTATTTTAATAGTATGCATGTTTAATTTGCATGATAAAATTAGATATTTTGATTATCTACGTTCCTTGGACTACAGACAGTGGAAGTATTCTGTCTGTATCATAGCCTTTTTCTACCTTCTACTTCTCAAGATTTGATTTGTCTTATTTCTTCATGTGATAACTAGAAATTTTAGTAGTTAATATTTGCAATGTAAAGAACTGAGTTTTGACAATAGTATTATTTAGGAAATGTGCCATAACAAAATTCTTATAATTGTAAAAAATGAGTATTTGTCCCCTGAGTACTTTACAAGTTAGGGAAGTGAGTATAGAGGAAATGGGGCAGGTAAAATTTGTCTGTCTGAATAAATACAAATCAAGAAGCCTATTAAAAAAATAAACTAATAAAATAAACAACGACAACCATTGACCTGAAATTCTAAGGTTGAGATCTATCTTGTAGGAAGATATGAAGAGGATTTGGAGTGTTTTGCTTGGGTTTGAAAAAAAAAGCAGAATAATTATAGACTGGAGATAAAGTAAAATTTGGTGTACTCGAACGAAATCAGAGCAAGTTTATAGTGCCTTCTTTAACTCACTACGAAGAGATAATGGATTGTTGAAATGCATACATTTATTCTCTTTTACCTTTTATTGCTGTTTTACAATTTCCTTGAATATTTTAATAGAAATAAGCAATAAATAAGCAAGGTCAACACAAAGCCTTTTCTTGCATTACAGAAAAAAATCTGCTGTTTTTGCTTCTGCATTACATGATTTGTTTTACTCTAAATAAACAACTGTTTAAATTTGTTCGTCCATTTATGATATAAGATAGCAGACATATTAGAGAGAAGATAAAGAAAAGAGAAATTATCAAAAAGTTCCTCCTACTTACCTTCTTACTTCCTAGACTTATCTAGCGATATACCTAAATATCCATGTTTTCCAAAGTATGGCTATATTTATAGATCACTATTGCTTAAAGTTTTACTCAAGAGCTCTGGGTCTGCTAAGCTAATCTCTTCTCTTGCTGTACAATGTAATGAGAATCTTTTACTACATTTAAATTCCTTAGATTTAAAACTGGTGAGTTAGAAAGGATGACTGAAGAGTCATCCAGGGAGCTTTCTTGCTGTCTTAAGATCACATTAAGTTTATATAGACTAAATCTGAAAGTAATATGAAAGAAATGCTTTTATAAAATAAGCTAATTAATTTTGCACCATTTTTCTTCTCTCAAACTTTTTTAAAAAATCTTTTTCTCCTATAAAACTCATTAAAATTGAGATTCTGAGTGATTTGGAAACATTTCATTCAAATATCATTCATTCAAATTGTTCCAGGAACAATTGAATTTCATTTTGTTATAAATCTGGTCACACTTACTGTAGTTTCTATCTACTTTAACCCCCATTGGTGCAGTGTCAGACCTAAAATACTAAAAATCTGTTTGTAGTATAATCTCTCTTCTGTCCTATCACAGAATATGGTACAAAAATACTATTTCACTATGACAGTTCCTCAGTTATCTTTCACATGTTCCTCATGCTCTTAAAAATATTCTATACTTTATATTTTATAAAAGTAAGTAAATAAACAAACCTGAGAGATTCAGTAACTATATTATAGATCTTACAATAGAGAGTATTCCAGCTTAATAAATTCTCAGAGTTTTTTCTTCTTCTTGAGCTTCCCTCATCTACTAATCTCTTATATTTACAATGTGCAGATTTCCAATTCTGTCAGATATTATGCAGATATTATTCTTGTACAAAACTGAAAGCAAGAGAGAATCCCAGCAGCTTGACCACAGTAATACTTTAACCATACCTAAGATTGGCTGTCAGTTGTGCTAATTTAGAATTTTATTCTCCATATGCTTTCAATACTGTAAATATCTTTCTCTCAAATGAGGATAATCTCTACTTTAACATACCTGTATTGCAGCATTCAAATGCAATTTTGCAACTTTTTTGTGCTTCTGTACAAAAAGCAAAATATTGTAACAACATGCACCCTATAACAAATATGTGTCAGGTAGATTGAATAGGAACTGTTAGACACCACCAGACAAGAAAAATAAATAAATAAATAAAATCAGTTCTGCAAAGGATGACACATTTAACAAATGAAATTTATTCAGTTAATTATAAAGCTGAATAGACAAGGCATGAATTTACTTTACAATTTTTCATGTTACTTGCGATAAAATGTTACAATATGACCAGTGAGGAAAATCATCAGAAACTCTTAGGTCAATTATATGCCTATTATATTTTATCTGGTATTTCAAGTGTAAAAAGAGAAATGAATTTGCTCCTATATTTATCATTGTATTAATATTCTTCCCCATATAAGTGAGAGATCAAGCTCTATTAAGACTTGCCATATTTTACAGCAATATAATGTAGTTCCTGTCACAGTTCAGAGGTTGAATTCCACTAAGAATTGTTTAGCTGCTTGGCTGCAGCTAAGAATCTTTTCAGTCCTGCAGGAAATAAGTTCATGGACCAAGACTATCCTGGTGCACACACTGAAGTGTCTGTGCAGACCTCCTGCTATATCAGAAGAGGCACTGAAAATGGTGCTTTTTGTTATAGATTTGTCATGCTGTTACTATCATATGGTCACAGAATGAATGAGGTTGTAAACACTTTTTGAGATCATCTATTCCAACCTCCTTGCTCAAGTAAGGTAAACTAAAGCAAGTCCCGATGGCTTTTTGGTATTTCCAAAGAAGGAGATACCACTCTGCTCAGTAAGCCTCACAACAAATAACACTTTTTCATGTTCAAATAAAATTTCCTGTGTTTCGGTTTGTGCTCATTGCTTGTCATTTTTTGCTGGCCATGGCTGAATTGAGCCTCAATGCATTTGCATAACGTCTGCTTATATACATCGATAAGATCTGCCCTACATCTTCTTTCTTCTAGGTTAAACAATTCCAGCTCTCTAGATATGTCATTATCCTAACCATCTTTCTAGCCCTTTTCTGGACTCTCTCCAGCAGCTCCAGCCTGCTAGGCTGAACTAGACTGGACACAGTAATATAGTATGATCTAACAATGGCTGAGCAGCAGAGGAGAATCACCTCCCTCCTTCTAATGACAATACTCTTCTTGATGCAGCTCTCTTGGAGACCAGTGTCCTTCTTGGCCACAAGAGCACATTCATGATTCCTGATCAGCTTGGAGTCTTGGGCCTCCAGGTCTTTCTTTTTAAGGCAGCTCCCCAGCAGGTCAACCATCAGCCCATGCTGGTTCATGGGACTATTCCTCCTTAATTGCAGAACTCCTCACATCCCTTTCTTGAACTTTCTGAGGTTTCCTTTGACCATTTCTGAACGTTGTGATTCTCAAAGTGGCACTACAATAGTCTTATGTATTAATTTCCCTGTGTTTTGAAACAGTTCTCAACAAAATATTTCTTTTCTCCACATTTGAAATCAGTACCAGCAATTTTTCAAGCATCATACATCATCAAGAATGTCATTGGAAATTTAATTTGCACACTATTTTATATTTCTTACAATTTACCAAGATAAAATCTGATAAAAGACTCAAAATCAGACTCGATTTCAAAAGAGTAAAAATCAGTCAAATCAAACTAGAGACCAACACTAGCCCTTCTGAAAGCATATCTAGATGCTGTTTTGCAAATGAAAGTAGGAAATATGAATTAATTCTATATTGAAAGAGGAAGTTCCTATGATCTGCAGATACCTATCTAAGAGTATTAAGCCAACCAATTATTGTCTGTGCAGTCTGAAAATGAGTCAGTTGGATCAAAATTACAAAGCAGTATTTGAACTATCGTAAAATGAATGTACTCCAGTACTTGTTTGTAAAGGCAAGTAACAACAAAATAAATATATTTGCATTCCTTCACAGTAATTAGATTTCCTATCTATCAAATTGAGCTTTTTTTGACCCTTCTGATTCTGCAGATATCAAGTCTCCTTTTAGGAATTATAGGTATTATGAATGATTTCATATATCTCTTGTTGAAAATAATAGAAAGTGGAACTAGCAGACGGAAGATAATTCTTTCTATAAAATGGAAATAATCTCCTTTTTCCAGGAAAAGGAAGTACTCTACTACTCTACTAGATAGAGTATTCCACTACTCTACTCTAGGTAGAACTCTGATAATCTTGCAATGCATATTCACTTTAGAGAAATGTGTTCCAAACTCGACTTTTACAAAATTTATCTTTCTGGCTAGTGACTTTGGGTTTGCAATTAAAAGGGCAAAGGCATTGCTGAAAGAGTAATAATATTTTGCATTTAATTTGATATGCTTGCTTTCTTTAAAATTGTAGTTTTACAGACTACAGTACCAAAACATGTCACTACTATCTAGGAATGTAAAAGTTACCTGGGAATACATCAAAGCAACAATTCTTAAAAAATGAAAATAATAATAAAAAACCCCCACACTCACATGTATATTTGTTGGGTGATTTTGGTGTTTGAAACACCTTTACCGGAATTTCAGTAGTCTGTGGTGAATATAAAAGTAGTTTTCATTTACTTTGATGTAAATATAATAAATGATCTAGTGTAACTGGAATGCTATCTTTAGATTCTTGTCATTAAGAAAGTGAGACAGTAAACATACGGAGCTCGTGAGTGTCTGGTAATGTGCACACTCTCATAAGGCTACAAATAACTCTTCAGCCCTGAAATCATTACCTCTTTTCAAGATGAATATAAGATTCCTAAAACAGTGGGCTGTCAAATTTTAGAAAAGTCCAGTGGTTATCCTTGCACCAGCTGCAGGGATAACAAGCAATTTAGCTTTATATATTCACTGAAGTTAAGTAGATTAGGACAATGAAGAACAATTAAGGACAAGCCCAAAATATACTTGGTTCTACATATATTATTTAGGATTTGGATGTATTACTATGAAGTAGAAGTCACAATAGCTAGTGTATAAGTGTATTCTTCTTAAGGAAATAATGCTGTTTTTTTTTTCACAGAATCACAGAATCTTCAAGGTTGGAAGGGACCTCTAGATATCATCTAGTCCAGCCTTCCCGCTCCAGTAGGCACACCTAGAGCATGTGGCACAGGGTGGCATCCAGGTGGGTTTGGAAGACCTCCAGAGAAGGAGACTCCACAAC
>JAUBOD010000323.1:152132-167347 GCA_032353885.1 Nothura maculosa | reverse complement strand
CTCTTCTCCAAGCTGAACAGGCCCAACTCACGCAGTCTCTCCTCATACGAGAGATGCTCCAGTCCGTTAATCATCTTTGTCGCTCTCCCGCTGGACCCTCTAGAGAAGCTCCACGTCCCTCTTATACTGGGGAGCCCAGAACTGCACACAGTACTCTAGGTGCGGCCTCACAAGAGCTGAGTACAGAGGCAGGATCACCTCCCTCAATCTGCTGGCAACGCTCCTCCTGATGCACACCAGGATCCCATTGGCCTTCTTGGCTACGAGGGCATGATGTTGACTCATGGTTAACTTGGTATCAAGCAAGACTCCCAGGTCCCTCTCTTCGGAGCTGCTTTCAAGCAAGTTGACCCCTAATCTGTACTGGTGCCTGGGGTTATTCCTCTCCAGGTGCAGGACCCTACACTTGTGGTTATTGAACCTCATGTGGTTCCTCTCTGCCCACCTCTGCAGCCTGTCCAGGTCCCTCTGGATGGCAGCACAGCCCTCCGGAGTGTTGGCCATTCCACCCAGCTTGGTGTCGTCGGCAAACTTGCTCAGGGTGCACTCCGTGCTCTTGTCCAGGTCGTTGATGAACAAATTAAAGAGCACTGGGCCCAGCACTGACCCCTGTGGGACCCCACTGGCCACAGGCCTCCAACTGGACTCGGCCCCATTTATGACCACCCTCTGAGCTCTGCCATTCAGCCAGTTCTCGCGTCACCGCACCATGTACTCGTCTAGTCCACTCTCCCAGAGCTTCTGTGTGAGGATAGTATGGGAGACGGTTTCAAAAGCCTTGCTGAAGTCAAGGTAGACGACATCTATGGCTCTCCCTTCGTCCAGCCAGCTAGTCATCCCATTATAGAAGGCTATGAGGTTCATCAGACATGACTTCCTCTTGGTGAATCCATGCTGACTGCTCCTTAGTACTTTCTTCCCCTTCACATGCCTGGAGATTCTCTCTAGGATGAGCTGCTCCATCATCTTTCCAGGGGCAGAGGTGGGGCTGACTGGCCTGTAATTGCCCAGCTCCTCCCTCTTGCCCTTTCTGATGAATGGAATGACACTGGCTCTCTTCCAGTCCTCGGGCACCTCCCCTGCTCTCCAGGACCTCTCAAAGATGATGGAGAGAGGCTGAGCAATAACCTCCACCAATTCCCTCAGCACTCTTGGGTGCATCCCATGGGGATCCACATATTTTTGAGTGGCCAGTTTGCCTAAGTGATTCCTAACCCAATCCTTCTCAACCAGTGGAAGGTCTTCCTCTACCCCATTTATTTCTCTATCTCTTCAGCCCTGCAGTTCATGGGGAGTGGCCTTAGCAGTAAAGACAGAGGCAAAGAAGGCATTTAGCAACTCTGTCTTCTCGGCATCCTCCGTCACCAAGGCGCCCTCCCCATTCCACAGCCCACTAATATTTTCCCTAGTCTTCCTCTTGCTGCTAACGTATTTATAGAAACCCTTCCTGTTGTCCCTGACATTCCTCGCCAATTCTAATTCCACCCGGGCTTTGGCCTTCTTTATTTTGCATCTACATTCTCTGGCGATGTGCCTATATTTTTCCCACATGGCCTTTCTCTTTTTCCACAAGCTGTACACTTTTTCTGTCATTAACTTTGCCCAGGAGCTACTTGCCCATCCATACAGGTCTCCTGCCGTAGCGACTCAACTTCTGTTTTGTGGGAATACACTGACCCTTGAGCTTAATACACTGATCCTGAGCTTTTTCTATTATTATTTCTGATTTATTTCACATCTAGAAATTAAAATTTATTAACAAGACACTAGAGTGAGGAGTTGCATACTGTAGTGTACCATATACACTGTGCCTGGTAGAAGCTTTTGAACTATGAATAGCTCTAGCTAACTGTACTGTAGCTGACTTCATCTCTAAGCTGTGAGTTTATTTCCTTAGGACTGCAAGATGTTTATGCATCAATATTCAAATTGTATAAAATCTGTTTTGACATTTAAACTTGCTATGTAGTGGGATGCTTGAATCCCAAAGAGTATGAGGGAAAAAAATAAGAATGAGCAAATAAGTAGGTTTTTTTTTTTTTTCTTGAGCACAAGACTGATTGTATTTTGAAAAGCTGAATCTCTTTGTGTTAAAGTCCTAGGGCACTGTACTGTATACAGCACACAGGTAGCTGACTATTACTAAACTGTATCAAACGTGCTCACAACTTGCCTCAGTGTGAACAAAAACTCTTGGATATTCTTGTGAAGGGTGGAAAGCACTTTTAACTATTATTTATTTTCATCTTTGTTGAAAATCTGAATCTTTGGTCTTCTTGTAGCTTGCAATTTTACTCAACAAATAAATGAATTCCTACATAGCATAGCAACATATTCTGTAAATCAAATTAATTTAAATTGAAATATCCCTCATTGACAATGATAAGAGGTCAAAGACAATGTAATTGGATTGTTTAATACTTGGTGTGCAGCTGCTGCAGAACTGTTTGCCATGCCACAGATATCCAAACTGTCAAATTATATCCAAAGACCAAACAGAAAACAGCAGTGAAATAAATTCTTCGGTACAAAGACTGTCCTTGGGGAAAGAGGAGAGGTGATTTCTCGCTTATCCTTGAAGTGCCTCAGCCAGATCTAACGTTCATGTTAATCAACAGAGCTACATCAACTTAAATAAGGTTAGGATGATTTATGCTAGTTGAATATACAGCCCCATTGATGCTACGTATCATCAACAGATACTGCCTAAGAGCTAACTTGAAATCACGAAGTTAGTTGTTACCCTCAGATGAAAAAAAAACTTTTAATGTTTCTGACTTCACCTTCAATAAAAGTTTGGAGTTGAAAAAATGATTGCCATGCCCTTCATGTGCTTCCAGTAGTATTTTTCAACTTATAGCTAGTTAGCATCACAAATCAAGAATAAGGATCATGCTTCTTTGCCTTCAAGGACTACTTGGTCATACCAGTCATAAAATCAAATACATAACATGAAATGAACTATTTCATTACTGAATGAAGAGACCTAGCTTTGGAAAGGATAGTGGTGTCCACATACAGCACAAGTCTTTGACTGTTGGATGTATTGGCCCTTTTGAAGTATCTAGGGAAAGAGTACAGGCAGGCAATAAGTCAAATCCTCGTTTTCTGCATGTATTCATATGTTTCCTACAGCTGTTGTCTGGAATAGTTTAAAAATTACCAGTTTTTTAGCTTAGTGCACGACATGACTCATGCAGGACGGAAGATAATATATATTGCTTTGCACTATGTTGTTCCTTCTCACTTTTCCTCTCCTGTTTTTCTTTTCTGTTTTCTCTCTGCACAAAAATATAATAATTAATTATTATCAATTATTATAATAATATGATATTCTGGGTTTGACATCTTTAGTCTACATTTATAGTTTACATTTATATCACCAGGCAGAGCTTTCTTCTATCTCCTCCTTTGACGTGGTAATAGTATGCCTAGTAATGATGTCAGTGGATAGTGCCGTCCACTCTTCCATCTCAGACAGGAATGACCATCTATTTGAGAAATCAGTAACTGAAACTCTATTAATAACATATATTATAAGAGACACACCAAAATAACTGTCATGTTCTCTTGTGTGAGAGCTGTGTTAATGTAGAGAAAAATGTCATAAACCTATTAGAAAGAAATCATCCTTTCTCCATCATTTTATGCTTTTAGTAGAGGGATTTCAGCACCTCAATATTTTCTTGTTCTAATAGTTCACTGTCTCAATCAAGAAACTTTTGAAGCCTCAGGTTTTGTGCCTTTTTTTTTTTTTTTGACATGAAATAAAAGCAACAGACTGATTCTCATAAGAGCCTCAGGGTCGCTCTTAGAAATGAGTGATTCAAGCATACTGATTTGAGCAAGATATTTGGAAGCATGCCTATCTAGTTGCAGTGAGGGAAACTTGAGAAGATACACATCAGAATAAAAAGAAAATTAGAGACAAATTAAAGCAGTAATTTAAATTAATCCCGCACTTTAAATTAATGCATGATTAATCTCTCACTGGATGCTGTATATTAGCTCACAAAACAGTATTTTACTGGATATCAGTTAAAAGAGGCTGTTTCTATCAGAAATTAGTGGCTATATCTTGATTTCAAAAACATAACTCCTTTTAAATCTATATCTCTATCATTCTTCTCAGGAGATGATACACCTGAAGGAATGCTTTGATTTGATTGTCTGCTCTAAATATTACATATCTCTCACAAGGACCAGCTGCAATCAGGGATATGAGATTTTTGAACATGACACTTAACAAATGATGCAAGTTGCCCCCTTAAAATTAGCAATCTTGATAAAGAAGAACAACAAAGACAGCTTTATAATTTTCGAGCATTCTTGGGCTATATTTCACATAAGATTATTGTAGCCTTTCAGATTTGCCCTGTCTTTTCTTTTTCATATTTTTCATTTGTTTTCAAGAGTGAACGATGTCCTGTAATCCTGATGGAAAAAAATACTATCAGTAGGTAGGATGTACCAAATTACCTTATTCTTTGGTCAATACACGTATAGCCAAAAAAAAAAAAAAATCATTAAGTTGCTTAGACAATAGTAGTTTGTGCTTCAACCCTGCAAAAAGTTGAAGGTATGACCTCCATTGCTGTGGGAGAAAAAAAAGACACCTACCAGGTGCCTAACAGAGCACCTAACAAAACAACTAACATGGCATTTGGTGCCCTATCTGCTTAATTTTTGAAAGTTAGAGTTATGTGGGAAGAATTCCCATCCTCAGAACTTCGGAAGCTGAAAAGTGAAAGTCAGTTTGAGTAGCAGGCAAGAAGAAAAGTTGCCACTTAATGTGAGTCCCAAAACCTGAGCCATAATATATTGCCTATTTGATAAAAATATACATGGAGGTTTCCAGGGCCTTGAAAAATATTTATAAGAAGTTTATTGGGAGATGTGAATGATCCAGAGGTTTTAAACAAGACTGGGAATTCTAGGAGTTCCAATGATTTTTGTATTGAATGTCATTTATGTTTACTGGTAGAATTTAGAACACTTACTGGCTTTACCATTTTAGAAAGTAGAACACAAATCATTGTTTCAGCTGTTATTCTCCATGGAATTGAACACAAGACTCACTGATCACAAAAGTCAATTGAAACAAAGGAACAAATATCATGCAGCAGATTAGAAGTTGTTTTCTGTTTCTCAGCCATGGAATAGGTAAGCCTTTCCATTTGTGGGGTGGAGGCATGCCTTCTTTGCCAACTCATGGAATGGAGTGCCATGCCTTCTCTAGGTCATGGCATAGATGAACCCTTTGCCATGAGTGCCATGCCTGCTCTCCAGCTTTTGTAGCTATGTTGAACATAGCCTATTAGTTTGCAACCTAGGCATGCATGTTTTCCTAGCAGTCAAAGAAGGAAAAAAACCCTTATAAAACAAAGACAAATATTTATTTTCCTGAAATAAGAAGTAGGAGTGGATATGAGTAGGTTAATGATATTTGAATTTAATTTTCCATTCATTTCTATGCTCTTCTAACTTAAACATTCCTGTGTTATTTCCTAGTAGTAACTGCTAATACATTCTGGGATACCACAACAGAGATGATGTTAGCCTCAATTGTTTTCCTCTTTCCACTGTAAAAATTCTAGTTTAAACCCTTAATCCTAGTTTAAACTTAGTGTAAACCTTTAATTATATTTAGTATTCTTATGAATTTGAAGACCATCCTACTTATTTCACAGATAAGTTAAATTGTCTGGCTCTATATACATTTAATTCATCTTAAGCTGTTTGAGATTTTTGGTCATTTATATTGTTCATAATGTTTACAGTCTTTTTCTATGTCTCCAAACATTTGAAGTAACTATTTTCTTCCTTCCAGGCAATAGCAAGTACATAAAAATTATATTGCATTTTTATGGTCACCTACAAGAATGTGAGATAGATACAAAGAAAGAGATTTTTATCTTTTCAGTTTTCTTCTTTTACTGAATAATGCTTGTATCTCATTAGCACTCATGGTACAAAAAGATTTATGGCATGATTGATGTGGCAGATTAAAAATCTTTGAGAATTTTTTTTCCAAGTTAAAGTAACAAAAAATCTTTCCAAGGCTCAACTGGTTCAGAATCTGCTTGAGGATATTATTTGTGTTGATTTTCTGCTCATAAAGAGAAAAAAAAAAACTTCTTTCTCTAAGTACCAGAAAATGTATCAATTAAAAAAAGGATTCTGTTTCTGAGAACGAGGATTTCCTCACAGTACAACCTAGCACCCCAGGGTATAGTTAGGAATGACAGCAGAGGAGTTAGTGTGACAGACTCCAGGCTCAAGAAAGATGTAGTCTCAGAGTTATAGACTTCTGTAACTTAAGTAAATGTGTTTTAAAGTAATAGAATCTTTTTCTTTATATGTACCTGGGAACATTGAAAAAAATACATTTTTTAAATGTATTTGCTTCTGCTATTAAAAAATATAGTAATATTAGAGAATAAAAGTACTTTTACTTACTAAGAAAATTAACAATATGCTGTATCTCTAACAAGATGTTATAGGTGGATTTTAACCTGCAGCCTCTAAATGAAAAAAAATCAATTTACACTGAGTTGGAAAACAAAGTGTCTTGAAATATGAAAAAATATTATTTTTTTTAGAAAAGTAACAAATATTATCACCCTCATACAGAATATCAGAAGAACATTGTTATCCTCATGAAAGACATGACTAGAAAGAAAAGAATAGACAAGAGAAATAAAAGGCAAGTTGCAGCTGTAGACTGATTGGCAAGATGATAAAAAATGGGTTTGGAAAGTGGATTTTATTTTTTGGCATCTTTCCTATGATGACATTTGATGATATTGTTTTTTTTAGACTTAATTAACTGACATAAATTTAGAGAGAGAAAACAAAGGAAGAAATTCTTTAGTCTAGCATGTTCAGCATGTTTCTATGACTTCAACAATAAACATTTTGCAGTGTGACACAAATTGCAGAAAACATAAATAGATGGAAAAACTGAATACCTACATGGAGATCTTATCTCAAGTCAGCACAAGTGCTTAATGGTCACACATTTCACACCAATATTTGCAACTTTATCTCTAAAAAGTAGAGATGCATCTCATTTCACAGAACAGAAATCTTGACATATAGTGGTTCACTTTTATTATATTATTAGTACAAAGCAATAATTAATAATAATTAATAATTGATAATTTTATTATATTATTTATATAGAGCACTAAACATTTTTTACTGTAACACTGTATAAAATCTTCTTTCCTTCTTATAGAAATTACTCCAAGATACTTTTTTAATTTTAAATAATTAGGATTAGTAATTTTTTTTTAAAAGAAACAGTTGATAGAAAACAAAAATGTATGAACAGGCTGGATTTATTTGAACTGAGTGAAACAGAGGAGTGAGAGAGCTATCTCACTGCTAAAGAGCAATAATTCCATGGATAATTCCGTGGAATCTATCAGATTCCTTTCTGCTGCAAATCAATGTATTGTAAAGACCGTTCAGCGTTTGCTTCTTTTGTAGATTTAGGATTACATTCTTTAGCTATAACTTGATGTTACTCCACTGATATTGATGGGGTAAGTTGATTCTACATTGCCTAAGCATCTGGAACAGCAAATGTCATTACAGAAGAAAGACATATTTCAGGCCCTTAAAGTCTGCAGGATCTAGCCTTACAAATAGCATACTTAAGAAAACAGTAAAAATCTCAATGCATATATATGCTAAAACGGAAGTGTGAAGGTAAAATGTAATTCAAAACTTGTAATTAACTAAAATTGAATTAAAGCTGTCTAAACAACTTTAATTTGACTCCTTTTGAATATATGTAAAAAGTAAAAAATAATATTACTCTACCTACTTGTATACTGCTTCAGAAAAAAATGGTAATAAAAAGTCTGAGATCCTAAACACTATTTTATCCTTTTTCTCATTGGTTGCTTAGTATGAGGTACAGATCTTCTTTCTTGCCCATTATTCAAATGCTCACTTGACAATAGATTTATTCATTCATTCATTCAGTTGAGTGCTAGTCCATTTATCTTCACAGTGCCCATGAGAGGTGAGAAATTGTCACTGTTTTTTTTTTATATATTTTTCCTCTCTACAGGTCTTCCATACTGTTTAACATTTTTACCTTTAACTCCTTTAACTCCAGTTTCATCAACTCACTATCAAAATAGGCATGCTAATTCCCACTGAACACTGTGAAAACAGGGAAGAGAGAAACAGGGATTGTTGTGAAATATTGACAGTGCTATCTTATAAATCTTCACCGAATCCATCCATGAGAATGGAGTGGGGGTGAAAGTTGGTTCTACCCAACAGCTACCAGCTCCTTTCACCATGAATTAGCCATGTTTACTTCTTTAATGTTTTATTTACTCCTTTATAAAATACTATTTTTTAAAAAAGTAAATAAAGTGAATCCAAATGAGAAGGATTCTTCCATGAGGAATATCAGATACCTCTGATGGGTAAAAATTCCTAGCCACTCTTATCAGAAGCTTGATGGAATAGTTTAAAAAAGTATTTGACACAGAAAGGTACTTACTAGTGCACCATATTATATTCTGTAGCCTTTCTTTTTTAAGAACAGTAGCTGCATTTGTTTATTTGGGAAAACAAAAAGAAAAAAAAAAGAGAGAGAGAGGGAAATCTACCACAATGTTCAGAATAATCAGAATAACTGCATGCCCTGTGCTGGATATCCACAATAATTAGTGTGCATGTGATAGCATTGGTCCATATTTTTGCCAGGTCCTGGCCTTGATATCACAGATGTTTTTCAGTGTAAGGATAGCTATTAACATCTGACTCAGAACTTCCACAAGTGTTGAACCGCATTCTTCTCCCAGGCATACACATATCTCTTCAAGTTAAATAAGCAGTATTATATCAAGAAAAAGAAATAAGAGGAAAAAAAAGTGTAGTCCAGAATTTTATAAACTAATTATTATCTTAAAAGAGGAAATCACAGTAAGCAAATATAGACAGAGAAGGAGTGAGAACAACCATAACAGGCAAGATATTACTCTAATTAAACTTAATTAATATAATCTTTCACTGTCGTATTTCAAATTAAAACTTAAAACTAATTTGTTAAATACATTAATCATACTTGTTAAATGGGAATGAATAGATAATTCAATATGCCCTTCAGTTTCAAGAAAAATATTAACTCTTTTATTGAAGAATAGACTAGGATAGGGAATACTGGGGAAAAGTGTCATTCTCTTGTAAGTCCTCATTTGTTAAAAGCATCTTCTCCACAGAAATATTATTCAGCCATTTATTACTGAAAGACCACTTCACCTTTAGAAAACATAATCCATTGATCTTCTCTCCAGTACTGTTTGGTAGTGATAAGGGCTAGTGATAAGGTAGTTAATAGGCTTAGATGTTATGAAACTGTTTTTGCAGAGCTGCAGTTTCCTATTATAGTTAGAATCATAGAATGCTTAAGGTTGGAAGGGACCTCAGAGGTCACCTGGTCAAACTTCCCTGCACATACTGGGTCGTGTAGAACACGTGGCACAGGGCTGCATCCAAGCGGGTTTTAAAGATCTCCAAAGAAGGAGACTCCACAACCTCTCTGGGCAGCCTGTTCCAGTTCTCTGGCACCCTCAGAGGTTGCCAGAAATGTGATGGGGAAATGATGACTACGGTCCCCAGCCATAAAGTAGGGAAGTGTGAGATCTTGTGTAGGCAGGGTAGTCTTGTTTTGCTAAAAATAGCTACTTGCCCAACACTGGTAAGAGACTGAAACCCTTCTCACTGGCAGTACAAAGAGCAGATTCTCCTATGGATCTCACCTGAAGTCTCTGACAGGGTAATCTCATAAGGGTGATCACAGCATCGTCCTGTATCTCCCTCTTTGCCCCTAAATGGCAAAGTCTAGCACTAATTATTAGAGCAAGAGTTGGGAATGAGACTTAACCAACTCTTCTGGCTTGATTGTTGAGTATCCCTCCACTCCTCTTAATCTGGGATGCTGGACGAAGCTAATACCTTATGGTTGAGAAACGCCTATACACTCAGAGTGAAGAAACAATACTGTTCTACTGGGAAAGGAGTGTACTCCATTTAGTTGCCCTAATTGCAAATTTCTGTTTACTATGTGAAAAGTCAATACACATCAAGACATGTGCCTTCTCATTTCTTTTTTTTCTATTCCCCTTTTGCTCTTTCTTCTCTTCCCACTTCCATTATCTGCACAGGTTGTTGCAGACAGCAATAAGATCTCATCTTTTCGAGGCAGGAAAACAATAGCTCTCTCAGCCTTATCCTTATACATCCTGCAGTATGGTCTCAACCACCTAAGACCACCATCATAGAATGCTTAAAGTTGGAAGGGACCTCCAGAGGTCATCTAGTCCAACCTCCCTGCACACGCAGGGTCACGTAGAGTATGTGGCACAGGACTGCAAGCAGGTTTTAAAGATCTCCAGAGAAGGAGACTCCACAACCTCTCTGGGCAGTCTGTTCCAGGTCTCTGTCACCCTCGCTGTTAAGGATTTTTTTTTTAACTTCCTGTGGAACTTCCGATGCTTCAGTTTATGGATGTTTCTTCTAGTCCTATCAATGGCCACCACTGAAGATAGGCTGCCCCATAGTTCTCACTCCCTCCCTTGAGCTATTTAGAGACACTCATCAGGTCACCCTTCAGCCTTCTTTTCTCCAGGCTGAACAGGCCTCTCTCAGCCTTTCTTCATAAGGTAGATGTTCCATCCTCACAGCCCTGCACTGGACTCTCTCAAGCAGCTCCACATCCCTCTTGTACTGGGGAGCCCAGAACTGGACACAGTCTCCAGATATGGCCTTAACAGGGCTGTGTATAGGGGGAGGATCACCTCTCTCAACCTGCTGGAGACGCTCTTCTTAATGCACCCCAGGATCCCATTGGCCTTCTTGGCCCCCAGGGCACACTGCTGACGCATGGCCATCTTCTCATCCACCATGACATCGAGGTCCCCCTCTGTGGAGCTGCTCTGCAGAAGGTCAGTCTCCAGCTTGTGCTGGTGTTTGGGGTTACTTGTCCCCAGGTACAGCATTCTGCACCTGCCCTTGTTGAACTGCATGAGGTTTCTCACTGCCCAGTGGTCCAGTCTGCCCAGGTCCCTCTGGATAGCAGCACAGCCCTCAGGGCTATCAGCTGCTCCTTCCAGTTTTGTATCATCAGCAAACTTGCCGCGGGAGCACTTCCTCCAGGTCGTTAATGAATAAGTTGAACAGGACCAGACCAAGGACTGACTCCTGGGAGACTGCTAACTGCAGGTAAAAGGCAAAGAGGCAAAGAGCAGCATAAAGGCATGTGATATTCTTGCTAGACACAATATAACAAAATATTTACTGTGAAAACAGTTAAATGCTACGGTAGACTCACCAGATAGGCTGTGGAATATCCATCCTTGGATGTATTTAAAACTTATTGGAACAAGACCATGAGTAATCTAACTGGCGCTGTTTGAAGCAGGTTATTGAACTAGATGAAACCTCTGCTGGGGGAGTGAATCCAGAAATAAAGCTTTTCAGATACAATATAACTCATCGGAATCATTAATTAATTTTTAATCACATTCTGAACATAAATGTAACAATATATCATTTTATTGAAAGGGAATAAAAAATAGAATGTGAAATAACTTTAATTTCTCCCCTTTCAACTCTTAATATAGTCCATTTCTTTTAGACTTCAACAGTATCTTACCTTTGTAACAAAAATATGCCAAGCGCGAGTCAGTCAGAGGCCCAGGCTTCCTCTTTCAGAATAGAAAGGGCTAACAGATAAAAAAAGACTTTAGCAAAAAAAAAGAAGAAAAAAACACTTCTTTTGTTTCATCTCCAAATATTTTTCAAATGAATGTGCTACACCAACATACAATAATCTCTTGTGGAATGATTTGTTTTAAAAATAACTGAATAAGAAGGGAAAGAAAAAATATATTCTTAGACCATAATACATTAAAATATATCAGAATATTCCTAGTACGCCACATGGGAGTAGTGTCCATGGGAGAGTTATGAGTTCTAAATTATTTTTTAGATGAATTTCATTATAAGGAAAAGAAAAAGTCATGTTTTCCTAATAGAAAAAATCTTCTGCCTTCCAGAGATCAGCATAGGTACAGATTTATAGAGAAATGTTTTCATAACAAATCAATATATTCCACTATCAGCTTCCATTAGGATCAGATTAGGTCCATGAGTTTTATGAAGGAATGATAATGTTATTGCACCATATTAATGTAAATGATACAGATTAATTCATCATCTACAACTATGGAGGAAAGGAGGAAGAATTGTGCTTAATGATGTCCTACTTTTTCATGTAATGAAACTCCTTGATACAGCTGCTAGAATTTAGTTCCTTGTTACTAAAGCAGTATGGAGTATGCTTTATCAACTAAGTCTTGCACCTATGTTGAAATTGATTGATAGACATCAAGTTATACTTATGTATACATACTTATGTATGTAGAAGAACACTAAATGCTTTTACATAGATATACAATTAAATGATTCAAAATTATTCAAAACAATTTGACCTGCAAACCAACAGTATTGTCATTGCAGTGGAGAACTGTAAATCAGTCCTTGCTTTGTTTCTGTTAGTATCCTAACAACTGGTCTTTTGTGTAGTTCAGTACTCAAATGGTACTTAGAGCTCTGGATAATATTCAGAATTGGTTAAAAACAATAACATGACTGCCTAAGTTCTGATTGGGAATCAATATCTCTATATGAGGTCATCTAGATTTTTTTCTCTTGTATAATAGGAAATTCTACTCATATTGACTGTTTGAGTTTGGGATAACTCTCTGTATGGTTAACAGATAAATTGTGAGTTTCTGACATCTTTTCTGCAAATAATTATTCTTATTTAGTAAAGAACACAATTGCTTGAAATATCCTCCTCTAAAATCAGAAGGCAGTAATTATGGGGAAGCTTATTTGGATTATAATGGATGCATCTTGAACAGTGAAATATTCCTCCTAAAAAAGAATCAACAGACTTAAATTTAGGAATGTTCTTTTCATAAATGACATACACAGTTTCTTCCGCATCTTAAATCACTTAATGAACTTTTCTTCAGCTCTGGGATTCAGACAAAAATAAACACAGATATATTTATACACATATATATATTTATATGCACATGTATATATGCATGTGTGTATAAATATATATGCATGTGTATATATATAAAATGCATTAAAAATATATATGTATAGGTTGCATTTTTTTCTTATGATTGTTTAATGAAAGAAGTATAACCAGCAAGAGCAATAAGAGAGAAGGAATATTATCTAGCCGTCAAGAAAATAATATGGCAGATTAAAAAAGATGGATAAAACAGTATGTATATGTGTCATGCCTCACAACAAAATGTGCAAATCTCTTAGAAAGGCAGTTGGTCTTTTCCTTTCTCTTGTAAGTCTGTGCCTGGGATCATAGAAAGACAGAATCGCAGAATGGTTAAGGTTGGAAGCAACCTCTAGAGACCATCTAGTCAAACACTCCTGCTCAAGTAGGGATACCTAGAGCACAGGATGGCATCCAGGCAGGCTTTGAGGACTTCCAGAGAAGAAGACTCCACAGCCTCCTTGGGCAGCCTGTGCCAGGGCTCTGGCACTCTCACAGGAAAGAAGCTCTTCCTCACCTCGAGATGGAACTTCCTGTGTTACAACTTGTAGCCATTACCCCTTGTCCTATCACTGGCCACTACCGAGAAGAGTTTGGCCCCATTCCCCCTGCATTCTCCCCTCAGGTTCTTATACATATTTATCAGATGTCCTCCCAGTCTTCTGTTCTCTTCTCCAGGCTAAGCAGGCCCAGCTCATTTTGTCTTTCTTCATAAGATAGATGTTTGAGCTCCTTAATCATACTTGTCCTTCTCCACTGGACCCTCTCTAGAAGTTACAAGTCCCTCTTTTATTGGGGAGCCCAGAACTGCCCACAAATCCAGCACTGGCCTCACCAGAGCTGAGTAAAGGGACAGAATCCTCTCCCTTGAGTGTTGAGGGCAACACTCTTCCTGATGCAGCTTGGATCCCATTGCCCATCTTGGCCATGAGGACATTTCTGGCTCAAGATTATCTTGTCAACCAGGGCTCTCAGACTGGAGCTGCTGTGGAGCTGCTCTCCAGCAAGTCAAACATTAATCTGTTCTGATATCTGGGATTATTCTTCCCCAGGTGCAGGACTCTGCACTTGTCCTTCTTGAACCTCATCAGGTTTCTTCCTGCCCAACTCTGCAACCTGTCTAGGTTCCCCTGAGTGGCAGCACAGACCTTTGGAGTGTTGGCCACTCCACGCAGCTTGGTATCATCCACAAACTTGCTCTGGGTGCCCTCTGTGCCCTCCTCCAAGTTGAACAGCACTGGGCCCAGTACTGACCCCTGGGGGACACCGTTGGTCACAGGCTTCCAACTAGATTAGATCCTAGATCTAGATTAGATTTATCAGGGCTCTCAGAACTCTTCCATCCATCCAGCTTCCATCTCAAACCACCTCACTGTCCCTCCATCCAATCCACACTTCTGGAGCTTCCCTATGAGGATGTTATGGGAAATTGTGTTGAAAGTCTTGCTGAAGTCAAGATAGACAACATCCATGGCTTTCTTATCATCCATCCGGACAGTCATCTTATCATGGGAGTCTATGAGGTTTGTCAAACATGACTTCCCATTGGTGAATCCATGCTGTCTACTCCCGATAACGTTCTTTTACTCAACATGCCCAGAGGTCCCCAGGACAAGACAAACTCCTTTCTAGAGGCAGAGTTGATGCTGTTTAGCCTGTAGTTTCTCACTTACTCCCTCTTGCCCTTTTTGAAGACTGGAGTAATGTTGGCTTACTTCCACTCCTCTAGTACCTCTCCTGCTCTCCACAACCTCTCAAAGATGATGAAGAGTAGCTGAACAATAACCCGCCAACAGTTCCCTCAGCACTCTTGGGAGCTTAGATAACTTCTTTGATAACTCTCCCGAGCAATTTTGTGGACCCCTGAGCAAGTTTGCAGACAACACTAAGCCGGATGGAGCGGCCGACACTCCGGAGGGCTGTGCTGCCATCCAGAGGGACCTGGACAGGCTGCAGAGTTGGGTAGAGAGGAACCTCATGGGGTTCAATAACCACAAGTGTAGGGTCCTGCACCTGGAGAGGAATAACCCCAGGCACCAGTACCGATTAGGGGTCGACCTGCTGGAAAGCAGCTCCACAGAGAGGGACCTGGGAG
>JAUBOD010000323.1:93447-152032 GCA_032353885.1 Nothura maculosa | reverse complement strand
AAGCTGAAGCACAGGAGGTTCCACCTGCAGGTGAGGGGGAACTTCTTTACAGTGAGGGTAACAGAGCAGTGGAACAGACTGCCCAGGGAGGTTGTGGAGTCTCCTTCTCTGGAGATCTCCAAACCCGCCTGGATGCCGTCCTGTGCCACCTGTTCTAGGTGTGCCTGCTGGAGCGGGAAGGTTGGACCAGATGATCTCTAGAGGTCCCTTCCAACCTTGTAGATTCTGTAATTCTGTGATTTGCTTCTATTAGGGAAACAACAGCTAAGGTTACATTAGTCGTTCTTAGATGGGAAAAACATAGCAAAAACACAGCTTTTTGTCTGTATAATGACTTACTTATGTGATAGTTACTGATCTTGTTTCGTGATAATATGAATTATAAAGGAAGTATTTTGCAAGAAAACAAAGTTGGCGATTAAGGCAGGTCTTTTAAAAGGCATGGTTATGATTTTGATTTTGAACCCTCTTTTATCATGTTAAAAAAATCTTGGAAATGAAAAAAAAAGATTTTCAATATTTTATAGATTTGTCAGACTTGAATGAAAGTATTTGCTTAACCTCAGTATTTAAGTTCCTGTAATTTAGAGATACAAAGGCATTTTAGATGCAGAGGGAAATGTAAGATGAAATCAAAGCCTTAAGCAAACATAGTTAGAAGTCAGATTTTTATCTTAAAGAAAGATAAATTTTCTCCATATGTGACTCTCCTCCCAAAAGTTTTTATTTGGTGGTTCTCGGAAACACCACTAGAGAATGATTCTAAGTTAAAAATAAATGGGAAGAACAATAACAAAAATCCTAACCCCTAAAAAAGGCAAAAAAGAAACAAGAGAATAAATAAGCAAATGCAATAACCCAGTCACTATAAATCTATTTTATTTCCTGTTTATCACACTTGAATCAGAGTTGCCCTCTCCTGGTCAAGGCTGCTCAGTAACTAATGACTACATCTTTTTTTATACAAGTTCTTAATCAATATATTAAAAATATTTCCCTGTTATCAATTTTCTTAGTCAATAATCTTGGTAATGATTTATATAAGATATTTAGATAACTTAGATTTTTATTTTCTTTCCTTTCTATTCTTGAGCAATTTATGTTCTGCATAATTTTAAGAGCAAAAGCAATCATCCTCTCTGATTACAGCATTATGTAATGATTTATATCCAGCCTTGAGGCTAAATATGGCTTTTACTCAATTGCCTCATTCAGGAATTTTATGCTATTGTTCCTATTCTGAGTGCATTCAAAAATGAAACAAAAACGATTGTGCTGTGTGGTTGATGAGTTTACATATGTGTGCATACATGTGAGAATGTTTCAGAGAAAAGGAAAATAATTCATAATTGAAAAGAATAAGGACTGTGTGTAAAGAACCCATGATGCTGAAAGAGAAGAATGTCTATATTTTAGCAACTGTGTTGAAGAGATATTTAATTATTATGCAAAGTTTAGAGTGCTAAGCAACATAATTGATTTGCCAGTTAATTTACAATAATGAGGGAAGATATACTTTAATCTAGTTAAACAAATGTCAGGACATTTTTTTTAACGGTATTTGGACTATGAGATTTTGATATGAACCATTTAATAGTCAACAATTCCCAAGAAGGAAAACAGCTTGAGTTTATTAAAGACCCCATTAAATACCATATGTTTTTCAAAGGTGTACACTCTATCAAGTATGCATGAACTTTGCTATTTGTATTTTTCAAGGTTATGCAATAGATAAATATTAAAACAAGCAGCAGCATAAACTTCTGATGATTGTGGGAAAATTTTGGACCTTTTATCTAAAACTAGAAGATAAACCATTTAAAGTTTTAACTAATAGGCATTCAGTCTTTTTATCTCTTTAGCTCCATGTGTGAGCCTTGCAATTCTTACAAGCCGAAAGTTCTCAGTTCTATACTTAAAATCCCTAAAAACCTCATACACCTCCCTATATTTTCTCCTCATTTCTCAGAAGAGGAATATTTTTGTCTCTGAGAGATGACAAGCAAAGACTAAAGATACTTCTACATAGAAGTGGCTATATCCTTCTTCTGAGGGCAGTTATCTTTTTGAAAGAGAAAATTTGAGAACTACAGACTATCTCAAATAAATTGAATAAGACCGATTGAATAGGACCGGAGTTGTAATGTTGTAAGATTGTAATGTTGTATGAAATAATTTAATGTTTTTTGTTGTGGTGGTTTTTTGTTTTTTGTTTTTTTTTTTTTTTGGCCAGCTGATCCTGCCAAATTCAGTTGAAATCTGGGTGGCAAAACTCAATGTCTGTTCTCTTTTACATGCACTGGCAGCATTGAAAAATGTACACCTCAAAATGAGATGAATTAATTTGAAAAAGCATTGTTTTATTAGTTTTCAGTTAATTCCACACATTGAAGAAAAATATATTTTTACTGATTATTTCCTAATGTTTCTGACTCTTAATATTATTTGAAGGACTAGCATTTCATGAAACAGACAGAAATATTCCCATTAGTGTAGAAATTAGAGTGAACATTTAAATAGAAGAAAGTACTCATGATTATCTAGATGATAATATCCTCTATGTGTGTGTGCTGCTTTGTTTGCTTGCAAAAATAAATCAATGCACATTTAATTCTTGCTCCTGACTCTACTAAGTTCAGTAGGAAAGAGCTCTTAATATTCTTTGAATGAGAACTTGGAGCACTGAACTATTTGTACAACACAGGGTGTCTGGGAATCTGTCTTAATTTCAGGTCCAATATGTAGTGTTTAGTTGCTAAAAACACTGGTCCACTGTTTTCACAGGATCACCGAATGCTTAAGGCTAGAAAGGATCTCTAGTGATCATCCAGTAAACTTTCCCTGCTCCAGCAGAGACACCTGGAGCACAGGGCACAGGGTTCCATCCAAGTGGATTTGGAAGACTTCCAGAGGAGACTCCACAACCAACCTGGGCAGCCTATTCCAGGTCTCACAGGAAAGAAGTTCTTCCTCCATTGACCTACTAGCAACACTCCTCCTCATTCAGGCCACGATCCCACTGGCTTTCTTGGTCACAAGAGTCCACAGCTGCCCCATGGCTAACTTGTTATCCACCAGGATTTCCAGATTCCTCTCTGTGCAGCTGTTTTCCCACAGGTAAAACACAAGTCTATCCTAGTGCCTAAGGTTATTCTTTCCCAGGTGCAGCACTCTGCACTTGTCCTTGTTGAAACTCACGTAATTCCTCTCTGCTCGACTATTCAGCCTGTCCAGGCCCCTCTGAATGGCAGCATCTGGAGCAAAGTATCAATTTTATCTTTTAAGGGCAAATCACAAGGGACAACGTACCAATAACTAGCTTTTCTTGTTAAGTGATTCCAAAATGTAAAGATTTATCTTTCATAAAGATAGTCCTAATTTAGACCTAATAAAAATTCCTGTTAAAAACAACACCTTCTTATCTTTTTTCCTCCATCACCTTTCCTGCAGTTGTATGAAGCTAAACCTAAGTCAGCTCAATTGATAATCAGCTTATACAGTATCATATAGAGTCATTTCATTTTTAGTGCGGTTAGTGAATGACACGAGTGTGTGCAGTTTCCTAATGCAAGAGAGATCAGGCAGCATATTAGTCTGCTTTATCTTTCCTTTGTCTTTGGTACTATGGAATTTCATAGAGTAATAAATCATGAAAGGCATACCAGAAAACAAAAACAAAAACATAGAAACAACAACAACAACAAATACATTTCCCATGTCCAACTCCTGGCAAATGTGTATGAATATATGTAAATATATGCACATCTTACTAGTCAGTAGAATGATCATTTGGAAGAGTCCAAAATCACTAAATCAACTTAGCCTATGTTTACTCTCTTAAAAATAATAAAAAGAACTCTCTAAAAAACAGCATCAAAATCTAGGAACTAAAGGATTTGCTGAAAGCTGTAAGCTTTCAAGTTTCAACTCGAAAATTCACTTCCAGCTGCTCTTCTGGCTGCCAGGAAAAGATGAATTATTGGTTAATTAGAAGTACAAATTCCTCCACCTTTATATAAATTCTGTGAGGGTAGATAGATTGACAGTGAAATGAAGTTCTCTCTGCTTACCAATCTTTCCATATTGTTTGTGATTTACAATATATTTGCCTTTATCTTCTCTGAAACTGAGCTAATATATCTTAGAAATACTAATATCTCAAGAACAAGGTTTATAAAGAAAGTAAAATATCCTAAAAATACGACAATTTCAAAAAAGAACAAGTTTAGTCTGCACTCTCTTTGTGGAATTTCTTCTTGTGGTATTCATACATATCTCCTAATCTTTACAGCTTAAAATAGGATTGTGTTACAACATATATGTGAAAGAAGAGGGACTACTGAGGAGTAGGATTAGAGTTGGATGTAAAGGGTCTACTTGTTTCAACATGGATTAATAACTATAAAAATATAAGAATGTATACAAGGAGGGACAGAGAAGAGAAACATTTGTGCATTTATCACTTTTTAATTACTATAATTCAAAAATGAATTAATTTAATTTGAAACTAAATACAATTTAGGGTAAGTGGAGGGAAATCTTTGAAGGTATTGCTATAAGAAGATGTAAGCAATGACTCCTTTGTTTGATATTGAAGGGGGAAGTGTATGAGTAGTATAGAAAAATATAGAAAGTCTTACTATAACTGAAAAGTTATAGACTTTTGTATAAATAATATGAATAAATTGTTTCTCCCTTCTTTCCTAAAGGCTTAGCAATAGTACTCTTTTTTCTTTTTTTCAGATTCTACTGTGCATAAAGAGAAACACTCATACATTTCAGTCTGTTTGAATTTTGGGGATGTTAGTTATCTAAAGTGTATTTGTATAATCAATACTCAAAAGGGATTGAATAAGAAAAGGGGTTTCATAATGAGACTACTAAACAGTCCACATGGTCCAGAATTCAATTAAAATTCTATCAAAAGTACAAGTTGATGAGGTCTGAACGAGATGGCCCATTTTGACGGTTTCCTTTCATTTCTTCACAAATTATTTAAACTTAGAAGAAGGACAGTTTATACCTCCTTGGACTTTAGAATAGTCCAGAACACCTTCATGACTACATTTATTTCAAATTAATTTGTAAAACTAACTCCTCCTTTTTTCCCCTTCTTTTTCCTTCAGTAAATTCAGGTTGTAGGTAATGTCCACTGCTTATGTGGTCTACCTTAGCTTCAGCAAGAGTATCAATACCATCTCCCATAACACCCTCACAGGCAAGCTCAGGTAGTGTAGTTTAAATGAGTAGACAGTGAGTAGATTGAGAACTGGCTGGATTGCAGAGCTCAGAGAGCCTGCAGAGTTGGAGGCCTGTGGCCAGTGGTGTTTCCAGAGGATCAGTATTGGGTCTCGTGCTATTCAATTTGTTAATCAGTGACTTGGATGAGGGGACCAAGGGCACCATGAGAGAGTCAAGTGGAGAGGCCGACACTCCAGACGGCTGTGCTACCATTCAGAGGGGACCTAGAGAGGCTGGAGAGTTGGGGAGAGAGGAAGCTCAAGAGGTCCATCAAAGGCAAGTACAGGATCCTGCATTTGGAAAGGAATAGCCCCAGACATCGGGACAGAATAGAGGCTGACCAGCTGGAGAGCAGCTCCACAGAGAGGGACCTAGTTGACAACAAATTAACCAAGAGTCAGTAGTGCCCTGTCAGTGTGAGGGTGACAGAACCCTGGAACAGGCAGCCCGGAGGGGTTGTGGACTCTCCTTCTCAGAAAATTTTCAAAACTCATCTGGATGCCACTCGGTGCCATGTTCCTGCTTGAGCAAGGGGGGTTATACTAGATTATCTCTGAAGAGCCCTTCCAACTTCAACCATTTTTTTATGATTTTGTGATAAATTCTCAATGATCTATTCCTGTACCTCTTTTTGTTTGCGTATATGCTATGCATATAAATACTCATATATTATAATAGGCCAAGATGAAATATTTCATGCTTGAGATCTAAGAATTTTCAGGGAAATCATTATCAGTTTGGCTATTGTTTTTTTTTTCCTTCCTGTATGAGAAATTGCTTAGTTTAAGACACCATTCTCCAAACTCTCCAGAATCCAACATGATTTTTTTGATGTAATTCTTCAGTTTGGTATTAATTCTCCCAGATTTCACCTCACTCATTTACTCATTGCTCTCTGCTACTTTTAATCTCCCTTTTATCATTAGTTTCTGCCCAGCAGATCGAGACACATCACAAGCATATCAAATATATGATCTTTGCAGGTTGGTTTGTGTGCTGCAGAGACAAAAATATGTCTTATCTTTTCTTTGCTTTTTCAAATAACTGGTGGTATCCCTGAACATATCACACTTACCAAAATGAAGTCAGTTCTTTAAAAATAAGACATTAGTATGGTTCCCTTTGCTCTTGTTTAGAATATTCTGCATAACTCATATTTTTGTGCAGCCTATACCTTTCAGAGTAGCTATTAATACATCTATAGACAGCGCCTCCCATGCAGTATTTTGAGTGGAATAGGGGCATTCTAGTTCAAGTTATTGTTTGTGACGGTTATGATTGTCATTCTGCATGCTTGAAATGCATTATCTTGAATTGTCAAGGATTCTGTAAGCAATCATTTGATATTTCAGTTTCTTCTTGAAAGGTTTAATAATTAAAACAAAATAAACAAAAATCTCCATTTCTTCATCTAATTTTGATGGTCTGAAAAATAGCATTTCCAGCAGTGCTCTTGTAATTACCATAAAAACTTTATCTGATTTATGATAAATGTTAATTACCTTCATATAGTTTCCAGATTATCCAAGCAAGTGCTTTAGAATAGTATATGCTATGATCATTCAAGCGCACTATTTTCAGAATATTATCAATTTAAGCAATTGTGGATTAAATGAAGCAGATAATATGTGGTGAAATGTTTGCTCTTTTGTGTTGTTATTCATTATTATATTGGTAGCTGTCTTGCCTGAAGGAAGAGACAGTTACTTTTCAATTGTGTGAGTCTAACACTCTCTGTTTCTTTAAACTGTATATACAATACTTATTTTGCTGGTGGAATAGGAAGAAAAAGTACAACTCAAACAGTGCTTTCTCAAGGGAAAATATTTATTACAGTTTGAGATAAAATGAGAAAGTCTTAAATTCAAAAAAAGTGCACTATTAAAAACAATGGATTTTTTTGGATATTTTGTTAAAAGGAAAAGCAGAGAAAGGAGAATTGTCAATGTTTTTTGACACAGTCCAAAGCAATATGATTTTTTTGCTACATTTAGCTACATGCATTTAACAGTCTTTTAATATTTAGACATAGAAAACTCATACAGAAAACTCATACATACTTTTTCTTTGTCTTTTTTTTTTTTTTTTGACCTTCTGCCTCAAGGGCCTTGACTTCAACTAAATCCACCATAGAAAATGCCAGCAGTGACACAGTAGCTGCTGCACTACTTTATGAGAGATTACAGACTGTGATCGCTGCAACTTCCTCATAGTGTCATTACTACATCCCTCAGCCTCAGACAGACTCTGAGAAAATGTTTGACTTTATGATTCCTCATAAAAATTTCTCATTAGATTTTCATTGTCATCATTCTGAGGTAGCAACAGAATTTCTATATCTTTTAGGTATCTTTGTCTATATCTTATTCTCAATTTCTCTCTCTACCATCTCTATCTCATTCATCTCACTTTATCTGTATTTAATCTTCATATACGTATCTGTTCACACATTCTTTTTCTTTATCCTGCACCATTTTTATCAGTTAAGCACAAACTACTTCAACTTTAGTAAAACACTGAAAAGCTGTTTAGAGAAACTCTGAGGAGATTTAAATTGTAAAAATCATGATAATGATTGTAGTTTGAATCAGACCATTATCTTTTCTTTTAGTACCTCTTCTACCTTTGTTTAATTAAATATTTTATTCAATTTATATATTTCAGAATATTTTATATCTAAAGTGAAAGCTTAGCTTTTTCAAGAGGTGTTTTGCCAGAAATTAACCTTTCTCTTGTGGAAATTAATATTGACATCATTCTATAATTAGTGGTGTAAAGCATGACAACAAGGGTTGTAATGTTAGATCTAAGTCTTTGCTATATTTATTGCAGGAAGTACTTGGGCACCTTTTCGATGTGTTTAGAAAATATTAGCAAACAATGTGAATTTATTGCAAGGATTGAATATGTAAGTGAGTATTTATTTGACTTTATTGCTTCCAGGAAAACAATATTACTAAATTTTCTTATATGAATGTATAGCAGCATTTAAGTTTGATTTTTTCTCAGCATCAATATGCTTACTAATTCATTAACAGTTTCTGTTTGCACAAAAAATAGACATTTATTTATATTATCATTTTGCTCAAACTGCAGCTGTTTGCATGTTCCTTTGCCCTCACTAGCATCTTTAATGATGCAGGAGAGTCCCTACCAAGCCTTGATTCTCACAATTTTTCTATTTCTGTGTAAGGCTTACTGTGCAGAGATTTTACAAGTCAACATTCCAGGTTTTGATCAGCAAATATTCCTAAAAACAAGCTAGTTGTCTGATACAGAAAATAATTACAGAGAATCTAGAATTGTGCTTGAGCTGTGGGCACCACTTTTCTTTTGCCTCATTTTGTAACAAAACTCTTACCTATATATTAAGCTTTTTCTTCGTGTCACTGACATTGTGATGTTGCTAAAATATACTAGTTACATACTAGTTATTAGATTTGTCAAAAAACTTGCTCGATTTTTTTTCTGTGTTTTTTTGCAAAGTTTGTATAATAAGTTACAGTTGATTTAAGGTCATGGATTTCTATCTTCTGATCATATTCTGTCAAAAAGTTATTTCTTTTATTAAGCTCAAGTTTAATGATACTATGCCAGACATGCTTGAAGACAACCTAGCAATTGAGGCTTTCTAGCAGTAGAATAAAAAGCAGAACAATTTCTTCCACATCAAATATTGTCTCAGAAGGTGCCTCAGAAGGGAAATATATATGTATACATTATATATATATATATATATATACATATTATATATATGTGTGCATGATCTGGTTGCATGAACTTACTCTTTTGTTACTACTTTTGGTTTATGTAGTGGATAAGAAGAGGCAAAAATTTATGAAATTAATTTTAATGAATTCTTTTTAATGAATGAAAAAAGTAATTTATGTTGGATAATAAATTATGTAGTTTTTAATAATCTGTATTTTCTATCAGTAGTATTCCTTCAGAAGAAAATTAGTAACAATTTTATTACTATGCTAATATAACCACAAGTTAGAAAGACTAATCAGATCATTATATTTTATGCCTTGGCAATGGATACCAACCAATACTCAACCATTTCCTGTATTGCACTGGGCTAACAGTTTCATTATTAAATGACTTCAAAAACAGGTATTACAGTACATAGCCACAAATACAGTATAAAAGGACCTATTCTACATATTACAGGTTGCATACAAAGAATGAGTCTTGTATCATGGTCCATACCATAATTGTCAAGCAAAGCACATCTTAAGAAGTAGATTTCTTACAATACTTCTGCATATCATTTAACTCTCTAATGTTATCAAACGAAGCTAGATAAACAGCAGATTAACCACTAAAATCTGACAGTGCATAATACTGGTTGTGCAAAGCTTTGGGCTAACTGTATGAACTGTTTGGTCCTACAAAACTAGCTCCTACAAGCTCCTTTGTCATGTTAACTCTTCAATAAGTATAACATATGATGATATATCACAGCTCAAAATTAGTGTGGATTCACTGCATTGTGAAATATATATTTGTTAACACAGTCACCATGCTTTACTCTTCTCATCCCCTACTGGAGTTCGATGTTTTTTGAAAAGCAGTCATGTTCCTCCTCCCACACTACTAAAGCATATAAAGAATATAATAAGAATTTCACTGTCATGGTTAGCAGACTTGTAACAACTGAAAATTTTTTTTCAGTCTACATGTAATCATTTCCTAAATACGCCATCACTTTTATTTTTTAACTACTTATTCTGACTGCATTCTATTTTATTCTCCTCCTGTCTGACTTCCTATCTGTTATTTATAGCAAACAGTTTCATTTTTAAATCAGCAATGTTTCTGCTCTCCTTATAGACACAGATATCTAATGTCGGTTTTGTCTCTCCAATTCCGTTCTCTCAGAATTTCTAATTTCTCTTTTTTTCCCAACTTGTTCTCATTCCACTCAGACAGTGAGTTGGACTGAAAACTGACAGAACTCCTGGTCTCAGCAAATGAAGAGTAGTTCCTATTGATGTTCACTAGTGATTGATACTGGGACCAATACTTTTTACCATCTTGAATAATGGTCTGAATGCACTCTTAGCAAGTTTGAAAATGATAAAAAAAAATAGTCTGCATAAACATCTCATGGAAGCTTGTAAATGGACAGGACTGGACTCTTTTCACTGGTGCCTGGTGACAGGGTAAGAAGCAAGAGACAAATTGGTACACAGAAAGTTTCATCTGAATATGAAAATTTTTGACTGTGAGTTTGACAGAGCACAGGAGCAATTGCCTGAAAAGACTGAGGGGTCTCCCTTGTTATAGATAAACCAAAGCCATGGATGTGATCTTGGGCAACCTGGTCCATCCAACTACCTGAGTGTTCATATTGTACATAATGATCTCCTAAGTCACTTCCAGCTCTAGCTACTCTGAATCTGTGATTAATAGAGAAAAAAATATTATTTAGGGGTGGTTCTAAACCATTATCTATCATTCTATTAAGTTTCATAGCCATTCAATAGTTCCTTAACTGAGCCTTGTTTCCTTCAGCATATTCACTTACATGGAAAATGTACCCTTAGCTGGACATTTTATGCATATCTAAGTGGGGTATACAGAAGCAGATTGATCAAAATGAATGAAAGCATGTTTGTGACAGCATTATCTTGGTAGAGAGCATAACAGGTAGATGTGTTTTGATACTGTAAGCAATTGTTGAAAGGAGTAGGTAATTTCAGTGTGTTTCTCAAAACTTCAACATGGCCTGAGAAGGTATTATCTTGAGAAGTAATTTCACAGTGGAGATGTTGCTGCATCAGTTAGTAATCTAGTGTAAAAGAGAGAGAACAGAAAATTAGCACTTATCAATTAGCAAGGGAGAACCAGTCTTGCCAACTGAACAAGTGAACAACTGAACAAGAAATATAAATAGTGATAGGTGATAATTATTTCTAAATAATGTTTTATGTTCTGAGATGCATGCATGGAAAGAGAGATTGAAAAAAGGCAACAAATAGGAATAAAGTTGTAAGTAAAAACATTCTGAATATAATACCATTTAATATTCTGTTTCCTAAGTAATATAATTTACCTTTTAGATTAATGCGACAAATTCATAAAGTTGATTTTTTTGTGTAATATTAGTTTCTTTCCTTTCATATCGCATGAAGAAAATTAGATTTTATGAGATATATTTATTCTATGATTCCATTATTAATGCAGTCACATCCTACATTACTCCCTAACTTCAAGGGCACCTCCCACTTGTTCATATCTGAATCTTTTTCCATAGTAAGGAAAAAGATGGTCAGTTGCACAAACAAAGTGCTATTATTTTTTGCAAGAGTAAGGAACATAGGGTGAGAAGGAGCAGCTTGGGGAAGTGACTGAATCACTATATATATTTTCATGAGATAGCTCTATATAGCTGCTAAGCAATTTTTAGGAGAAAACCTTAAAACAAAAGATGAATAGCTGCCTGTATCTTGGTTTGTTTGTTTGTTTGTTTGTTTTTCTTCTGGGGAGAAGAGAGGAAAGGAGAGGAGAGTGGAGGGGAAAGAAGAGGAGGGCTCAAGAGCATTATATTATTTTAGAAAAGCACATTGTTATGATTGAGACTATGATTATACAGTCTCAAAATTTAAAATCAAGAGTCTTTCCTAATTACTCCCTTTATAATTGAATATTAATCTACAGCAACAGGACAACTCAAAGTATACTTTCATTTTGTCATTATTTTGGAATATAGCTCTGGTGGACTATAGCTTTGGTTGACATTTTTTTCTTAATGCTTAATGAATATAGAAGAACAACATTCTTAGCAGTAGAAGCAACTAAACAGAACTAAGCCAATTAAAAATGATGTTTAAAAATATAGATAACATACGGTACATAATTTGGATTAACTTGCAGTGACAATATAGAACTTCACAGATTTCTTCACGACACAAATATCTACTGTACCCATGATTCAAATACAAGAGTGATAAATCTCCAGCAGTTTTCTGCAGCTCCATGTAGTTTATGTTTTATTTATATTTTTATATATATTATTTATATGTGTATACCTTTAATGTAAATGTTTCTGTTGCTCTATTTTTTCTGGAACTTATACAAAACTATAATTACAGCAAACTGATTAGCTTAGGATCCCCAATTCTGTGGCATTATGTGTGAAACTTTACTGTCAGAAAATAAATACATTAAAAATGATAAAACATGCTAAGGTGGCAACCTGTGCATTCATTAAGAAATGGTAAAGTGCTAAAGGAGCATAAGACCCATTTCATGAACGCGCACAAAGTTTAGTTTTCAGTTCTTTCATTCTCAACAGCTGTTTTTTCATGGAGCATGTATTTTCTGCAAATGTCCTTAATGATTATTTCAGGATACAGAAAGCAAAGAACGAAATTGTAGTGTATCAGGGCATGAATGGAACTCCCCTCAATTTTAGGGTTTTTTTTTTTTTTTTGTAAGGAAAGCAAAATATAACTTAAGAAAGAAACTTATCAACAGTTTTTGTTGATCAACAGTTTTTGTTGATCTATGAACATATGAAGTGAGAAAGAAGATTTGTCTAGACTAGTGTACTGTTTAGAGACCATTGTAGAAGTTTAGGGAAAAGACAAGAATGTAACATGTATGTAAAAGAATGTAAAAGACAAGATTCTAAATCTATACAGTTATGTTTTATCAACGAGTACTCTTGCAGATTGATGCACTTCAAGCCAAGAAGTGAATCAGTACCTTCAAGTATGCTACTTCGTTAATGGCCATTAATATGTCAAAGTCCCTGTGGCCAAATACAGCCACATCCATAATTTGCAATGATAAAAGATATTACAATATAAAAACAAAACAAAAATCACAGGTAGCAACAATAATCTTTGGCATCTTTTTTTCTCCACCCTATATATGTGGTTTGAAGCTGTTCAGAACACTAGTTCAGCACTAGTTCAGTTTCTCTACTAGGTTTGGAACACATCTATTTGCAGTGAAGTATCTGATATAATTTCCTGAGAAGTGAATATAATTTGCACCAAAATAAAACCATCCTGTGAACCAAAACAGTGCAGGATAAGTGAGGATAATTGTCAAAGTAATTTCGAAATCACGTCTTGCCAATATTGTGGAAATCAAACCATTGTGTAGACAAACAACAACAACAACAAAAAAAGTCTCAAAGCTATGTAAATCATCTGTTTTATTCACTTCAGTAATGGAAATAGCATCTATATTATAGATCAACAGAATGGAATTTATTCTATGTCTTTGTTCAAGGGAAGGCTACATACGTTACTCCACATGTAAGTGTTTGGAAGATCTGACATGGAGTCAGTGCTAGCAAAGTATGTGCTAGTGGCCCCAGTGTGGGAAACCATACACCAATAAAATTCCCATCAGGACCAAGCATACATGTCACATTTTGTCAACAGTTGCTTTCCAGATAGTATAAATTCAGGGTTAGTACAGCTGAGATGAAGCAAACCTCTTAGAATGTAATGACTCCCGCTTGAAGTCCTAACATATGTGTTTGACCTGGGCATCCAGCATCTTCCCATCACAGCTCCTTCTGTGCAATTCCCAGGGCTTCTGAGGGCTTCTGAGGGTAGCTCAGAATGTAAGTCCTTTACTAAATCTATCCTCTTTAACCCCTTATGAATCCTGAATATCTTTTTGAATATGTATCCAGTCATTTCTAGCTTAATTTTCAGACACAGAACATATTTTTTAAAGAAGGGAAGAGTTTTGTTTTTTTATTTAATGATTGGAAATAGATTTAATTCTCCTTTTCATGTTCAGTCCATTGTTCCTTTGCCCAACAAAATGTAAATTTAAAACAAAGAATTGCAAAGATCTTTCGAAAGTACTTACATTTTATTTTTATTAAATACTATGTAAAATAGAATGTATCTTTCTGTTAGATATGTCAGATTATGCAGTTTGAACATCAAAATATCTGCCGATAAAACAAATCTCCTTGGTCTGAAAATCCATAATAGCCAAAGGACAGCTTCTTGCTTTTCATTGAGATTTTATTACAATTATAAGAGATATTTTTTTCTCTTACACGATTATTTCTTTCTCACAAATTTGTAGATGCAGTGTTTACTCCTATTCTTCCTCTGCCTAAGTGCTGACAGGGACATAACTCTTCAAAAGAGATGCAAACTGGATTCCCCATCTCCTCATTTTGTTTCTGAGTATGTCCATGTCAATTTCTTGTTGTCAGCTTTTACTAGTATTAAATTATCTTACATATACAGCTTTAGCTCTGCATCTCATATCAACAAACTTTTCAGCATCTTCAGTGGAAGATGAATAGTAATGTACTATTTTTCATGCTTACTTGCTTATTTTCAGAAATAAGTAGGTACAAAATGGTTTTTAAAGTCTTGAATATCAGATTCTATAACATATGTAACTGTATAAAAAGCATATTCCTTTGAAGTGAGGCTGTCTGTGTTTCTAGCAAGCTTTTTCTTTTTTTTTTTTTTTGCTGTATCACTGTGAGTAGTTAACCTACGAGAATTAGCATGAAGACAAGTGGACTGGAAAAAAAAAATATAATTGCAACAATTTTGAAATACTGCAATTTATTTTTTCATGACTGGGAAAATTGGTGGTATTATGTACATATGCATGTCTCTATGCCTCTATGCTTACATATGACTGCAGTGTAGTCATTAACATAATCACAAAGGGAATAAGTAAGAGGAGTTTTAGAAAGTATGAGCTTTTGAAACACTTTTTAACTTACATTTTTTCATAAGCAAACAGGAGAAATGTATGCGAATAAACTTTTATAACATGTTAAAGTAGTAAAGTCTAGCTGGTGCAGGCATTGTTCTTTTATGTGCTTTATTTGGATATGAAACTTTTCAGAGCTGCTGCAGAAAAAATGATTCTTGTTTATTGGGGCCAATTTCATGTTGGACTCAGTCTTCCACAACTAGACTTTCTCCACGTTTCAAGTCATGTCCTCTTAAAAACTGTACTATTTTTATGCCCTGGATCAACCATTCTTGTCCTAGGCTGTGAACAAGACATTTGAAAAATAGTAGGACTGTGAAATCTGTTCTCTACAAGAACCTCATGTTTAACCACTGCTAACCTTGCTTTTAAAGGATAGTAGTTAATCCAATGGTTTTAGGAATTATCCATCTTGGTGTAACTCCAATTAAAAACAATGGAGACTAGACTGCTCCTAAACATCTCCATTCTTCTTAAATTAATAACCCTCCCAATACCTGTCATCCTCCCCCTCTTAATACTTATATGTCAAAACATACCTGCAACAATTATATCTACCACAAAACAGTCTTTTTTTTCTACCATAAAACAGTCTTTTTTGTAAGCCTTATCCCAATATCCATTTTTTACTTATTTTGAGAGAAAAATAATCATCTCTCACTGACACCTGACTGGATAATTTCTAAAGGTCCCTTCCAACCTCAGGGATTCTATGATTCCATGAACTTTCCATGAACTTTTGCCCCTTGGAGGCAAAATAGATGAATAATTCATACAGTTTCTTCCAGTCATCCTATCTATCTATCCTATCCTATATTCTAGTCAACTTGGTCTATCCTTCAATTCACAACCTGATATATACCTTCAGAGCCTCACACCATGGAATTCTTCACATATCTACTACCCTTTCTAATTTATCTAGCAATCTTCACAATTGCCAAAATATATTTGTACTATTCACTGGATAAGAAGGAGTAGGCATCTTTACTCATTGATTGGTAGTATGAACGAACATCTGACCAGAAAGCTTTTTTATAACTTTAGTCTTCCAATGTTATTTTAATTTCTATTCTAATAATGTTTGTGAGTTATCTTGGAGCAGTATGGCCATACAGCTTCTTCATAGCTACTTACCCACATAAATACTAGCTCCTTTCCTCTCTAATCGCTTAACGGACTTTGTTAGCTTACACACCAAATGAATTAGTCTAAAGCTCCTGGCCAATAATTTTGTCTTACACAACAATGCATTGTAAGGTGAAACTTAAATATATGCATGTATATATATTACATATTTCATGCTTTACTTGAAGCAGCTATTCCAGTAGAAATGCTCTTACTCCAATATAAAAACAAAAAAAATTGATATTATGATTTTACAGTAAATGAAGACATCATAGATATTATGTCAGGTTTATTTAAAATGTGTAAGTTAATACATTGTAAATAGTATTGCTCATTTACAGATTTTAGACTATTTTGCCATATAAATTATTGTCACCAGAAGCATAACGTTTTTGCTCAAGATGAAGGTAGAGTTTTTTGGCTGAATGAATGGCTGAAGCAGGTTTATTTTTGTTGCCCTGTTTCAGCCTGCCTTTGTTGTTCTTCTGGAAGGCATGTACCCTGACTGCTTATATCCAGAGTCATTTGCCGGTTCATTAGCTTAATTTAAAATTAATCTTGAATTAGAACTTGAATTAATTTGCAGGAGCTGAGATATCACTATACTTTATGTTATTTTGAAGAAATTTCAAAAGTGGAACAGCTAGTGAAAGTCAGTGTAGTCTTGGCTAAAGTAAACACTGAGGACATAGTTCAATCATTTACCTCTTTAGTGGCTGTAACAATGTGTGTGAGAATCTGCCAATGAATGTATATATATCTTAAATCTAAGAATGCTGTGTAGAAAACAAAAACTGAATATTTGAATTCTTTGAGAAGAATAAAAACGAGTTCTTTCAGTCTTGTGAAAAATTATAAGCATGAAGAAGCAAGAACTGAAAAAAATATAAGCCAGAACTGAAAAAATCTATGGCTTTACTGATGTCCTGCACAAAAAGGGTAAGAAGTAGACACAACATATATCGATGTACTTTATGCTGGCACAGCTGTCACATCATTTTGAGCAGAACCAGGATACTAACCTGCATTGTATGCAACCAGAAATTAAATTTGACTATTATACATCAAAAATGTAATATAATATTGGAGACACTTTTCTCCGAGCTGGACCAATGATGAGTTAGGAAAGTTGTTCTTTCCTGTGACAGCCATGTTCTAGAATTATTTTACCAAGTTCAGATTCAAAATTATTAATCAGTTTAATTTGGATATTAAAAATATATTCTTTGAAGAATATATTTGAAGAAATAGACATTGAAATGAGTGATTACTTTTAAAAATAAAAATTCTTATTTAACTAAGTTTAACACTAGCCCTGGTGTTGCTTTTTACTGCTTATGAAGTTATTCTAGGTAGTTCAATATACTTAACTGGCTGAAAATCTGGATTTTATTCTATAGTTTTATTAAACTATAGACTAAGCCTTTACAATAAATAGTAAAATAAAACTGTATTTTTTTTCTCATTTTGAGGATGTAACTTTTCTTTGTGTGAGGAAAAGTGAAAAACATAAAACATAAACAACTCCAATGGTTTCAGTATTTATTGGTGCTGGTATTTGGAAACTAAATATACTGATAGCATGTTTGGTGATGAATTATGTCTTGCCACAGATGAACAATAGCAAATAACAACCTATTTAACAGAATAACATTCTATTACTGCCTGAATGACATTTATAATAATAGATTGGAACTTTGATTTCATTAGATTGTTTAGTTCATTCTCCCCACTGAAGTAAGGCAGAGTGACATACGGAGATGGAAATTGGTGTGACCAGGTCCAGGTGACCTAATTTCAACTCAAAGTTCATGGCAATGTGAAAAGCTGTCTATTTGATCGACTCTCTGTGTCAGAGAGACAGTATATTACAAATGAAGAAATTATAAATAGATTGATCTTCTTGGAGTGGATTAATGCTCAGTATTACGAAGCAGTAGCAGAAGAAAGTAATTTGAATTTGTACCATTGTATTTTCTACTTCTGCTTAGCCTTTCATTCTCCTAATCCACCTTCAAAATCAGTACCTAATTTTAAAGCAAGTTTATCACAAATTGAAAATAAAACTTGGGAATTTAATGATATGACTTATAGAGTAACAGCCACAGTAAACGTTTCTTGAAGAATTTATTAGATTTTTTTTTTTCTCTAACTCAAAATAGAATGGAGATAATTTCTATATATGTCTGTGAAATAAAGAAAGAAAAAGGGAAAATTAGCTTCCCTTGTATGTATAGACTTAAAAATAGAAAGCCCATTTACTCAGTCTTTGATTCTATTGTTTATCAAATTGTGTGGTTTTACATAATCACAGTCATATGGTTTATTTAATACTATCAAAAGCAGATCAAAGGAATCAGAAATAAGGCTTTCTCCAACCACTTCTGAGCTTTTCTTTCATTTTTCAGACAATAAGATTACCAAAAACTACAACATATTTAGTGGCAGTCAGAAAAAGAAATCCAGAAAGTGTTACAAACTATGATATCTGGACATGTACATTCTTTATGTTTGAATTATGTGGCTGGTGGGAGATGCATAAACCAGTTATATATTGCTATACATATGCATAGTTATACATATAAGATAACACGACTCCTGATCAGCATTATGCCTTCATATAGATTTTTTTTACTTCTTTTATCAGGGCAGTCACTAAGAAAGGTAAATTACTAAAAAAAGAAATGAAAGGTAATAAGAAATCAAGTACATCATCATTGGAAGGTCAGTTTGATTCCTCTATCAGCAAGACTGTTGCAAAAGGACTATTTTGTGTGTGATATATTAGTACTTACGCAACTAATAAAGTCCAACTCATTCAATTGTTTTATGATTCAGAAAAGAAGTTTTGTTGCTTAAATGAAGTGTCCTGAAATACTGTCTGCTTCAGACATTTTTTCAGTTTCAACATTTTTTTCTGACTGCAGCGTTACAGAGAAACTGAGACTTATAAATAATTAAAAAAATAAAAATAAAATGAAATGAAATAAAATTCCTATAATTGGGCAAGTATATGTTAATTTTGTGTCCCAAAACTCATAGCTTAAATTTTGTGTTGTAGAAATGAGAAAATCTGTAATTTTGTGTGTATGTGTGCATGTGCGTGATTTTTGCTTAAATTAGTTTTATTTCTTTTTATCATTTGTTTACATTACTACCTTTCCGTTTCAAAACATCTCAGTGATAATTATCACAAACAACAACTAAAATATCTCTGTGATTTCCATAAGGCTTCTGCTTTTCTGCCATACATTTAAAAAGTCACCATCATTATGATTTACGTTCTATGTAACCCTGCAGTTTTGTCCAGTGAAGTGTGTGAAAGTTCTATGCTTTCTCCTATTGTTGCTTTTTACAATATCAGAATGCTGAATAAGCCAATGTTTTCCAAAATGCAGATGTGAAAGACAAAAATGTACTGCAAACTATGTACTTCATCCCGATTTTCTGTGTACACAGGATGATCCTTCAAGGATCAAGAAAAAAATGAATGACAGTTCAACAACAAAAATGGTCACTGAGGGAGTTTTTTAACCTCCTTTTTATCTAATATGATGCAGATTTTTTTTCAAGGAAAATTTTTCACTGAAATAAATACTCACACGGTAGAAATAAGTACTTCTAACTCTAGACTATATTGTTCTCCTAATTAGAGAAAAGCAGCAGTGAAAGCTCTACTTCTTTAAAGGCTTTCAAAAAGTATATAATGCTCACATCATCCTTTACAAATGCATCAGTAGATCCCCATAATTAGCATCCATACAGACCTGTTTGGTTGTCAAAGTGGGATGATTATTTTATGGAGACAAGGGTATTTCTTACATGCTACCAGTTAGAATTAAGAAGTTCAGAGGAGAGAAGTTCATTTCGCTTTTAAGAAATTGCTTATTAGTAGGTCTGTTCCACATGTTTCCTTTCTAAAAGCACATGAGTTCAGAAGGAAAGCAAAATCGAGAAGAAGCTTTAATCCAGAAATAGCCTAAGGTTTAACTTGCCACTCACTGTAATAAATATATTTTCTCTTTATAATATGCCAGCAAAACTTATACTTTATAACTTCTTTCTTTATCTATCATAAAACAGGATAGAAACTGACAGAACCAATGGTAATTTAGCAGGGTTGGGATCAGTTTCTGGGTGTTTTCTTTCAGTTTATATCAATCAGTTAAAATGTATTGCTAGATCAGTGCAAAGTATTCAACATAACTAAGCAGTTTGCTGCATGAAAAACTAGGCCAGATAATGTTTGGTATTTCTTCTAATTTTTGTTTGTTACATTTAATTTCTGCAATCCTTTGCTTCCACCTTCCTGTGTTCATTTACTTGTGCTTTGACTTTGGCTTCACAAACCACAGCTAAAACTTTTCTATAAATTGATTAAAAAAAAAAAGATCCTATTGAAAATTACCTTTCAAATGACATCTGGCAGGGATGTACATAGCTAGTACTCTAGGAAGATCTAAAAGTTAAGAACAATTATATTGTTCATTCTTTTAGAATATCTATATTCTATCTAAGATTACAATTAGGGATATAAATAAAGAAAATTATTCTGCTATGTAATTGCATTCATTTGTGTGAAAAATAATAAGCAACTAGTAGTATTAACCGAATATTCTTTCCATTAGAATTTTTTATTATATCACAAATGTTATTTAATTTAGTCTCTGCTTTATTGTAAAATTAATCAAATGTTAAATATGATATACAACCTACCAGAGTAATCTCCATTAATATACAACTTCAGTGAGATAAAATTTTTCTTCACTAGATTTAACTTGGAAATAACTGGAACTAAATTAATGTTCACGAATTAATGATCACAAAACTTTGAGAGATGAAGACCAATCTTATTTCCATGAAAAGTACGATTATTTGATGGTATGAATAATAAAATATTTTTCTTTAATCTTATTGTACACCCTGGGTTTATCAAACCTTCACTGTTAAAGATATGGCCTATGACACAGCTTTTTTGTTTCAAGAATCACAAAATGCAGAATGAATCCCTTGTCATGAGTGTGAAAAAAATGATCTTAGACAGTAGAATGACATCCAGCCCAGACCATACCAACCTACTAGAGATGTTATATACTGTCAGCCCTCCAAATTAGCCTGAAGAGGAATTATTTACACATTAAAAAAGCGTATCTGCAGTCTAGCCTTTTCAATATGTCCATTTCCTCTAAGCAAAGCTAGCTAGAATATTCAGAATTATGCAATTGAAATGGAATGGAATTTATGTTAGTGTACAAGCATTTTTACCTAAAGATTAAAGAAAGGTGAGGTTTTGATATACTACTGGTTTGTATTGTTCCTGCAGAAATGTTCATTTGCAATCCTACTGTAAATGACCTTGAGTTAAAAATAAAAAGCTACTCAATATTAAAACCTAAGATTTATTTTTACTTTTGACAATTTTACTATTAAGATGATGCAGTGGAATATAGATATGGTTAATAATAATAATAATAATATATTTGACTTGAATGCATGTAGGAAAGGAAAACAGTAACTGATATCACTTTATGGCTTGCTTTTGGCTTTGGCTTCAATTTGCTTTCAATGTTTACATGGAATTCAGTTTGTTCAATGAATTATATTCTAGAGTCTACCCTGAAGCAGATGATTTTAGTTAGATAGCAGCAATCTGGGATTACTGTCATTTCAAGAAACCTTCTTCCGTACATTGAAAATTAATCACTTTTACAGTTTAAGGTGATAAACTCTTATGGTGCCTGTCAGATGACCATGAATGTAAAATGATTATAAAATCTGCCTGGTTCTTCATGAAAAGTAAATAACAATATATTTTCTTTCCATGTTCTCTCTCTTTTTTTTTTCTTCAGATACTTCTACTAATAAAAGATTTTTTTTTCAAAGTGAGTTAGTATATATTAATACTACTAATTGTTCTAAAAGTGTTATTCCATTAAGGTATATATAACAAAATAGGCAAGATCTGACAGTCACTGCACAGTGTCAGGTCAAATATTTCTCCTCAATTATTTTAATTTCTAATATTTTCAAGACTTTATGATGCTTTTCAAATGAATTACTCTTCCTCCAAGAAGATAAGAAATGACTAGGAAAGGATTTTTAAAAGGAAAAGATTATAAAATTTTAAAGTCAGATGCAGACAAGATTTTTGAATGTTTAATACCTCTTCACATGATCAGATAAAAATACATATTATATAATATATTTACTCATACTAAATACTGCTTTTTTAATATTTTGACTTTTTAAAATTTAAAAGAACTTTAAGAGGAGACATAAACATGCATACACATATATTTCTATTCCTAGATTTGCTGTATTCAAATGATTATGATAGCCACCTACCTTCCGCTTACAAAACTGTGGAAAGGCTTCATATCATGCAGTTACAAACAAGCAGGCCTTCACCACAACATTCTCCGCTCCAATGTACAGTTGCCTTCGTGGAATGGAAAAAGGAAGAGACAATGTTTTCATTGAGCAACATGTTCTAGAATGATTATTCATTTCATGTGGGAAAAGGAGCATAATAAAGGCAGGCTCTGGTGAAACATGTAAATATCATGAATTTCAGAAAAAATAAGTTTCAGATATTTTGTTTGAATATATGATTTGTATTTGTACCAACATACACATTTACATGTTTGATAGAAATGTTTATTTTTAACTAATGTTTATTTTTTTTTCTTTTGTCTAACTCTTGAGCATTACCATTGTCTTAGGCAGTAGATATATATTCATTAATATTATTAAGGTTTTAGGATATATGGTCTTCCTAATGTAATTTTGTATGATTTATCTGTCTTGTCTTTAAATATTTACCTACTCTCTTCTCAACAACATATTTTTTCTCTTTTACCCCCAAAATAATTGAGAAATAATACTAATTTTTTGATGACATAATATGACATTCTTATTTTCTTATATCTACTTGATATGACATACCTGGCTTACTTATCTTCTTGACTTAATCTACTTCCAAGATGAGAAAATTTCTTTTTTTTTTTAAAAAAAAAATGGATATGGATAGTATTAGTACTTCAGAATTGCCTGTTTTTCATGAGAATAAGATATTCCAACAGTTCTCCTTCCACTACCCTCTACAAAAAATTTTAAATGATTATTCTCAGGATAGTAAACAGTTAGCTTTGTATATGGTGCAGGTAATGAGAAAGTACATGGCAAATCCTGGATTACAATCTTGCATGTAAATACCTTTTATAAAATCAATAAACATTTTTCTTACTCTGCTTAATCCAGCAATTTAACCTGAGGATTTCTAGGTACTGAGTTCTATACATTTAAAATTCTTGAAGGTACCCTAAAGAATCAAGGACTATATGTCCACAAGTCAACTCTTACTATTTAGTTTTTTTCATGAAATAAGATAGGAAATTGGGGTTCCAGCTCTCTCTGTTGGTTTAATGGCCTTCATGGCCTATTTTAATTTTCTACAAATGAAGGATACAAAAGTTGCTTACTTTCAAATAATTCTTCTTATTAGGAACTTCTGAGTCTTGGTCAAATCTCAGAAAGGAATATAAATGTCACTATGTCACTTAATAGTTGGAAGAACACTAAGTGACACAGTGACATTCATATTCCTTTCTGAGATTTGTTGGAAAAATAGTTGGAACAACACTTTTTCTTACAAATTTGACATCTAGCCTACTAAAAATATTCTGGATATATTTTACATAGTCTCTCAAAATGTATTCAGTTGCATTCAGCTTTCAGGTAAATTATGCAGTGAACTTTTATTTTTGACTGAAGACATTTTTTGGATCACTTTCCAATTGATTTTCCTATGTAATATTTCAGATCTTTTTTCCTATTAATAATAAATATTAATAATAGTAGTAACAACAGAAAAAAGACATATGGCCTGAATTAAGTCTTATAGCTCTTTTTCCTAAGTTATTCTTGTAGTAACAACTTTCTGAATTGGGCATTTAAGAAGTTATTTCCAGAATAATTTCAAAATAAAGCTGTAAATGTTGTTTACAGCTTATACGATCCATCAACACTCACATGCAATGTAATAGATTGGGGTTAGAGAAATACTACAGATTTTTCTAGAAAAAAATACTTTTTTTTTTCTTTATTGATCGACTTCATGAACACATCCCAAGGCTAATTTCCCTGTAGAATAAAAACTCAGAAGAATCTAAATCCAGATAATGTTGCATGAAAGTTGGTCTATCTGTATACCATGAGGATAGTCACTGTACCTCAGGCTTCTTTGTATGGGTTGCAAAGAGCTGTGAAATCTTGCCCATACTAAGTATTTTAGTAGATATTTAGGTCTAAATGTGTGTCTGCTATAAATGTATAAACTGCAGTCATCTCACAGGAACTTGCGTACAAGAATTTCAGGTAGAATATTTTAGAATAAGAATCTCAAGTTTGTGCTGTCAGAAACTCTTTTACTTTCTCAAACAATATATTTTCTGTGCAAAAACAAAAAGAAATACAACAGAGTTTAGAGATGTCAAAATTTTCTATCAGTTCATCTTTTATGTAGATTCAATAACAAAAATGCAAATTCCTGAACTTAATTTGTGAAATTAGGTGACTACATAGGAATTAAAATTTCTTCAAGTACTTATCATTCTTTTTTTTCTTTTTTTTTTTTTTCTAGTAATGAAACCATTCAGCACAGCCATACCCTTATGTCACTATAAGTAAATGAAAATAATTCATTTGTTTTATGAGAGAAGATCTGGTCTTTTAGATCAGTAATTTTGGAAGTATGACTGCTATGAATATCATTTGACAGAAGGGTTTTTGTCCCTGACCTTATTCCATTTTTGGCACCCAGTCACTCTGTCTTCTCATATTTCATTATTGCTTATATATTTCCACATCTTTCTTATGGAAGCTTTTTTGATTTTCATTTTTAAAAGCCATGAGAATATGTCTATATCAGTCCTTGTAGTCCCATGTGGGCACAACCACACTGTTGTACTTGTGAATCAGAAGGAAATGTTGTGTCGTATCATGTCAATGTATCATTATGCTTGGCTTGATTTTAAATAACATGCAAGGTTTGTCAGGGAAAATTATTATAATTCCAGTTATGCACTGGAACATGACTATCTTGGGCCTGCATTAATCTCCACACACATATAAATGTAATTGAAGTAAATGTTGTGTGTTTGTTACAACTCTTCATTCTTCTGTTACAGCCACACATGCACCGGGTGGGATTATATCTTAGCTAGTGTCATAGTCTGAATCTGTATTTCCTGTGTATGCCTCAGCCCCCTAACTCTGCCACTTGTGGGGGCTAGAGGCCCCACTGTAATATAACTCTTGTGCAGCTGATACGAATGAGGCTGAGCTGTGAGGAAGAACTGTGAGAGAGCCAGCAGAAAGGCAGGACAGGCACAACTGCAGAGGGAGCCAGGAATGTTGAAATGGGGCTGCAATAATGGATGACTTCACTGGTAATGCACATTTGTATTGTGTTTGAATTATGAAATTGTATTTGACTTCCTGGAAATGTTCCAATTCTCCAATATAACCCTATGTCTTTTGTGTGAGTTAGAAAAAGCAATAAGATCTCTGCTAATATGTGCACTTATTCTTCCCCAAATTTTGATATTTGTAGTATATGATAACTCAGGCAAAAACAGACTTTTTCATTTTTCAAGCTCCAGAAGCTGCTAACTGAAATATATTTTCAAAGCTCCAATGACTTTAAAGGTCATTTATGCAGCACAATTTTTACAACATGGCAAAACTAGAGAAATATAGAAATCTAAGAATTCAGGATGTCTAATTTTCACAGTAAGTCCTAAAAAGCCTGTTGAAATTATCTTTCTTCATCTGCAATCTTCTGCCTTCTTACTTTCCTCAAAAAGATCATAGTTATCCCATGGTATTTACATGGTCACCATGTGAAAACAAATGGTCAGAGATGGCTGTAACAGTGGTGACAATCTGACAGTAACCTTGTCAGAGAAGCTCTGGCTGAACTATACTAGTGGGACAGAAAATTTAGCTGGTAAAAAATAATTTTCACAGTAAATGAAGTAGATTATTGCTGTGAGTTAAATTTTATCAGAAAGGCTCATATCCGAACATTTTTGTCTGGAGTGATAGCAGTCCAGTTTATTCTTTTTAGCAAGAGCAAATCACTTTTCTATTCTGTTTTACAGCTCTCCTCATCCTGCCTTTTTTCTATTAGTGTGTTATTGTACTATACTTGTAGGCTGGAATACAGTCATTCAGGGGCAAGCCTTTAGTGTCATGGGGCTGATATGAATGAATAGATTTTTCTCCTAAGGGGCAAGAATAAGAAAAAAATATATTCTTGTACAAAAAGATCCTAAAAAGAGAAATATGGCTCTTGAAAGTGAAATATTCAGGAACCTATGATCTTGAACATGTTCTAAGCTTCTATGTATTGAAAATTACATTTTTGGCTGAATTCACTGCAACACTGATTTTCGGATGAATTCACTTTTCCTCAGCAACAATGTTCTGTAGCTAAACTGACCTCCTTTTCCTAGCACGTTTGAACTGGATCCAATAGATTTAAGGCAATGTCAATTTTAAACACAAAGGGAGAGAGAATCCTTGAGGCTTACATCATTATGTAAGCCTTTAAGTACTGTCCTCACATCTAGCTGACTACAGTGACTGTTGAGTGAATAAAAACAATAAAAACAATAAAATCTGCTGATAATAAAAACATACCTTCAATACTATATCTCTGTACACTGCAGAGAATGTGAGCTCTGCAATATGAAGATACTTAATATGAGCAAGGACTGAGGGGTGCAGACCACAGAAATACAGACTTAGATATTTGTTCATAAATTTAAATAAAAAACATTGAAATATCTTAACATCATTTAAAATGTGTACAGGTTTTTAAAATATTTCTATAGCACATAAGTAAACATATATATATATATAGTATCAAAATGAATGTATTTAATTTGAACTGCCATTATTCCTGAGAACATTTGGTTTTCTGAAAATGTTGAAAATGTCTTATTTGTTCCTTCTGAAGATCTAGAGATAATGCATCATCGGCTATTGTCTCCTCAGAACAAGTCACATTTTAAGACATTTTTATTTGAAATTTATAACAGCTGAACAGCTGTCACGTAATGAGTGATGCACTTCAGACATGAAAGAGAAGTAGTAATATGTTTTATTGATATAAACAGTGGTTTAACAAGATTCGATGGCAAGGTACGCTGCTATTAATTGCATGGAGGACATGGCCATAAAAAATTACAAAAGAGATTCTCTCATTGAGTCAAGTGGTTCAAACTGGACCCTGTTACTTTACAAACTCCTTCCCAGTGGATCCTGGGTGAGTCTAGATCTAATCTTAGTCACAGACTTAGCGTTTTTTCCTAAGGGATGACATACACAATTACTCATAGGACACACTTTAGTAAAGTTTACAAAGTCTTTGCTATTTGTTTCTGGTAAGGGATCTCTTAGCCTTGACGAATAACCTTGAGAGGCATCCAGCTCAAGGGGAGATCCTGGTGTGTAGCCCAATAACTTGCAAAGAAAGCTCAATGTATGCTGAGACTGTCCCCATATTTATGGAATAAGATAAAGCTAGAATCTTCATTTTTAAGATCTGATCTGGTAATGTCAAGAGATACCAGTTTGTTTAAGAAATCAGACACTGATGGATAGGTGACAACTTTGTGGTCTTGTCTGAGACAGAGATATGCTTTCATCAGATAGATTGGACTCAGAAAATGTCCTACATTTCTTCCCATTTGATGTTCTTCTGAAAGGACAAGGGGAAAAGATGATAATGACATTATTTTATTTCTTATTTTGGGGAGTTCTATGTTCTGATAAAAAAAGATTACTTTTTTTACTACACTTGACTTAAAGATGTCTTTTTAATACTAGCTTAACTGTGCAAGTGTTCTGCATGAAAGTATAAATATCATATTACCTAGGGAAAAAATGAACATGTTATATAAACATAAAAAATCACTAAATTACAGTGGGATAAATTTTATCTTTATGGCACCACTTATTGTTCACTCCCACTTAAATATATTTCTTAAAGCTCCAATTTAAATATATTGCATATATTTATATTCATGCATATATTTATATTTCCTAGTGATGTAGCTTGTAATAATTTATCAAATACTTGATAGTGTTGATATCCATGCTGCATTCCTGCTATTTTTTTTTTCTTTTGCAATTTGCAACTTTCTCAAAGTTGGAAGAAAATTCTAACTTCTGCCAGATTTCCCAAAAGTATCTGGTGCAATTCAATGAATAACAGTTTCAAATGATGATTAGTGTTCTTATATGTAATTCAAGATAAATGAAAAGAGAGGGACAGAGAGAGAAATGTGTGTGATATTCCTGACAATCGAAGGGGAATATTTCTGTCTCTAATAATAAACTCCATTAAACATAGTGTATCATTGACTTTATATCCAGTCCTGAAGGATGTTCATATTGTAAAGTAATGAGCACTAGTTAGTGGTGTATTCAAATATTTCTCTGATTTTGTAGGTAGATAGAACTCAAGTTATTGTATGATTTCCTGCACTATGAGTGCAGTTCCTGAAAACTCTGTGGATGGCCTTTTCCCAGAGCTGGAGATGTCCTATAAGTGTTATATTGCTGAAAAATAAATGATGGTATAAATGAGATTAGGTAAATTCTAGTGGTGTAATAAACATGTAACTACATATTTTATCCTCCAATTTTCAGCATATTCTAAGGACATAATGCAACAGTAAAAAAGGAGAACTGAAAGAGAAGCTTCTATTTTAAAAGAAGTAAATAAAATTTTCTTTCTTTTTACATCCAGATCCATGTCATCAACATTATTCTTTTATTTAGATCTTCTTTTCTTTCAAATTTACCATTCAATCTAATTTCTTCTGCAATATTGTTCTGACATCTGAAGTGGGGAGACTTCTAAAAGACATGGCTTTTAGCAGATAGAGTTTGACTAGTGGATTTTCCTTACCCATAAAATAATGAAAAAGCCTCCTCAGCTTTCCTTTCCTTTGATTAGAGGAATGAATTTGAGATGCTGTTTCTTTTTTCTTTTTTTTTATGTATAAAGGAAAAGGAAAAGGGTTGTGTTTAGAGAAAAGCCACAATGTGTTCAAATTGCACAATAGAAACTATCAATTACAGAATGTCTTATTTTGTATTATTTATAATTTTCTTCACTGTCAGTACTGCAATATAATATATGACTGCTGGTTCAGTTATTAACCAAAAATTATTACCTGGAAACATTCCATTAAAAACATATTCTCCTTCTCTTATAAATAAGGGATTATTATGAAGGGGTAGAAATTTCAAGATAAATATAGTTTATTTATTAACTGATAAAATGATTTGTCTTAGGAATTCTTTGTGGTGTTAAAAAAAAAAAAGAAATTAGAATGAAATACATGCCAAAAAATATTACTATTGCAAATAAAAAGAGTGGACACAAGTTCTTCTTCTGATGAATGTTATTTTATTCTTAGATCAGAATATTCCTTCTTAGAGTACACAGGAAAATAAATTACTCTAAGGTTCAAACTATATACTGAGCTATCTGCCACAGAATACTCATCAAGTAAATTGTCACACAACAGTATGACCATATATTAAAAACCTTTAGGCTCAGAATAGCCTTTATCTCCTGCAAAAATAACTCCTCTCAGCAATAAAGTAGAATTATCTTGTTCTTTTAGTATTTTTCAATTACAGCATCTAGAGAAAAGAATGATTTAGTAATGACTCTGGTAATGAGTCAAAATGCATTTTAGACAGGTACAAAAATACATGCTAAGATCTACTTGTCACATTTGAAAAGTGTAAGCTAATGAAGTCTAAAGTGATACTGAAAAGAAAAAGCTTTCTTGATCTTGTTCTTTTGGATGAAAAGGGAAAGATAGAAGACTACTTTAGGAGATATTTTCTGAAGAATTTTTTTACTTGTTTTTAAGGCTTTCATCTACCACAGGATATTTTTCTGTACTTTGGTAAGGCATTTCATTTATTACATTAATGTTTACTGGAGACAGCATATGCATGCTAAAGAAAAAAGCCCCAAAGACAAATAACTTCCACATGATTTTGTAGATGGAGAAGTAAAGTCCATATAAATTAAGAGATAGATTTGTACACTCCTACCACCCACAATATATGAGAACACTTCTGAAAATACCTATGCATACTGGCCCAGAATCTTGGGAAACTTGGAGCCTACACTTCAACACATGTACCCAACATATAGGTAAGTATTATTACAAATCAAATGTGAAAGTTCTGTGCACAATCACATCAAAGGCCAATATAACTGATAAACATGTTCAATTTGATCTCTAGTTGCATAAAGATTGCAGATTAGGAACCTTTATGAGGTCACTGTTAGAAATGTTGAAGAAAATACAGAACATAGGGATACAGATAACTTGCAGATTAGGGGTTGACATATTAATGAAGACTGTTCTCATTGCATGTTCTTGCAAAGCCTGAAAATCACCATGCCAAAGTTTGCCTTTCAAGATAAATGCTATTAAAATCTATTCTATGTAAAAGATGAAGTAAACAGAGAAATAACTATTTGGTCAAAGGTAACATAAAGATGATTTTGCTTATAAATTTCACTTTTAAAGCTATATAATTATATTCCAATGGTATCACATTGTCACATAAGAATGAATATATTATGTTGTCTTGATAGACTGAGTCAAAGAATGAACTCAAGTCACATAGCCAAAAAAGACATATAAGTAAGTACTAGGAAAGGAATAGAACCATGGATAATTTCATAACTTCATTTTCCATTTCAGCCCTTCCAGCTCCTCTTATTTACCCATACACAATATTCCTTAACACTATACTTTGATTAAGGAGATGACATCAGAATCAAGTCACTGATATTTCTCTTTTAGACGTATGTTTAATATGTGCTGTGATTGCTCAAAGAATTGGAATTTCCTCATTCTCTGTAAGGACACTAGATCAGAAAGGTCTGCATGGCTATATTTCCTCTCTTGTTGAAGATGGTTCTCCTGTAACTGAGATCTGCACAAAAGATGTCATCAGTCAACAGTTCATTCCTCTCACACTATGGGTTTGGTACATCTTCTCTTATTGTAATCTTCTATGCTTACTCTTGGTGGAGCTGCACAAGCTCTGCACCAACAGAGTAGCTTATATTGGTTACATGTCAAATGACTATTCCGCAGTCCTGGAATTGGGTGAATGGCGAAGAAAGAAAGGAATTTTTTATCCTATCATATGAGTTATTTTCATGGCATATAAAAACATATGAGGACTTCTAAGAGTACACTGCTAACACACTATTGAAAGCTGTCCTAGGTAGTCCTAAATAGTGAAGACTAAATCTGTAGTGGCCAATGCCACATTAATTGCATGGAAAATACACAAGAGAAACATATTCATTCACTCCAGTTTCTTTCAGATGGGCAATTGTTTTTGGATTTCGGGAGCAAGATGCCATGTATGAGGGGTACATACATAAATATAAGTAAATATCATATATGATGAGGGAGAATTAAGAGCCTGAATGGAATCTGAAGAGCAATATTCATATTAGTTAGAAAGTTAAACTGTGTGGAAATACACATAAACAGTAAGGAAAATATTTCAGATGTGACAAATGACAATTTTTCCTATTGTCCTGTAATTCTAAGTGCTGTACTAATCGAGAAACATTTCTCTATCATCGTGGGTCCTGCTTAGAGCATAAGTTAAAGACAGAAATTGTGAAATTTATCTGATCTAACTCTGCTAGACTGTTATCAAAAAAATCTATATATTCATGTGTATATCTCCAAAGCAGGGCCTACTCCTATCTTTATATTTTGGGTAAAAATTTTGTAAATGTGACCTCTGGCAAAAATCAAATTCAGACAGTGAAGAAATTTATCTATGAAAGAATGTTTTCAAAAGTATACTGCAAGTTTAGCAAAAAAAAAATAGATAATAATATTGAAAATAGAAAGACTGTAGTGTCAGAGGCCTAGCCTACAAGCAAAAGTTTTTCTCTTTTACTTAGTACTTGTAAAATTGTTTTAATAGCATCAGATTCCCAGATCTTGTTAATCTCTAAATACTTTTTTATAATTTTTATTTTGGCTTTACTTCCTACCAGCAATATGCAGATACAGATATTTACATTTTGATGAGCATTTCCTCTAGTGAAAATATATATTTAAAAATAGTACAGTTCTTACACAATGTTTCCACTTTGGTCAGTTGAATAAAAGGGTACATTTGCTACATTCACTAAGATAGATAGCAAAAGCAAATACAAGTTAATGGATTATATATTTTTCAGACTTCATCAAGGAGCTTTAATCCTTCTTGCTTCTCATCCCAAATTCTATTGTCTAATATTATTTTCCACAAAAAGAAACGACCTGTCCTTAGCAATAAAATTATTGCTAATAAGCTAAAAAATATTTATAATCATTTAGAGCAGTCTCATTATATGGAAAAAAATCATGATGAAACAACTGCCCTTCTCCCAGAATTTAACAGAAACTAAAATGGATAATATGCTGGATAAGGCTGAGAGCAATTATTGTGTGAAATACTTGAAGTTTTTTCTTCCAAAATTGTAAAGTCTGACTACCTGAGCTGCTTATCTGAAGATAATTCAAGATACATGATTTCTCAGAAAGAGTAGAAAAAATCAATCTGTTTCATACTGCATTTTCACACTGCAGATATCCTTTAAGAATTAACTACTAAATATTTTGCTTTTACATTTTATACAATATCCTATTTTACATTTTAAAGAAGAGTTCATATAGTTTTGTTACGTTCTTGTAAAATATAAAATCTACGTATTTCCTATCTAATCTGATTCCATTCACTTCCTTGACCAGGCATAGAAAATTCCATGGTTTTACTGATAAAATTTAGCAGTACTTCTCAAAGCTCTGTTGATAAGCAACTAACTAAACAAATCTGCTTTTAACTTCAATTAAATACACTTTTTCCAACCAAAAATTTTAAGAGCTTTTGGTATTTTTGCAGTACTTCATATCTATTTTAAAGCTGTGTTATTTAAATACTTAAACAACGTATTCATATCTCACAGATTTAAATCAGAATAGTCATTTTTAAAACTCAGGATGTTGGAAAATCCTGATATTTTATTTGTGTGACATGATTTAAATGCACATGCTTGAAAATATTAATTGTGTGCATGTCATTTTGCTACATATAATATATGCAAATATGTGCATAAATAATTATGGTAAAATTTATCTTAACATATATGATACCAGTATACCAATCCTGCCATTTTCCAGAATGTATCTGTAATATAATGTCCAGTTTGACATTTGGAAGAACACAGTGAATGGACAAGGGATAAAAGACACAAGTTACAAGAGAAGAACTTCAAACTATACAGTAGATTATTTTTTCTCTCACAATGGGTATAATCCAAAGTCAGAACAGGCTCCCACCAAGTTTATGGAATCCTCTTGAAAACATTTCAAGCTCAACTGAACATAATCTCTAGGAACAAGATGTCTTTGGCTTTATACTGTGCAAGAGAATGGAGTTGAGTATATTTAGAGATCTCCCTTCAATATTATTTTGTGATTTTCTGATTCTTTCTCAGGAAGGATGAGGCATTGCTTTACATTTGCAGAATACTCTAGTAAGTCTTTATTTTTCTGTGTACAAAGAATTTTTTTCTTTTTTTTGTTTGTTTTATTTTGTTTTACAAATTCTTCAGAGATAATTCCTGCATAAAGTAAATATTTGCATATGTATTTACTATGTGTATGTACATACATTTAATGCTCTGGACTTCTGCTTTCTCAGTACTAAGCAATATTCTCTTTTTGTCATTAAAGTAATAGTGAACACCTTACGACAGCCCAAAACCTTCTCAGCTGTAAATCCTATTAATTTCCTCTAGCTAACAAGCAGAAGATAAGGACTGGAACAGCATCTCAACTCATTCCACATGCTTACACAGTTTTAGTTTTGGTCTACAGTACATTATGTCTGAGTGGTAGGTGATTAAACCATGATATTCTCAAAAGTATCAGTTCAGGAAAGACATTTGAGACCTCTAATTAGAATAGTTTATAGTTCATTTTTAGCATCTGTAAATAAAAGTTATTATGGAGCAGTTTACAGCCATGGGAGCACATTTCCTCCATAGGCTCCAATTCTGCATGAACAAATTATTTTGAATCCAAGCCAACTTTCCAGTCTATGTCAGTCATTCAAATTAAAAATCAATACAACATTTCAAATAACCTAATAGCTAGTAATATAGAAATATTCTTTAACGGAAGTATGTTTTCAGAAAGGCAGTGTACTTTAATATGTATGTATTTTAGAATGAATTATAAGAAGAGCCTAATATGCTGATAAAAGGTCAATATATATAAACACATATTGCATATGTATACATTTATACACATATACAGTGTGTACGGAGTATATACATGTATATATATGTAACATCCACACATATATACACATATATATATGTGTGTGTTTATATGTGCATGTTTCTGTGTCTTTGTATGTATGAAAAACCACATATGTATATATGTTGAACCATACAGTATATAGTATATATGAAAAAAACATAATATATGTAAACCAATGTACATGTAAATCCAAAAAATGCATACATTTTTTGGTGCAGTTTGGTGAGAAGTATCCACATATGGCACTATCAAAAATTATGTAGAAAAGATATAAGAAGATTTTTCTCTTTCATTAAGCATGAGTAGTATGAGCAAAAATCTATCTTCTATTGTCTATTTTGTTTGGAATAATCTGTACCAAGTTTACAGGCAAATTAATATAGAATTTGACTTTTATGAAAGTTGGTATGTTTTCCTTAGAGATTTTTACAAGTCTTAGCTTTAAAACAGATTTTATACCTGAGCATTACTAGCACCCAAGCTCTTTGGAATTTCAGTGCTGTCTTTAAATGAACTCATTAGTTTATTAGTGCTTTGCCAGGACAGCAGAGGCCGGATAGTATAGACTTTAAAGCCTATAAAGAATCATAAAGCCCATATACCTACATGTCTATATATCTGCCTTTCCCTGGATACACTCAGACTGGAAAATGGATTACATGGTCCAGTTGTTTATTCTTTCTTCTACTGTTTCATATTTATATTACAATCCTATATATATATTACATATATTATATATTATATATATGTGATATATATCAAATAATACATATATGTAATGCATATACGTATATGTAAAGTACATGTATAATCACATAAACATAATGTATATGTAATATATGTTACATACATAATACATATATGTAATATGTATACATATATGTAATATATTACATATATTATATATATATTACAATTACAATATTTGTTTATTTACCACAGAAAAAGCTGTCATAATAAAAAGGAGAGGGTAAGCTCATGTTTATGGGTCATGCAGAGTTTTTTTTATTATTATTAATTAGAATTATTTTAACAATATTGTACATTGAATGCAATCTTTTCATATTTTCCTTTGCTACTTACATTTTCTTTCCAAAGAAGGGAAGGATATCTCCACTGTTGTACTGTCTCACTTTCTCTACAATAATTACTTTTGTTACTTTTATTTTAAAAACTTTATTTGTAATTGTGCATTTTTTTTTTACTTTTAACAAATAGCTTGCCTATCGCTTGTCATTTTCTTACTCAATTATTTGCAGTACAGTTACTCAGTGACCACTTTTGCTGTCTATCATGTCTTATCAAATACCAGAACGCAGCTCCCATCTGGAAGTCTCTGGATTTAAGCAGACCAGATGTTAGAGCCAGATTATTTACAAAGACATTTTATTCACCAATGTGTTCTTTTCAATACCATGCCTAAATCATCCTACATATGTTCTTTCCTCTCCATGATGCTTTTACATCTGTTATTTAAAGTGATCTTTGTGTAGTGCAGATACATAGTACATGAAGTGCACAATCGCAGTGCAACATTAAAAAGCTGTTCAGGTTATACTTGTGTTGCACCCTAATTATAACTTTAATACAATCATGGAATTGGTGATCAGAATATGCAAGCCATATTCTGAATTCTTTCCATTTCATTCTCTCCAGGACACCTCTGCTCACCTGTTTTTATACTCTATTAATATATTTTTCTGTTATCAAGTATCAATTACATATTTTTTCTCACTTGACATGGCAGATATAGTTTGCTACAGACAAATGCTGCTGTGTTAAACTTTCTATTTTATTTCCCCATAGACATGCCAGGCTCCTAGGCTGAAATGGCAAACACATTCTATAAATCTAATTCAATAATAACAGGATTACAGAAATCTGGTGTTATAACAAAGGCAAAGTTGTGAAATTAAGGTTTTTCTGTAGAGTAGCCACTCAAAATGATTAGTAATGTTCAGTATCTTTTTGTCTAGTTCAAAAATGCAGTAAAGCTGTACAAGATCATACAAGATTAAACAAGATGAAAAGGGAATATGGAGTATAGTCTGAGAAATATTCCAGAAGGACTGAAATTTTTCAATGCTTGCTACAAACTGTAATAAAGTATTGCATATACAGATTGCTTTGTAAGATATTCTGAACTATTTTATTGCTAAAAGTAGAATCTATCCTCTCTTCAGTGTAAAATTATGGATTAAATACTCTCCAAAGATTTCCAAGGTACTCAATGGCACTTCAGAGAAGATCCACCATAAAGCTTCTACAACATCATCTTTTAAGTCTTTATTATAAATTTGAGATTTAATCACTGCACTTGAACTGAGCTGGATGGGCATGCTTACTGTGCCAAATATTACCTTATGCTCTGCTCTCTGATCTCTGCCAAAGAGTACTTGTGAGGTTTTATAAGTAAGTGCTTTGGAATTTTTGAATATGTACACATTTTCAGTATGCACACATACAGTGACTAGGAGATTAATTATATGTTTCTTAATTGAAGTTGCTAGACAATTTTTCAATAACAATAAATAATATCCTTACCAACAGTGTATTTTTTTTCAATATCTCTTTCTCACATAAAAGAAAAACTTCCCTCTTCCTTATTTTAGCAGATAACTGTAGTTTTCTTATGGCAAAGTAGAATATAATTAAAGATTCACTATTAAATAAAAAAGTTGAAAAATTATTGAAGATAGAAATTTCATAAAACTCATCACTTTTTATCTGTACATGTTTTAGCATGTTTTTAAATACATAATATTATCACATTGTCATTGTGGAAGAGTAGTGACATTATCATTGTCACTAGATTCTGGAGTCAATAAAACACTAAAATATAAAACAATAGATAAGTAGTATTGTTCACTCCATATATTTTGGACATCTTGGAAAGAGAAACAATAAAAGGAGTTACTCAAAGAATTCAGTGCAACTGTTGCCAATATATTTCCTTTATTACCAGACAGTTCTCAAAAGTCTCTCCAATATTTTCTCACTGATACATGTACAAGTGATGCAAGATGCCTTTACAAACAAGGATGCACTCATCTTTCATCTCTCATCATTCGTACTGCCAATATCACTCTTCAGATTTATGTTTGCTAGATAATGGTTTTTTATTATTTAGAAAGATTATCTTTCAATACTTTTTCATATATATACATATGCCCACTCAAAAACACAAGACAATTAATTGGTGATTATATGTACCTTTGAAAACAAACATTTTACAAAATATTTATTACTAATACGTCTTCCTTTTTCTTCCTTCAGAGAAAAAGGCTGTACCAAGAATGAAACTAGAGCAAGAACAGTTCTTATAGAGCTATACAGGAACAGTGAACTAAATGTGAATTAGGGAAAGAAAACAAAATACGTTTCTTTTTAAATTTCATGAAGTTTCATGAAAGGAGGAAAAGAATCTCAATCCATCTGCTGTCCCTTCTTGAATCTTTCTCCTGAGTCAAATTCTAATGCTTACCTATACAAAAGCACATAGTTTGTGTGCCTACCTCTTATGCATGTGAAATCCAAAATGAGAAAACAAGGTACAAGTTATGAGCAAGCATGTTATAATTTATTTTTTTGTGTTAACAGAGCTTCAGCCTGCATAACGGAAGGACCACAGACAAAATACTGTAGGTATTTACTACTATTTAGCTGACTTAAAAAGAGGAAAGAAAACATGGAGAGAAATAGCTAATGCCATTAATGATTAATGCCTAATTGGAAATAAGTAATGCCATTTTTACATTGTGGCTGAACTCCTACAACATCTAAAACTCTAATATATGAGGCTCTTATTCATTTCCAATAAGTCCTTTTTAATTACTTTATCATGAATCATCTCCTCAAGTTTCATATAGGTGCCCTTAGCACCTGAAACTGTGATTTGAAAAATCCCAATGGAAAAAATGAGAGAATGGGAATCCTTATTGCTTCCTGTGTCAGTTCACTCCTAGATGGTTCACAAACAGCCGTGACATATCCTATATCTTGCTGTGGTATGTTAAATATGTTTCCCTTATCCTGCTGTTTAGCTTACAACAGGGCATTTTCTGTTCCCACAACACTCCTAAGTGAATATTGAGGAGGGAGATTATTAAAAAAAGGAGAAAGATTGTTAAAATATAACTCCTTTTTTTTTAAATCTCAGTCATTGTTAAATGAAAATAATTCATACTACTTAACAGAAGACCAGATTCTGACATAGTTCTGAATGTTGAATATCTGTTTTACTCCACAGGGAGCCATATTTGTGGCTGTATTGGGGTCTTGTTTTATGAATGATGTTGAGCCTTTATAAAGAAAGTAAGAATCTACATGAATACAACAAGTTTAATGTCCTTCAGACATTATAATATCATAAAGCAGTAGGTCATCTAATCCTTCAGGGGTGCACCAGGGCAAGTGGAGTTAGTTAATCGCATTATATGCAGTTAGAAGAAGAAAAAGTCAGGAGAGCCAAATGTGTAATGCATAAAGCAGCATTTATTTATTAATTTGCCTTGTTTTTATTCTCTATCCAGAAATTGAGGCATATACACATCTGCATTAAATATCCTAGAGGAACATTTACAACGAGTTATGTTTTTTCTAAGTACTGCCTATTGCTTTCTAACTACTAAAATAATTAGATGGCTTGTGACAGTTATATTCCAAATTAATGACAAAGAAATGGACTGTAACAGGTAAATGCTCTGTTCCATTGCCTACAAAATGCTTTGGGGAAAGTAAAAGTGTTTTGCTAATGACCATTTCTGCAAAAAGAATGAGTCTAACTGGGTGCACTGATAATTAAAATAGTGAACAGATTTACCTCTTTGAATCATCTGAAAAGCAGAGGAATTCTGAATTGCCCAACTTTAAATGGATGCATTTCATTTAGTAGCCTGTGAAATTGGTTATCCAATGGCATTTCTACATAATGATAAAAGGAGTCCTCTTAAAGTAAGCTAATGTTTCTATCAAAATGCTAAGGATGTATACCAAAATGTGAAAACCAAGCAAATGAAAAAAAAAATCCTACTGATATTTATAATTTTTAAGAATTATCAATTGCAGCTTAAGGATCAACATTTTCTTCAAAATGATAGGGTGCATTTTTATCTTCCACCCAAATCTGCCCATCCAATATATGCTTTTTTTTTTTTATTTCAAAAATTCGAGAATAAAGATGTGTATGTGTGTATGTGTACATGGCAGGAATAAAAGACAGTATATTCTTCAAAGTGTTAAAAATTAACAAAAGAAAATTATATATTTTTGAACTGGAACTAGTATCTACTAATCATATTAGCTTAAACTGATCTATAAATGAAGAGATGTTGACTATTAAAAACAAAATGATTTATTGGTGGAATAATCTTAAAGCTAAGTCAGTCATATTTTTGACATGAATGGCCACAGAGCTGGAAAAGAAGACATGTAACTGACTTTATGGTCTGTGGAGTTAGAGAATGAGAGTGAGTCTATTATCTACTGACAGAATACAGATTTCAATTTCCCTAGAAATATTCATTAGTGCATTAGTGTGACAGTCTCTGTGACTTATCACTTCAAAAGTAACATCTCATTCACAGAGAACAAAGGACGGTTTATTTAGCTAATGATAAACTGTGTAGAGAAGAAGTTTGGGTAATTATCTGCAACATAAGATATAAAAGGAAAGGTCTAGCTGAACAATTGCTATATCGGAAGAGCTATTAATGGTCATTTGAAAATACTTTCCAAAGTCTTACCTTTATGAGGAAGAATAACAGCAATTACTTTTCCCCCCAAATTATATCATATTTACAGAGTATAATCATTTCAAAACATAGGGTCCAAGATATCACTCAATTAGGAAAAAAAAAAAAGAAAATGTATAAAGTATCAGACTGACTACAATAATTATTTGTATTTATTCTGAAGGCCTATTAATATATGTTAATGCTTGACCTATATCACATTTTAAAATTATTAGAAACAAGAATTAGATCTAGAATATTTATCTCCCTAATTATTCAGCTTTGGTACAAAACCACCTTTAATCTTTGCATTTAATAATGAACTTTTAACAAAATTAAATACTAGGCTATCTTTCTCTATATTCTTTTTCCTATTGGAAGCAAAAATACTTCTGACCCTGAAAATATCCTGCATCAAATGCCGCTTTAATGAAATATAGTGTAGAATTATTTGCTTTCTATCCTTTTGAAACCTGAACTATATAAAAAGAGGATAGAAAGAAGTTAGTTATCCTTTCTGATTTATTAAGGCTGCTAAAATTAGCAAACTGGTTACAGAAGCAAAAGTCGTCGAAGAAAGAAGGATCGAACAATGATAATGACCATGTTTCAGTGAGGTCACCTCCTCATGATGAGTGTATAAAAGATAAAGTCTAGCACCGACAAGCTGATGGAGGATCAAGAACTACACTTAATCAGCTCCTCTGTTTAAAATGTGAATATCCCTCCCCTCCTCTTATGTGGGACACTAGGCTAAGGTAACTCTTGGTGTGGTCGAGAGTCCCTTCAACAGTCAAGTAGACGAAACAAGCTAGGATTTGTCAAATCTTCACAATCAGAGTGAGAAAATAGCACAACATTTTGTTGGATAAGTAGCATACTCTAGTTAATTCTGCTAATTGCTAATTAATAAACCTATCCTCTATAACAATTGTACCAGTTAATGATTGATGTTGTTATCACAAAAATCTTGTCCTAGTAAATAAAGTCAATTAACTAAAGCTCAGTATCTGTCACACTTTTTACTCTCTCCTTTAGTGAGATAGTATGACAAGAGTCAATGTAATAAATTATCTACATAAAAAGTGATCCTTTTTATGGAAAAAAAATCATAGCCAATGTAAAACTGAACAAAACTGAAACTCCACAGTTCTTAAAGAAAGTAAGCAGGAAAGATGCCAATCACATCATCTGTCATTGAGCTTTAGAAAACTATAATCTCTCTTTCCCATTATATTGCCAGAACAGAAAAGAAGTAATAGAAATCTTCACCTAGAGTATCGATGAGTTCTGAGAGTACTTCTGTTTCTCGTTTTGCAAGTTGTGACAGTCCCTTCGGAGGCCATAAGGATATGAACAATGTACTTTAGGAAAAAAATGGCTTCTGCATAAAGAAAAAAAGTGCCTGGTCTTCTGTTAGTGTATTGATTTTTAAATATGGATTGTTTCTGTAATAATAGTAAAAGAAAGTCAGATAAGAAAGGTGCATAGAATATTTTCTTCAGAGCCATGCCTTTTGAAAAACGGCTTAAAGATTTATTTTCTCATTGAAGGGAAATTCTGCAGAGTCAGTCAACTAAAAACTGACCAGACAAAAACAAACCAAAGCTCCAACTAGAAAAAAAACGTCTACATTCTTTATGTTGGCTGCTTCTGTATTTCTATTTTTGCCATGCAAATGATCTGAAAATATGCCGTAGTGTTTGCCAGAATTGACTCCACATGTGTCACACTGAAAGTAGTATCAATCAATAAATTATACTCAAATATGATGAGAAAAAAAATCCATTTGAATTACGAATTGAAAAAATCAATTCAAAATTCAAAACAATCACAAAGGAGGAGAAGAAGGAGGGAAAGAAAGAAAGGAAAGAAAAGCAAATAAAGAAAGCAAGAAAGAAAGATAAGAGATAAGAAAGAAAGAAAGAAGGAAAAGACGACAAAAAAAGAAAAAAAGAGAAAGAAATAAGAAAATCATAAACAATATAGAATTTCTTTAACACTAAACCTTGGCTGATGGATCTAGTAGGAAAAATGATAGACAACCTCTGTCACTTATACAGAAGATTTTGGGGTTTTCTTTTCTCTCTTTTTTTTTCTTTAGCAAAGGATAAGAAACTTGTCTAGAGTGTGTTTCTGTAGGTCAGAGGTTGAGCATTAATTCTTGAGATTAGATTATGTCACTAATTGCTTTTCATTTTTTTTTCTTTAGGATGATCATGTTACCTATGAAGAAGAAAAATTGAGAGAGGGCTGTTAAAGACTGAAAATATTTTCTGCCTGTAGATTTTTAACTTTCATCAGCATTTTTTTCCTAGATATTCCATTACCATCAGTAATCTTGAATGAAATGTGTTTTATTTATGCCACTGTGTAACATCACATTTTCTTGGGCACTTTTCTTATTTGTTTCTATTCTTCCTTTTAGAAGGGAAAAAGTGGAAAGGTGGATTAATATCAGAATGGATAGATGTTCCAAAAGATCATACTCCACTAACGATTCAAAATGTATTTTAGGACCACAAGTCAAAATAAACCAAGTGTAAGCAATACTTACAAATCTAGAAAAATAAAGCAAATCTTTTCTGTTCTATTCATAAATTTAGAGAGGGTTGTATAATGCAACTCATATTAAACACTAAATATTCCAGATAACCAAAATATATGATGAATAGGACTAACACAAATATATGTAAGTTATTTACAAATGTTTGATTATATTTTAGTTCTTTTCTACTACTAAGGACAAGAAGGTTGCTTAGCAATGCAGACACCTACTGGGACAAAAAAAATATATACCAATGAAAGAAACTACCAACTAATCAAATACCTCTTCTACTTCTACTTATTCAATATTTGAATACTCTAAAAATCTGATCTTCATTTGGCCTAGGATTTTTGTAACTCTAGTTGTGTACAGTAATTTTATCCATCAATCAAAGAAATAGATATTTTTATAACTAATGATTTGATCATAAATTGGAAACAAACAAACAAAAAGACTGCAGTCCCTTTGTGATTGCTGAAAATTTATCTAGATGATTTTCAACACTGATTTTTACTATTCTCTTTCTTTCAGTATGTGCAGAACATACGCATTTGAAAAAAGTAGGGCATAAGGAGCATCAAAATGCAAATAAAACCTGCTGTGTTTCAGAAGTAAGATATTGTCATATGTTTACCACTAAATCCTTTAGCTCATTTTTGCTGGTGGAAATTAAAAAAAAAAAAAAAAAAAAACCTAAAAACAATTCAAAACATAGAGGGCACAATATGTAAGTTAAGATAAGCACCTTAAAAGGTTTTTAGCAAACTATCATGTATAAAATACGAAACAAAAAAATCCTTTTCTTATTTCCATGTTTCACCTATTATGTTTTAAGATCTGACTAGCATCTAGACCTGTAATTGTGGATACTGAGCAATAATCTCTCATTTTTGATAAGTAGAATCAGATCACCAACGTACCCCAGTACTTTGCATCTCCTTTTGATTGAGCAGGGCAGCCCTTCCAGCAGATACAATTAAATATTTCCAGAGAACAGGAATTAATATAATGATATTCACCAATTGAATTATAAAATGATGCAAAATACATTGTGCATGTATGTATATATTTTGAAAAAATCACAATGACCCTGAAACTTTGAAAACCACATTTAAGGGCATTCTCGGGTAATATAGCACGTTCAGAGAAGCAGATGCATATCAGGATGAAAAATTAAATGTTAATGTCCTATTTACAAAATAGTTGTGCTAGTATTTCTTCCTTAAATAGCTTAAAAAACAGGATATTTTTCATTTTTGTAAGATAAAAAGAATGAATCACTTTACTGATGTGTGAGTTTAATGTATACATTAGAGAGATTCAACTTGAAGTCATGACAATCTAAATCACCTAATTTGATTGGAAAGCTACATTATTTTCAGTTTCCATACTCTTTTAAGTTAAAATTGTCCACAATACAAGATTCAATACTTTTTTGGTAGGACACTGGTGCACACAGTTCTCTGAATATTACATGTCAATATTTATTTCTTTAACATAAATTATATTTCCTTTAAAATTGTATTTGTTTTTTTTTTTTTTCTTTTGGTGACCTGAAAAGCTTCTGTATCTTGAAAGTTTCCAAGACTGCTGTGGCTGATTCTTATAAGGAAGGCAGAGCTTATTCTAGTTTGATTTTATGAATTTTCCTGTAATCTTATGTTGAAAGATATTATGAATAAATGGTTTAGAATACTTGTATCAGTGAAAGGAGTTTTTTACTACTGAATTATTTTTTCTAATATGATGAGGAAGATGGATGTCATTCGCTCTATGCCTCATGTAGCCATTTGTTATGCTAGAAGAAAAAGCTGTATACAGTTGTTAGGAAGAATCCATATGAAGAATATTATTCACTCCCGCATTAGATAAGTGAAAGCTGTAAAGAACAAAGGACATATTAAGAGGCATTATCTGTGACAATATTAAGATACTTAAATATTTAAATAATTAGCTGTATGCAGTCCATTGTAGAATGTGGCATAACTTCATTGTTCTATGTATGTGCATTAGTTTCTTCAGTTCTCTCTGACAGTCAAATTTTGCAGATGCCAGTCCCTATTTTTAGCAACTGTTTTTATTAATTGCTAGTAATACATCTATGCAGCAATGGCACAGATAGTGAACCCATATAGAATTCTATGTATATAATTTGTGTTGTAAATGCAGAGTAGGAGAAGATATCAGGAACAAACATGGATGTGGACTTAATTACTATGTTCCTTTTTCTTCAATAAGGTATCACACACATGCAAGCTTGTTTTTAATTGTATCATATGCCTATTAGTCAAGGACAAAAAAGAGAGACCTTTTTGTATAATGAAACCTGGCAGTTCCTCTGATTTATCTGGCATATTTAAGTGACCTGTTACAAACAATAGTGCACAATTGACACGTTGTTTTGTGCATCTGTTTTTGTCCTTAAGGAGAGTAAAATTCAAAATATACTCTGCAAGTGTGTAAACTAACTGCTGCTAATGACCATTAGTTCTCTAATAGTTCTTATTCTTCAGAATAATTAATTAATTTCAAAGAAAAATACATCTTTTCCTTTCAGAATTGAGTAACAGATGGGTTATCTCCCTTTTCTTTTTTTTTTTTCTGCTTGTATGGTGATGAAATACTTGCCCTTCAGGAACTAACAGGAGGACATATACAGACTGATATATTATTTAGGGTTGCTTGTCTGACCATTAAGACTGGTGACCAGGTGGGAATATTAACAAGCTCCTATCAAGTTTACATGCCCAAGTTTTGCTTCTATGGAAACTACTGTGGTAAAGGAGAAGAGGAACTTCCCCCCCAACTTCCCTTCAACAGATTTCGCCCAACTCACACCACATAGATACTCAGATCTACAAGAAAAAGCCTTCCATAAGTGATGGTACTTCACTTGGAACGTTTTACTTGGCAAAAGGTCATGAGGAAGATATCTTCACCTTGGTTTCAGTAAGACTTATAAGCTAAGTATCTGTGAAATTGCTGCCATTCAATTCTATTTACTTTGTTAAAATGTCTTTCTTTCTGTCATATGTCATTGTCAGAAAACTCAACCATATTTGAAAGGGAGGTAGAGGGAGAGAGAAAATAAAAAATGTGCCTGAGGACTAGAAGAAAGCTAATGTTATTCCAGAGAAAACTAAGTTCTGGAACCTGCTGCTGCAGGATTCTGAGGAAACTAGAAGTTTAATATAGATTAATGGAATGAAAATCCGCTTCAGGACAAAAAGACTGAGAGTGTAAGTGACACCTGCAATATTTAAACACATGTTTTCAGAAACTTAGAACACAGAATGTATGAAACACGAATCTGCTCCCATTGGCACTGTTCAAGAGTTTGATACTCGTGCTGAAGGTCTTTGATGTTGTCAAGAACTGCTCTCCTCACCCTTTTCCTTTTTTTATTTTTTTTAATTCTTGTTATTGTAAATCTAACCCTTATTAGTTCTTTTAACTACTTCCTGGCCCCAAAAGTGAACAATTTTTCTTGTGATAGAATATTTCATATATATTTTTTCTTTCTTTCTTTCTTTGCCTTGTTTGAAATTACAGGTGGAAAAGAAAAGTCTACTAAGTGAACAAACAAGTTAACCGATTTCATGTTTACAAGCATAAGCTCATTTAACTGGTTTCAGTGATTATTTTAATGTATCTATGGGGCACAACTAGTAATTTTTATTCTTAGTATTAATTTTGTACAATTTTTCATGAGTTCAAAAAAATCTCTTCTGGTTACATTAAGCCATTTATCAAACTTAAATAATATAACTAGATACAATCAGATTTCTAATTTCTGGAAGGATGTTTTTTCTTTCCTTTTTTTTTTCTTTTTAATATTACAGATGATAGTATCAATGGTAATATCTCTATTATTGTCAGTAACAGATTGATAACCTTACTGATAATTTTAGGTGGAAAAAAAATAGAAAAAAAAAAAGTGAGATCATTTTCTTAATGCTGAACAACTTTCAAGATCATAAGTATACAGTAAAGTATGTAACTGATACACAAGATCACTGCTTTAGGAAGTTTTCCAAAATGAAAGCTCTTCCAGTTTCTTTCCAGCTTCTTTCCAGTTTACAATGAGTGTAATTGTCCAAGAAAATTATTACTGAAATTATTAGGAAGTGTCCTTTTAATCTGACACAGCTAGGACTGACGTGGTAATAACAACAATGACTGACTGACCTGGAAAAAAAAAGGATAGAAGAAATCTATAGAAATAGGACATACAGTGACTATAAAAGCTGATGTTGGTAAAGCTGCTTTTCTAGCGATTTTAATATCGACTGCACTGTGATTAATTAAACTTCTATTTACCAGTTCAGGTCAATTGTCCATCTAGAGAGTGAACCATTTTCAACAGTAGTCATATGCAAATAGTTAGGAAAAGTAAGATTAGCGCATGCATATGTCTTCCAAACATTTTCCTAGCTTAGAATTAAGCTTAAATCTCATCTTGGAGACTTCTTAAATTATATCTGGATTCTGAGGCTGTCCTTGATTTTTCCTTTTATGATGTGCTTCATTTCACTTTGAATCTATCTTTTATTATTTTTTTTTCCTGCTTACACCATCTTATGACAAATAGTTTCATAGATGTTCTATTCCTATTGATCATCCCTGCCTCCTGTACTGGATATCAAAAGTGGTTGCTCACTTGTCTTCTCCATTGTCGTCCCTTTTTTTTTATAGGTACTGGTTTGCAAAAGAACAAACTGGCTACCGTTTGAGGATATTTGGTTTTTCTAGATCATTCCTTAGGTCTAAGAGATTCCAGAAATCCATAAGATGCAAGGTGCATACAAACAGATACAAATACCCACACACACAACCACATCTCATCTGTGGTCTACATAAGACCATCTTAATTCCTAAAGTGTTTTAACTGATTGGAAGACTACAAAGAGGAAACCTAATTCATAGATGTAAGCATTATTTTCTACTGCAGGGCAGCTAAAGTCCTGGCATTAAATCAACTACCTTGTTAGGATTACCATTGTTTAATAATAATAATAATAATGTTGTTAAGTTAAGGTAGTGGACAAGCGGATCAAGATTTTTTTTTCTCTTTTACCTAATTAATTTCTCCTAACACACAGTTTCTCTAATTAATCTGTATCAATACAATTTATAAGGATTAGAAATGCAGTTTGTGTATCAAAGACAAAAATTAGTTCAACATGAGCAAACAATGACAGCAGTGGATTTACTAAGTGTACCAATCAATTTGATTAACTTGTAACGCACATAAGATTTTCTACCCTGGTCCCTTCAGCATTAAATTCTACCAGTCAACTGGTGATATTTTGTTTTGCTTTCATTTTGTTGACTTGGTCTTCTGCTGATTTTTGTCAAAATTTATAACAGTTTATAGACCAAGCATTATACATCACGGTGACAGTAGACTTTATTCCAGGATTTGAAAACACTTCATCTTAAGTGGTCTTTCCATAACAAATATTGATGTACATTTTCAGTTTTCAGAAAACAGTAGAATATTAAAAATCATCGACCATATAATCATAGCTTGTGGCTATGTGATTTTTCAATGGACATTCAAAAGAATGTAATTTCTTCTCCTGTTTTCCTTTTTGCTCTAGTACTTTTAGAATCATAATCATAGTTTTTCACAGAGAAAATCAATTCATAATTTTTTCATCTTTTCCTTGCTATGACAGATCATTCTTATTGCTAACAAAATTGTTCCGCTGTTCTTAAAAACATAGGGATAGGGATACAGTCTTAGGGACGTAGTATTAGAATAAAATATATGTAATGTTAAACTAAGACTTCCATCAATCCTTCATGACAGTTTAACTTTTCAATACATTCACTGCATTTTTTCTTTGCTAAATTAATCATACTCCAACTTCCACAAATTATTCTGCTAAGTTAAATTTAGTGTTTCTTATTATTTTGGAGGCCTGGAAGTTCCCAGAAGTTTCTAGTTTCACAAAGACTAGAAGGTTCAGGTCAATTGTCCATCTAGATAGTGAACCATTTCAATAGTAGTCATATGCAAATGTTTAGGAAAAGTAAGATCAGGGCATGCATATATCTTCCTAGATTAGAAGGAAAAGTCTTCCTAAAAGGCCTGGTGAAAGTTCTTAGTGAAAGCAAAAACAAATCTTATAATTTAAAATATTTATTAAGAAAAACAGCTCTTTTTAAGTAAAGAACAGGAAAAGAAAGAGTAAATATGTATCAGTAATGCCATTATGACAGTCTTGCATTTAACAGTGTGAGAAGCACTGACAATTTATATCTGGAAATGTGAAAGTGGAAGGCTCTTCTAGTAGATTGTGATTTGATTAAAAGCTGAAAAAGACTTTCATTTTGTTTTATTTGCAGAAATGTTCTTGAATTTTCATTGTTACAGTTCTCAGTTATCTTATGTGGTACCTTGCTATCTAGAATAAAATAATTGATATCTAATAAAATAATTTCTATCTATAATAAAATCAGATTTATTTTCTAAACATTTTTTCTATTTAATTTACTGTAAGAAAGTAAACATGTAAACATGAATCTTAAAGAATCAAAAAGCCAAAATTTATTTATATCTTTATTATTCTGAGATAGGTACTTCCTGTTTAAAATACCAGAGAGGCTATCTGAGCTTTCAAGAGATATCTAAACATGAGGGTCCTTTTGCTACCATCCTTTCAGGGAAAAAAATATAGATTTTAAAATATTGAAATGTAGAAATAAAATACAGAAAAAATATAGAAAATATTTATATTTTCTAAACCTCTTTAATCTACAATCTAATTCCAAAGGCAGGTAATTTCTACCATAATGCATGAGGGTAAAGTCTCCATAAAGTAAAGTACAAAATAGTCCAGTAGTGCAAAAGAGAACTTTAACAGAGTATTCGGATAGTGCTTGCAGGTGAAAATATTTTTGCCTTTGTATTTATGGCAAATATATCAGGAAGTGAAATAAGGAAGATAAATAATTTAAATTAGTTTCAGGAGGAAGTAACAGTTCTAATGCTAGAATCGGAGAAGAAGCAAAACTGCAAACAGATATAATCACCGTGCACAGTATGCCTAATCTGTTCCAGTCAATAATAACCAACTTTCCAGAAAACTCAGTAAAGCAGAAAACTCAGTCTTAGCTTGGAGTTGTTCAGTGATGCTAATCTCTTCTGTGATTGCAATATATCACCTACCATCTTCCAGCACTGAACTAACAGGAAAAGCATATGAGAAGGGAAGAAATCAGGTTTTCTGAAGCAGAAAACTCTCTTACTGGTCTCATAAAACTAGCCAAAGAAAATTTCACTATAATTTATTTGCATCATTTTATTTTCTAAAGAAATTAGAAGTTTAAGTTCAGTTTTAATCTTTCTTATTCTTTCCCAATTTTATCCATATCAAAAAGAAGTTCCTCAAGTCCATTCATCTTCCATACTCCTATGCAAGATAAGAAAAATATTACATAACTTATGGAAACAAATGTGCAAGTCATATTTGGAAGTTAGTTCTCCACTTACCTTGAGACTTTCTTTGACAAAAATTAAAAAAAAAAAAATTTGAAAACTGTAAATGATTTCTATTATATCATTCTTGTTTTCCACTTTTTATTTGTTTTGAATAGTGAAGACAGAAGGTAAGCACAAATCCTTCCTAAGCAGTTCATCATTTCTATCTTCAGTCAATTCTGCAGGAATTACCTTGTAGTTTTGTATTGATTGCTGCTCATAATTCCTAAAGATTTCCTAAAAGTTTTATAAATGTTCCTAAAGTGACAGCAAAAAAGAGCTTCTAGTAAAAATTGATCTTTTTGATGAAAGTTCAACTTTATCTCAAAAAAATAGAAAGAATAGAATACCACCCTATTTTTAGAATACCACTCAAAGGAAAGTTTCTCCGTGTGAGTCTTTCCCGACAACAAAAATAAACATGACTTGATTCCTTTCTTAAGTCTGTAGCTTGGTATCTTCTGAAGAAGCAGATGATTGCCACTCAGCAAGAACAAACAGTACGGCCAGTTCCTTTGCCCAGGGACACAAGGGGAGAATCCCAGAAATCTAGAAAATCACAGAAGATCACAGTAATACAACATATTGATTATTACTATCTAGCAAATTAAAGGATGACTTATGTCTCACATACCTTTATTCATTTGGGATTTCTCTGCAATTTATTTTTCAAACTGTTTTATAACTTACTGAGATAAAGATGAAACTGAAATAAATAAATGACAACTTTTATCTTATTTTGTTTTATTTTATTTTATTTTTGCATTGTCTGAAACTTCTAGCAAATGCTTCCTCTACTTTACCCTTATCTAGTCTCCCATTTAGGTCAGAAACAAATCTCTCATCAAATGGAATAAAGGCTAAGCCTGAATCATACCTATCCTATTGTGTTTCAAGAGGAAAGAGTCTTTTTAGGGATTTCTTTATTCTGAAGGTTTTACATGCAAGGGGTAAAGAAATCCCTCAAAATGATAATATGTGATATAATACTAACCATATCATATTTTACGCTGCTTCTTATCTAAACTTATTGCTTTGAATTTAGGAGAATAAAATAAACCCAATTAAAGATAACACACTTTTTGTTTGTTTTTATATGTTTTAATATCATTTAGAGATTTTTGTCAAGATTTTACTATATAGTATGCAAATGTTTCAAGTTGTTCTATGCCTTGAAGTATTCATATCCTATAAAACAAAACCTGCTAAGTGTTATTATCATCATTTTACAGCTGATGCAGTTCAGATTCAAGAAATTAAAATAACCTTCCAAAGTCATACAAAACACTCTAGGATGGTATGATTGGCCAAAAGCTCCTACAGTGAAAAAATGTTCAGCATATTACAGAGACTAGTCAGAATCACCATGATATTTTAATTTACTGTATATTGCATTCGTTATATTTTGCTTAGTGAAATTTCAGCTGGAATTATGACTTCAATATACAGCTGTATCACCCAGCTAAATTAAAAAAAAAAATCCCAGCTAACATCAAATACTTTCATTATAAACTTTTATATTTATATTCAACATACTCTCCATGCCTGGAAAACCTAAAATAATCTGGTCAGAGTGTGCAGGATGAAAACTTATACTGGGATATATAAGCAGCTCTTATTTGGCAGAACAGCAGGATTTTTTATTGTTTTTTTTTTTTTTCTTTCTGGGACCAAAAAGGATTAGACCTTCTAAAAGGTGAATCAGCATTGTGGTGTGGAGAATCATTTTTTGGATTCCTTTTTGTAGAAAGATCTGGATGAGCTCTCCAGCTTTTCCCTAAACTACAAATAACATATCCTTACATAACATAAACAGAACTTTTTAACTACCTATCATGTCATGAATTTACTTGTAATATTTTCCTTAAAAAATCTCTTTGTACTGTCATTTCAGATATGAGAAATCGTGAAATGACTGCTGCAAAAGGGAAAAAGAGTGGTTTTATGACAGTCTATTCGGTCAAAATGTGAGTTGGAAGTAGAAGGATGTGATTGAAGTCCTTTTCCCTCTTGAAATATTCAATGTGTCTTATGTATATTGCACAACAACTAGTTACTGAAATTTTCATTGAAGCAACTGAAAACTGAGTGCATGAAACCTACATGCAATAGTTTTTAGCTTTGGTAATATAAAGTAGAATATCATCACATATAATCTTTATTTAAATACTTTTAGTGAGAAATTTTAAGGGAGTTTAGAAGTATGAGTAAATAAAAGTGCATGCTATGTGGTGTTTTTCTGGTTTACTCTGACAGAAATAACTCTCAGTATTTATTGACCAATATCTTAGTCAATTCAATAATAAGAAAATCCACAGATCTTTTCAGCTTAATGGATAAAATGAAGTTCATAAACTATTTGTTAACTGCTGTGACATATTTATACAGCAATATTTAGAAGAAAAGCTCTATGACATCTTAAAACCATACACATGCAGATCAAAATTCAGTCTTGCATTTTACTATCCATGTAAATAATTTCAATGTTTTAGTAGATTAGAAATTAGATTTAGTAGTATTTGACCAGATATAAATTTGCAGATAATACAGAGTCTGCATTTTGTTTAGAATCTTCACAAGACTGGGCAAATAAAGAAATCAAAGTTTTAGTAACCTAAATACTATATTTATTATTTCCTTTCCTTTATTTTCTGACATTGTTTCTGCCATTGTCATAGAATGGTGACCATACTGAGAAATTTAAAGAAACACTTCTAATATATAAGAACTAAATAGCAACAGCTATCTTTAAAATAATCTCTCATAATCAGATTAAGTATGGTGGGAATAAAAAATTTATTTGATCCCCTATTCTGAAAATATTTTCTACTCTTTTTTATTTCTATTATAATGAATACCTAAGAGAATATATCCTAAAAAGATATAATCCTGAATGAAAAGGAAATCCAAGAGTTTGAAGTTAATTTTCCTCTCCAGTAGTTGATACAGTCGATCCATGAATAGAGGTTAAATATTTTATCTGTTCCAGTATGACAGTAATGTAGAGTTAAAATTGAATCCCCTGTAATCTATCAAAGGTTCTACTATCAACTTCTAAATTTGAGAAAAAGGAAACATACTGGATAGAGAATAACCTTTCTAGTTGCTTTCACAACAGAGATAAGAGAAGAATAATAAGAGAAATTGATCAACCTCAAATGAAAACATAAATAAAACACTCATTTCAAGCAAAAACACAAGAGAGAAGTAATCATATTAAATAACAACTGTGGGTTATAAATATGATATATAGAACTAATTATGTTCTTTCCTGTTCAACTAGAATTGATCGCAGGTAACAATGAGTCATAGCAAAAGAAGTGAATAATGAACAGTGTAGGGAAGATTGTGTCCTCCTATAAACTAACTGCCCTTCCACTTGAAGATACTAACGTAGTAGGCCTCAATATCTTAATTCATCCAATGAATTCATAATCACTTTCTGTGTGTGGTTAGATGGAAATGAAGTGTGTGTTATGACAACATGAGATTAGAGATTGAGAAGTAGCAGTATTAAAAAAGAAATAAAAAATTCCTGATACATAAGAAAACATGTCTTTAAACTACTAGAATACACTTTGAAACTACAGGTATACCCTTATACAGGTATACCCCTATAAAACAGTGTCTAGTGTCAAACAAATGTTTCCAAGTCTGAAAACTTATATTAACTTAATTATGAAGTCTATGTTGCTTAGGAGCTGATAATAAGTTCCAGAATCTCCTTGGCAACAATCTCAAATCTGTATGCTCATGGTAACTGTCAAAAAGTTTTATATACTGCCATAGATTTGATGCTGTTATTCATTTTGTACTATCTGATTTAATAGTGTTTCCACTATATGAATCAGTATTATTGACACTACTGTACAATTTTATTTGAGGCATGTATAAGTAAAAAAACATGGAAAAGGATGAAATGCTTGTTCTTCCTGACAAATAAGGTACAACATTCATTTGTATTCAACCTGGAGTGCCCCATAATCAGAGATTCAGGTTATAAATAGATTTAGACATGCCTCACTATAAAAGCAATAGTATAGCTATCTGGTTTAAAAATAGCCTAATTCTGCACAACTGATAATTACTGTAGTGGATTCTTGTAAACAAACATAATTTCTCTATATCTAAAGAATGGTCTTTGCATTTTAAACAAATAGTTCCTCAAAAATATCTTAAGTCAGTGTTATCCGTCAAGATCTATATCCATAAACCAGGCCAAATTATGTTTCCTGTTGTTTAATTGTTATTGTTATCATTACATTATCAACCTTTTTACTATGTCACCAATGACTCTGAGATTTCTCTTTTGTCTGTTTGACTTTGGTAAAATGCATATGTTTTTCCGTCTTTCCAGGACTACTTTGGGATTTGAACTTCTTTTAAAATTAACGGAAAAAAATATTCTCTAGTTTAAACTTTATTATACTTAAGTACAAATTATCACAGCTTGTTAGAACTTGTATGTATTGAGAAACTGAGTATTGAATAACTCAAGAGCATACAAGACTTAAAAATTCTGTCATAAAGAAACTTAAAGAAATTTAAACTGAAATCAGATCTTTGGTAATTTTTCATCCCATTTTGTTCCCATATTACTTATCAGCTCTACACTCAGTGCATATGCCCTCCTCCGTATTTTTAAATAGGTCTTTATTCTGAGGTCTGTTCAAATGAAACCCATGATAGAGGCAGCTTATTGCGTGAAATCATATTGAACACAGTCAGTTTGTAGGATCTAAATAGGAAATTTTCTGTTTTGTTAACATAATGAGATTTTTAAAGTTCTGCTCAGGTAAGTGCCAGGGACAAGTCCTATAGGCCAACAGCAAATGCAACTTAGGTTAAAGTAAATTATTTTTGACTAGAGAAGGAGATCAGAAAGGTAAGGAGAGCTAGGAGCACTGTGATCTGGACTCTGATCCTCAAATAAAGTAGCGTGTGTGCAGACCTGTACTGCAGGATTACTGACTGATTACCAGAGTGCTGCTTCATAAATACAGTGACATTGCTGTTCACTGGTAAGTATCCTCTATCTTATCTTGCCTACCTTAAAACAAATGCTTTATAGATACCTGTATGAAATGCAGCGTGCCTTCACTTGCTTCATTTTCCATCAAATGGAAGCTAATCCTTTATTTAGCAATCCACCCTAAGGCTTTAGAAATTTGTCAAATCAAATATAAATTTATTAATAATTAAAAAGAATATTTATTTATCTATTTACTTCTTTATTCATTCATATTCTTAAATCACAGTTCATTTTCTTAAATTATGGGATGTTAGAAAAAGGTACACCTGTCATCAAAAATAAACATTTACTCTTTGAAATTGTTCCACATTTTTCTCCCTCACTCTAAAAATCCATAATTAATTGTGAAAATACCAGCTTATCAAGAATATGTATATAAATAACATTTCACAATTCATGAAAATATAAATTTATAATTAATATATATTTTATATATATTTATAGTGCATATATTCCATCTACTCCTTTACTCATTTTTATTTAAATTAAATATAAAAGGTTAAGACAACAGCATGACACTAGTTGTGACTTTCTTTTCACTTTAAGTTAATTTTCATTTCAATCAACTGCTTTGAGGCTTATTGATCTTGTAAATAATGGAACAAAGTGAAGAATTTCTTTTACCAGTCTGCTCAGGGTTCACCTACAGTCCCTGTGTCAGTAACTCAAGTCTTTAATTCATTTAGATCTAAGACTTTTCATGTCACAAGAATGCAACTTTAGGGTTGAGTGTTGCTGGTATCATAGAAATAATTGGATAAAAAGAACTCCCATTTCCTTTTCCACTCAGAGAAGAGAAAAAGAGAGGAAAAGAAGGAGCCTATCAACATAAGACGTCTGCATTGATTACTGAAATTGGGTGAACTGGAATTGGTTGAGAGAGACAAAAGCAGTACATTCAGGTTTGAAAAGAAATCCCTGGCAACATTAAACCCCAGCAAAGCACACTTAAGTTCAAGTAGGAGGGCAGACAAAGGAGATAAGAGAAAACTATTTCGCAAAGAAACTAGAATAGAAAATATATAGGAGAAAAGATTTCTGCAACACAAGTCAAATAGGACATAGCTCTCTGTTCCCAGATCCAGAGCATCTTAAGAGCAATAGCTGTGCAATCGTACAGAGAGCATAAAGAAAGCAAAAACTACAGGAGTAAATAGCATAATAATAATAACCTCTATGGAAAGGTCTCTGACACACATTTCTGATGAAAGGCTTCAGTTCAGTTTTGGAGTTTTCTTCATGAGTTTAATGATAGAGATAACCTAGGTGGCAGTAATCAAATGTCTTCAGTGCATTTTATTACTTATTAGCTTTGCCTATTCCCTGAATAGGAGAAAAAAGAGAATCATATAGGTCCCTTTAGAAATATAGTCCAAAATACCTTTTTATGCAGGCATAAGCATAGTAATTCCTACTTGGAGATTAAAAATATGACAATGGGAAATGCTAGAATCTGATTTTGCATGAAACAATTTTTCCCAATATGTGGAATGGATATGGCATTGCTGCCATGACAGCAATCAATACATAAAATTTTACAGTAATAAAATATTTAGAGCAGAATTTTGAGAATTTTGAGCATTAGGCTCAAATGTCCATGAGGAACTATTCTTTGTGTATGCTGATTGCTAAGACAGACAAATGTTAGCACAGAAGAAATTTTCCTTAAGAAGAATGCTAAGATTTTAATGTATTAAAAACTAAATATTGTCTCTTTCTTTTTCTCATCCACTTAGAACTAAATTACCAGGGAAACAGTATTTCCCCAATACACACACACACACACGCACAATGATATTTGCAGGTAATATCCATGATATTTTCAACTTGTTAAAAAAACAAATAAACAAGGAAAGATAATGCCAAACTGAGGACAAAACATGCCTTTGAAGTAGAGAACTCTAAAGCCAGTATAAAGTCCTAATTTTTCCATGGTAGTATACGAGAAAGATAAAGCAATCTTCTTTGGATTCTCCCAAACAGGGTTTGCTTTTTAGCTATGTTATAAGAGACTTACTAAGAACAAGAAATATCTATAACTCATCCAGTCTTCCAACATATGGCCTAAGGATATCAGAAACTTCCTTTTTAGCCCACTTTCCCCTGCATTTCTCTGCAGTAGCTTTATCATATCTTATTAGTATAGAATCTAGTATAGAGGGTGTTTACTTCTGTAGAAGTGGCATATTTGCCCTTTATTCCAGCAACTGGAATGCATAAAGCTCAGCATAGGAGAGGATGGAACGCAAGTAGAGAGTAAACCACCAGATATCATTTGTCAGCCAGGAACAGACAGTCCAGGAGGTTCCTGCAGAACATTGCAGATAACTTCCTGATGCAGATGGTTGATGTCCTAACAAGAGATCTGAACAAACAGAGATGGGCTAGTGGCAAATGTGAGGGTTGGGGGCGGTCTAGGGTGCAGTGACCACAAGATGTTGGAATTGACCTCTTTGACTTCTTCAGGGAGCTCCTTGGAGCAGTCCCCTGGGTCAGGGTCTGAGAAGGAAAGGGAGTCCAGGAGAGCTGGCTGATATTCAAGCACCATTTCCTCCAAGCTCAGGATCGGTGCATTCCCACAAGAAAGAGGTCAAGTAAGTGGGGCAGGAGACCTGTATGGATGGGCAAGGAGCTGCTAGGCAAAATTAATGAGAAAAAAAGAGCATACAGCTTGTGGAAGAATGGCCAGGCCATATGGGAAGAATATAGGCACATCGTCACAGAATGTGGATGTGCAACAAGGAAGGTCAAAGCCCTGGTGAAATTAGAGTTGGCGAGGAATGTCAGGGACAACAGGAAGGGTTTTTATTAATATGTCAGCAGCAAGAGGAAGACCAGGGAAAATGTTAGTGCACTGCTAAATGGGGAGAGAGCCTTGGTGACAAAGGATGGTGAGAAGGCAGAGTTACTAAATGCCTTATTTGCCTCTGTCTTTACTGCTAAGGCCACTCCCCATGAACTGCAGGGCTCAAGTGACAGAGAAACTAACGGGGTAGAGGAAGACCTTCCGCTGGTTGAGAAGGGTTGGGTTAGGGATCACTTAGGCAAATTGGCCACTCAAAAATCTATGGGCCCAGATGGGATGCACCCAAGAGTGCTGAGGGAATTAGTCGAGGTTATTGTTCAGCCTCTCTCCATCATCTTCAAGAGGTCCTGGAGAGCAAGAGAGGTGCCCGAGGACTGGAAGAGAGCCAATGTCACTCCAGTCTTCAAAAAGGGCAAGAGGGAGGAGCCGGGCAATTA
>JAUBOD010000323.1:0-67229 GCA_032353885.1 Nothura maculosa | reverse complement strand
GGGGTTGGACTAGATGACCTCTAAGGTCCCTTCCAACCTTACACATTCTATGATTCTATGATTCTATGATTCTATGAAGTTTTGATGACTTGAGATCTATAAGAAGTGATTAGTCCAAGTGTAATGAGAACATCTATCAACATAATCAGTAGACAAAACAGTCATCAAACGCCCTCACTTATGAGTAAGGGAAGAAAAAGGATTTACTAGGATAATTATGGATCCATGCTTTTTATTTTTTTTTGTGAGTACGTGCCTGCATGTGTGTGAGTGGTCAATGGCCAACATTTGTTTTTAAGAATGACAAATAAAGAAGACAGAAGTATGACAAATGAAATTATATGAATGAATAGGGTTATATTAGCACAGAGACAAAGATAATATTTAATATTTATTAGTTGAAGGACTATCAGTATTGAAAGCTTTAGGGTCACTCACCATTTCTAAGACATATATAAACCTATATATATAAAAATAGAAGATTATTCAGACTATTCAATGACAGTTGTGTAGCAGTTCCTTTCAGCAAATTCAATTATTCAGTTTTATATTTGACCTGCAGAACTGCACAAACAAGGTTTATTTGTTCATATATTTACCTTACAAAGTGCATGTCAGAGGGCTAGTCTTTACACAAAATAAATAAACAAACAGATAGATAAATGTTGCTGCTGTCCATCCCCAACTGCTCCAGAATTCAGGGAACTGGGACCATCCTATTCCAGGGACATCAGACACTGACACCAACGTGATGATATGCTAAATGCCGTTTATTGTTTTGCTTAGTTTACCTATATACCTTGTGCTGATATGAAAGTTTTTGAATGCTCCAGTCAGAGGTCTACGCTCTATTCATTACCTTATATGACCCAGCTATTTCTGCTTGTTCAGCATGGCTCTCCTGTCTCTTTCTGTAACATTGTGATATCTTCCAAATGCCATGCCTTATGCTAAATCATGTCTTATGCCACTTATGTTAAGCATTTCTAAGCTCCCTACAAATAAATAAATAGATAGATAAATAACTACTCACATTTATATTTTAATAGCAAGTGGATAGGGGCCACAGATAGACAGGCAAATAGGAGACTCAGGATGGTATGGCCCACGTGAAAGGAGTTTGTTTGTGGTTAATGAACTCCAGTGGTAGAAGAGACAGAGTCACCACTTTATAGGGTTGCTGTAGGCCTCCAGTGAGCCTAGGAGTGGTAAAAAAAAACAAGTCAGCAAAGGTAGAATACCACCGTGGGCTCACACTGTATGCATTTATCTTGTATGAGTAGAACAGCTTAGCTCTAATAATTTCTACACTTGACAAAGGATGTTCTCTCAAGTTCAAAACAACTATCATTGAAAACTGAAAATATCACAGATGCTCCCCTCGTGATACACCACACAGGTTACAATATGTACGAAAAACAACAACAAAACCTGTACAATATATGGATATGCTTTTGCTGTAACAACGTAAGTAAAACAATCACAACCTGAACTTCATGAAGAAAATAAGCATTTGCTGGAATTGACTCATGTAAGATCAGAGTCATGAGATGTTGTATGTTACTAACCCAATGTATCTTACACATAGGGAAGGACTTTACCTCCCTATGTTCTCATTCTTTATGCTATAGTTTTCTTCTTTATGCTAAGATTTATTCTCCCTCATCTTTTATCGTCCTCTTCCCCTCTCCTCTCATTTAAGAAATTGTAAGAGGGCTTTGAAGACTCACATCTCATCTCTTAAATACTGAGCTCATCTCTAGCTGTGATGCTAATCATGTAAGATTTGTTGCTGTGATGTACTTTCCCTCAAATGCAACATAAATTCATTATTCTTCTGTTGACTTAATGAGGGAAAAGACAGACTTTTATTTCCAGTTTAGTAGTCACTTTTGCAAAAAATAATTCACATCTTTCAAGAAAACATCGCAGAATTGTCATTATTCCTCTTCTGGAAAAAATACATTTGGAGTAAAAGAAATCAGATCTTTACAGATCAAATGGTTATTTACATCCTTTTTTGAAATAAATATTATATATATAAAATAATACATGAAATTTACCACTTAGCATAAATGTTTTTATTCTGTCATTTTAAGCAATCATTTATAATCTGTTCTAATGGAAGTATGTCTTTTCTTTAGAATGATAATTACCTTCTCTCTTTTGCCTTATTGTTTGTCTATTAAAATCTTTGCATAGTTTATCACATTCATTCTAGCTTTGTACTGCAAAGGAGGCAGCTCTTGATTTATCTATTTTAGAGGAAGTTCAGTCTCAGGTGGGTGTAATCTTTAACCAAATTGTTCCATGAAGTTCCAAGTTCAATGAGCCTTGTCTAAGAGGATTAGAAACAGCTGCTTTCCTAAATGGAATGATGGAAATCAAGAGTGTAAAGTGATTCCAGCTTTCCACTGGCACAGGAATCAATGACTAGGGAACATGACCATGTTTAACAAGGAAGAAACTAAAGTAAATCTCTTTGCTTGCTCTGCGGTGATTTAAAAAATAACATAAATATATTCCCTACCTCAAATCATTTAAAAAGCAATCATTTAAAAAGGGGAGAAAGTAACAGGCAATGCTTGAGTTTCTTACAATCAGTGCTTGTCATGGGTATGCTTTGATTGTAAATATTACAAAAATATACACATAAAAAAAATTAGACAAATGATTTTAAGAGGATGAACAAAGAAAACAGTAAGCAAATGAGATTTTGTAAGATAAGGTCAGCATATTATTACGTTTTTTGTTCACACTCGTAACAAAACAGGCATCTTTGTTTCACACTCTTGCACTTTTCTCTCAGAGCTCTGTGTTAGTCAATAGCTATCTCTAGCATAGACATCTGTATGAGTTTTTACTATGAAAGCGACAAGACCTGACAAAAGCACAGGTAATAAGGCATTTCAGGATCAAAGCCAACTTCCAACCAAATTATGCTATGATATTGTAATCTTCAAAATACAATTCCGAAATACTGCATGCCTCATATAAATTTAGTGTATGCTATTATTGGCCTGCCACTTCCAACAACTCATATCAACACATTCTGCCACCACAAAAGTCTATTTAAGTTTTGGGCTATTAATGGATGCTACTAATTTGCCTTCGTAGGTCTGCATTTTGATATTTCTTAAGTTACAAGATGAAAAAAAATATTTAGTATTTAGGTATCTGAATGCTTAGATTTTATACAGCTGCCTCAAAAAGAAGAAAAAAAAAAGAAGAAGAAGAAGAAAAAAAAAAAGGATTTAGTATTTAAGGCTAGCTGCTGTTGTTAGGTTGATGCAAAATTCACCTGGCCAGAACATGCATTCTGAAGGCTCCTTTACATGGCAGCAATGAAACTCTGACAGGCAGTTGACAGAATTTAAGACATGAATTCACTGAATTAAACAATAGGCCCTGCAAGCCAAGATGCCTCAAGAGTAAATTTACATTTAAAAGAAACTTTATGGCAAAAATATGGATATTACATCTCTTGTCACCTTGGGAAAGGCTTAATGTAGAAGATAAGACTCAGTTCTGGGGAGCTCTGTGAAACATTTTGAAATTTGACCTGATAACTATAGAGAATAGAAGAAATTCTTTCAAGTTGAATCAGATAATGATAAATAATATTTTATGTTTATTTTTCTCACATGTAAAACACAGAAAACACTTTACTGAGTTTTCTCCTGTAGGAAGAAATGCACACGCACTCGGACACCCAGACATGTGTATGCATACATATATATAGATTTTATTAACATACATATTTTAAAAAGTGTGTGTTTATGCATACACATATACATACACATACATATTTACTGCTTTTTAAATAATCCTATTAGACATTGGACATTGTCTACTGGACATTGATACTAGGCTATCAAGGAGAAGAAAACCACTAAATTGATTAATATATGCTGATCTCAAGCATTTTCAAAAAGGCCTTTTATGAAAAACACAATCCAAGTGTGGGCACTGCAGTAAAGAAAGGTTGGGGAAATTATGCATATAACCTGTTGTGTGTAGAATGTCATTTCAGGAGAAACACTATCTTGTGGTCAACAATCAACTGTGCCTTTTGCATACAGCACAGTAGCAGCTAGTTCTCCCAGAAGTGTAACTTTTAACTAAGATAACCCACTAAAGGACACATTAAAGAAGATGTTATGTGACTGTTACTGCCACAATAGGTAGAAATATACTATTTGTGCTACCTTATAGTGGATTCAGAGCTTTCTATGTTTACTAAAATTCTTCTAGACATAGGTTAGGTGGAGGACTTTTATCTCCTCTCCTCATCACTTAAGGAAATTCACTTAGGAATGACATCTTTCATTTTATTTTATTGCTGTAGCCACAAATAATGTAACTTTTTATAAAATGGAGACTTCATCTTGATATATTTTCTTGATTCTGCAGAACTGCATTGCTTTCAGAAGGAAGAAAAGCAAAGTAAAAATAAACAAGTTCCCTCTCATGGAAGTAAACTGTTATTCATTCAAATTTCTTCTGTACATAATATACCCTGTGTTTTATGTTGACTACTCTGCTGATCAAGCAACACAATGAAACAGCATTTTGTGAAGCCTAGGAAGCATGGATCAATTCTGAGATAGATTGAGTACGTGGGAGCCATGGTCAACTGTTTGAACTAAATCTAAGCATTATACATAACTAGAAAGTGCAGACCAGCATTTATGTTGAGCTTACTCAATCGTTTTGTTTTGATATCACTGAGATATTCTTTTGGAACATCAGACTTAGTAAACTCAAATTGTATTTTACATTATAATGAATGCAGTAATATACATTATTTTAAGATTTATATTACTTGAATAATTGTGAAATCAAATGGTGATAAGCAAGTTTAACAAGTGGAAATCTTATCTTTAAGACTGCTGATAAGAGACCTCTAGCAGTACATTAAAAGTTCATAAAATACCAATATAGAATTAAAGGCCTTTCAGCTTGTGATAATGCCTTCTCTCTGACTCTCTCCCTAGGAGGCACATTTTATGTCCTGCTGATAGACAGACAATTAGCTGTCTGAACAACATTTCTGTATTGATAACAGTAATAAATACTGCAGTACAGAATGATCTAGAGATTTATGTTGGAAGTCACTGATGTTCTATATTAAGGCATTGTAAATGGGAGCCCCACCTGGAAGGGCATAAAATTTAGAAAGACTAAATAGGAATGGTAGCACAGTTTGACTAAGACAAGATGACAGCTCTGTAGTAGGACAAGGGAGAGGAGGCAGTTAAAGTGTCCCAGTTCATTCTGGGTGGTTTGTTTCAATTTTTGCAGGAATTTATATCTATTGAACCATCAGAATGGCAAAGACGTTGGCCTTTTCTGTCTTTCTAGATGTGTTAAACTCATTGCTAAAGAGGAGCTTGACAAGTTTGCACTATTTTGTTTTGTTTTGTTTTGTATTTTCTTTAGGAATATTCCTTTCTTTACAGATTTTATAACTTTTGGATTTTTTTAAAAAGTCATCACTTTCTGAAATCATTTTCTAGATTTCTGACAGACTCCTGTTAATGCTATAGTTTCTAAGGGTCCCTTTTTGTGACTGGAAAACTTATATTTCAAGAGCTCTCCTTCCTAACATAGCGGTCAACTGAATTTCCACTCAAAAATTAGGATTTTGCTTCTGTTGAAAGTCTTCTTTGGCTGTGGAAGAAGCAACATCCAGCATTTTTCTGTCTTAAAACTATTAGCAAACACTCTTCCTGGAGTAAAACCTTTTTTGCAGAATAATTGCACTGCTGAATACTAGTATTATGTTTTACTTAATTTGTTTCTACAGTCTTAAGAATGATACCTTGGTGCATTACTCAAATGCAATTAATCATTTATTTTTCCCAAAAAATAGGATTTGATGAGAGAAAAGCAAAATTGCATGGATGGTATAAAGTCTACATATTCTATATAAATATATATACACAAATATACATATATACAAACTAAGATTTTAATATCTTGTATGAAGATTTTTTTCTATTATTAAGACCTTACCTGTCTTCATAGATTCTATCTTTGCTTTCTTAATTCCATTTCAAGCTATTCTTTGCTAGTTTCATTGACTTCTGTCTTTCACAACGATAAAGGTGGTTGTTTTATGGTTTAAGAATTTTGCATATATATATTTTTAAAGGAATAACAAACTCTGAGTCCTTCAGTGCCAGCGACAGGGTTCCTGGCTGCAAATGTGCTGAGAAAACACAAAAAAAAGAAAAGAATACACTTCCTAAAGAGACAATCTACTTTTGTAGGAGTGTTAACTAATTAAAAGCTTTATAGTGAAGCTGTACCTACAGCTCAGAAATGTTGTGGCTTCCACCTAAAGGAAAGGGTTCCACCTTTCTAAAACCTCTAAAGCTTAATCCCCATGTAAGTCCATGGTTTTTAGAAAGTCTGAATAACTTCTGATTTTACACTATTTCCAGGAAATATGACAAGGGTAAGAAACACATGCTATAGCACAGCTCTGCTCCTACTGGTTTTTTTCATCCACCTAAGGATTCCTCTTTGAGGGATTGTGAGAAAGCATTAAGCAAAATGTCAGAGGATTACAACATGATAATGAGCAGCTGCTTTAGTATCTGAATCTGAATTAGTATTCTGTTCTGATAAAGCTGTTATCTATATAGCCACTATGACACTGGCACTCTGAAGATTTAGTTTCTTTAGCAAATGAACTTAGTAAATGAACAATCACATAGAAATTCTAACATCAACTGAGGGAAGGCTGCTGGGCTAAATAAAAGCAGGAACTTTCTGATAGAAGTATGCAGAATACATTGATGTGTCTCACCCGTCCTGCTGTTATTGAACTATAGTGATTTCTGATAGCAAGGAAGAATACTAGCTAGTGTTAATTGTGCTAGAGCTGAAAAAGAAGGTTCACAGGCTTTTCATTATCCATCAGTGTTTTCTATATTCAGTAACTTCTCTCGCTTACTATAAATGCAAAAAGGTGCAAAAAGAAAGCAGCAAAAACACATTGATTTCTGAAGTAGTTTCAATGTAAACAATCAGTATATATGAAATATATAATTTAATTCTTAAAAAACATTTTGGACAATAGACAAGAGGCAAAAATCATTATGGATGGACTGTGTGTGATTTATCAGACTTTATCAGACTTGGTATTGACTAGAATTCTATTTGGGTTTTAACCTTTAAAAGATTCATTAACACATTAATCATAAAACACCTTAAAGGTTAAGTGAGTCTCTAAAGTGTTATGTAATTATATATATATATTTTTTTTTCCTAACCTAAATGTACCAATTTCAGACAATATAAGGAACCTTATAGGCAAATAATTATTACCATAAATTTGTTTTGAGCCCTACAATTAAGTTTATATGTAGCAGTAGTTATTATTTTTATTATTAAGCAATGCTATTAGTTATTTTTATATAATACTTGCTTATAATATTTTTATATAAGTGGTTTAAATAAATATTTGTTTATACAAACTAGTATAGTTTGAATTAGTATATTTGGTAATAAGAATGTTTTTTAAAGATCATTTTATATTTGCCAGAAGTTGAATGTGTATCATGTTTCTGATAACTACACAGTAGAAGAATTTGGAATATATATTTGAACCATTTGAACCAGAAAAAGTTACATTCTAGTTAAACCAAATCAAGCATTCATAGCCTCTGATGATGAACAGAAATATGTATAAATTGTGGCACAAACTGATCAGCAATACACCACAGTATTTTTCTTGTCCTTAACAAACCAAGCACTTCTGTGCATAATTGTGAAAAAAGATCATGGATATTCTGAACGATCTGCAGCACAGAATATATTGTGTGCCTCTGATGAAAATAGGGAATTAATGAAAATGATAAAGTCGCTCCAAATTCCTATGGTTTTGTTCTAGAGTTTAGATTATTTTTTTTCTTCCTTGGCATGGTTTCCATGTGAGTGCAGCAAGGGCAGCTCTGTCTTAGCAAGACATCATATCTTTCTTTGATGGATGCTGGCTGGATACATGTTAGGCAGGATACATGCAGATTCTATTACAGATTCCCAAGAAGCACCAATGAGCTGTCCCCTCAAATATTCGCAGTGAAAAGTAAAAAGGCTCAGAAAGACATAGTAAAATACCATACATGGTCTATCTTTCATTATAGACTCTGAGCATATATTTTGAAAACAAACTTCCATCATAACCTCTACAAAAAGTACTATTCAAGACAATTCCTCCACACTGCTTTTGATAATAATGTTTAAATGAGAACACAATGTATTTTCAGAATTGTCAAAACAGCTGTCATAAACAGGTTTAATTGGAAGAGTCTGAAGAACTTTGGAGATTTCTCACACTTTTAGCACAACTTTCTAAAGAATTTTGCTTAGCATAGATACATGAGGAGCAATTATTAGCCTGCTCACAGTAGTGTCCAATTAAAAATTAATTTTTAATTAATTTGGCCTTAATATTTTCCCTAGAAACATTCAGGGTTCTAGAAAGCATTTGCATATGGCAATATGATGAAATGAAATGTGTGAAGTAAATGTTCTGTGTCTTTTCTCTTGTTAAGTAAGGCATTTTTCCTGCATGAAGACAACTCACAGAGTTATCAGTGCACAGTACATTGCCTTGAACAGGCCTGACAGCAACCCTGACTCAGAAGTCTCTGAGGATCTTCCTGATGTGGGGGCTGGGAGTAAAAATATCAGAGTGGTGGTTTGTCAAGCAGTTGCTCATGTACATGACTGATTCATAGAATCACAGAATGCTTAAGGTTAGAAGGGACCTTAGAGGTCATCTAGTCCAATCCCCCTGGAAACGCAGGGTCACCTAGAGCACATGGCTCAGGGCTGCATCCATTCAGAGGAAAAGAAACCTGAATGACAGATAATCACTGCCAGTAGGCCAGTATGCTTACCTACTTGTAATATTACAAATATTGGAATTCTATTTTTATTTCTACAAATGGTCTCTTTCAGCTAAATAATTTATAGAACAAGAGAGATACCAAAACTGCATATTTCAGATTTTGAAAACTAATATTAATTTTGAATGTGATTACAACAAATGAGCAAATGCCACATTGATATTTAACTCACTGCCAGTTTCCCTATGACAACACAAAGTTTGGCATGAGCCATAATGTCCTTCTAAGAAGAACTGTAAATGTTGAGGAAGCAAGCATGGATGGAGTGCCAAGACCTAAAATGTGTCTAAAATGTGTTGCAGTCACAGTAATGCCAACATATCTGCAGCTGTACTTATTAAACAATGTTTTAAATGTAAGCTAGATATGCAGCATCCTTAATGTTTGGTAAGATTATGGAGAAATAAACAGCAACTAAAACTAATATCTGTATATATTCTGGTTAAGAAGTTAGTCGTGAGCCAACAATACACCCTTGTGGCAGAGGAGGCAAAAAGGATCCAGGCCTGCATTAGCAAGGGTGTTGCCAGCAGGGTGAGGGAAGGGATCCTGCCCCTACTCAGCTCTGGTGAGGCTGCACCTGGAGTGTTGGGGACAGTTCTGGGCTCCTCAGGACAAGAGGAATATGGAAGTTCTAGAGAGGGTCCAGTGCAGAGCTAAAAAAGATGATTAAGTGACTCAAATATCTATCTTATGAGGAAAGACTAGGCCTGTTTACCCTGGAGAAGACTGATCTGATTGACATGTACAAATACCTGAGGGGAGAATGTAATAAGGATGGGGTTAAATTCTTCACAGTGGTGTCTAATAACAGGACAAGATGGGTTTTAATTAAATGGGTTTTAATTAAAACACAAGAAGTTCCATCTCCATATGAAGAATAATTTCTTTACTGTGAGGTTGATAGAGCACTGAAACAGGTTGCTCAGAGAGGTTGTGGAGTCTCCTTGTTTGCAGATCTTCAAAACCTGCCTAGATCCTTTGTGATCCTGTGCCACGTGCTCTGGGTGTCCCTGCTGGAGCAATGGTTTGGACTACATGATCTCTAGAGGTCCCTTCTGGCTCCAGCCATTCTGTGATTACATGATTCTGTGATATTTATAAGTCAATACCTCTGTGGATTCTTTCTGCATATTGCCCCTCCGTGTATATATTGTTTGGCTTAAGTGTTAGTCAAAATGCATGGCTATATGTAGTAAATCTAAAACTATGTTGTTAATTTGACATGAGAATAGACTATACTTAAAGTGCTATCTACAACTCAAGGCATATATTTCAATATGAATTCTGAACACTGCTATAGCAGGGGATCACTGCCACTTCTGAAGTTATTCCTTTCTTTGTTCTTACAAATTCAGTGAGTTATAAATGACCAGAAAGTAAAATGATTATGTGAATAATGATGATTTGAACTATTTTAATCCAAATAATTGCATCCAGTTTGCTGAGTCCTGTTATGTCACTTACCAGTGATATAAATTAAGCAGGAGTATAAAGTCTAATTTTATTAGCTTTATGGATTTTTGAACAACATCTATGAAACAGTTCTTAGTAGATTGTTCTTTATTTCTATTGAGAAAAAAAAGAGAAAGGAAAAAAGAGGAGGAAAATTAGCTTTTCAGAAATTCTTCACTGTTAGTTTTTAAAAGTTAAAGGCATAGAGCTAGACAGATGCCTCAAAATCATATGAAATACTTGTTTTCTGTATAACTTTATAGAGTCTAAGAACTCTGCATTGTCTGTAGAAAGAAAGTTCTTACTCTTTTCCATAAAATATCTCACAAAATGACTGGCTAGCATGTGCAGAACCCATTGTGTTATAGGTTTTTTAATACTGTAAATGTCATCTAAACAGGGTCCTTTGAAAACAGTCTAAGTCAAATGGCTCATTTCAGACGTTCTAGCAAAAAGCAGTTGAAGTTTGAAGTACCTGATGTGCAGTGTATAAAGAGGTACCTGTGTTCACCAAATCTGTTGCACTTAAGAAGTTTCATGGAATTCACCCTTTCTTTTATCATCCACTTGTTGGGGAATGGTTAAGGGAGCAAGGAGGCCATGATGAAGTGTACGAGCAGGGCTTGGAAGGGAATAAGGGGGCTTTAGTAATGGAAAGGTGCCGACAGTGAAGTACGGAAAAGGTCACGATGTCCTTGTCTTAAGAATACACGTTGAAAACAGGAAATAGGCTGTGGGGAAAACGGTCTGAGCATGTGGCTTGCACACAAAGGGTTCATGGGTAAGCAGCATAGCAACAAAGGATTAGCCAATCTGCAAAGGGGTATGCAGAAGCTGTAAACAAGGAGATTGTGACATGTAGGTACTCGCATCTATATAATCGACCTGCCAAGAGCACTAACATGAAGCTTCAGTCGCTCACATTGAGTCTGTCATGCTTCTTCGTGTGCTGGCTACTGAATCGTGACAAAGGTCCGTGGCATCCACTGAGGTAATATATGCAAATTTTGAGGTATTTATCTGAAAGTGCATTAAAGGAACCAGTTTTCTAATATTTCTATTTTCCCATAAGAGTATGAGGAAATGCAGGAGAGTGCAAAGCACGAGGTAATTGAAGCTAGACAGAGTGTTCCATAGGAGAAAGACTATTAACAAAGCCTGTTGACCCTAAGCCATGTGGTTTTGAAAGAAGATTGCTTATGAGCTCAATATTCTTCCTGTGTATGTGTATAGTACATGTATTCTTCCTGTGTATGTGTATGTACATAAAAACCTCCCAGATTGCCCCCTATCATCCATGGACAAATGCTCTGTGGTGTCAGGATTCTCCTTCATTATTACCTAGATTGCAATTGCCGTGGAACCCTTGTTCAAACACAGGGGTAATAAATGCTCAATATTGATCATAGAGTGACTTGTGTATCTGTCCATGCTGGCAGACCAGACTTTGTCCTGACATATCCTTATTATGAGTATAAGATACTGAATATGTATTTTTCTCATGTGGGATGTAAGAAGAGAGAAGGTGAGATTATGCTTTGTACTTTTTGAAAGATGTGTAACATCTTTTCTGTAGAGAATTTGCTTATAAATTGTTTGGGGAAGGTTTTTGTTAACATACTAAGTTACTATGAATACTTTGCATACTAAGATGTGTAGCCCACCTTGATTAGAGAGCTACCTGTCTGGAAGGCATGCATAATTATTGGAAACGCAAAAAAGTATATTTGCAAATTCACTGCAAAAGCACACCTGAAACTAATATTTGGTTTGATAGTGTGTCAGCTCTGGCTAGCAGTAAAACCTCAAGGTCCTGCTGCATTTACAGTATGCTGGCCCAGCTATAGCTGTGAAAGAGATGATGGTATGACACGAGATATGAAGCAAGGAAAAAGAGGGAAAGATTAGGAAATTTTATGGATGGACACCAGTGTATTTCAGCTAGAATGTCTTGTGCGTTATGGGCACAAAGTGGAAATATTTGAAGGAACTTGTTAAATTTTCGGGAGTAGATCGTGTCAGAAACCAGTGACTCATGGCTCACGCACCTTAAGTTATAGCAGTCATTGCTGTGCTTTAGGCAATAGATATATCTATATTTCTGTAGCAGTCAGTAATTTGCTGCCAGCTTTTTTTTCACTAATCTCAATCTTGAAACCATAATGTATACTGTTTCTATCTGGTTAATTTTTAGATTCTTCCTAAAATTCTACATGTTTGAAAAGTTTAATTGCCTCAGTAGAAAATCCTGCTTTTTGAAAGGAGATTAAATGGGGAGTAAGTAACTTGTAGGGTTATCAATTTTGTGAGCATACTGTGCTTAGAACAAAGGAAATTTTTTTAAGTAATAATAAAGCAAATGTTTCTGGGGGATGAGTAAAAACTTATTTAAAATGTTGTACAAATCAAATAAACAAGCTTGCTTAATAAAAGCTATTCCAAAACTGAATTACTGCAGAAAAACAAAAAACACAATCTCAAGTGAAATTTTGCTCAAAAGTAATTTTTTTCTACTGTTATTTGCTCATGAAATTTACAAAATAGATAAGAACTCATAGGCTTTCAGTCTCTATCTGAAGGTGATTTTTCCTAAATTGAGTTATATCTCAGAGGGATGATGCAATATGTTTATAGACCAAGTTGATAAAAGTCTATTGATATTATGTAGTGTGTATTTTCCACTTTACTGGAAATCAAGACACTATGTAGGTAAAAATCTTAAAGATCAGCTCAGGAAACTGACTTTTATTCATGTCGGGTGTCATAGGCACCTAAAATATTGTCAGGTAAAATATTTAAAACATTTTCTGTTGTCAGAAGTAATTTTTCAAGAATAATAAATATTTGTATGTATGTCTTTCTCTTGTACATGTATGTGTACATTCTTTATATATACAAATACATAACAACAAGAACAGTGAAAGTGGCATGAAGATGGCCTTATTTGACTTTATTCTCCAGTGTAGTTGAAGGTGTCATCTGCTAATGTTTTGTTTTGCTATTTTCTTTTCCAAACACTGTGATGGCTTAATTTTGTCTTTGTCTTCTTCGCAAATGTAAGAATATTTTGCTTACCCGCAATAGAAAAATTATGTCAGAGATGTACTGGCTACAATATTGGAGTTTGATGATCTCTTGGAGAAAGACTCTGTGCTTGTTAAGAGTTCTGTTTACTCAAATATTTAAGTGATCTTTCTATCATATGCCTGCCTTCTGTAATGATTTTAATTTATACTCTTGTACACATATTTTGAGAGTCTGCAGATGCTTGAATATGTTGTAGACATGAGGAAGGAATCATATGCTGTTTAGCTAGTATGCTCAGAAAAATAAGTTGCTTCTGCTGGAAATCCTGTAGATGTAGACCTACAGATTAAGAGCACTCTTTCACAGTGCAGGAGGCAAGAGTGGTCCTGAGTATGACTACAAAGGTGACAACAGTGCATCTGGCCATTTGGTGGTCACCTGGAGTGTCCATGACCTAAGGTACCACCCTGCAGACCTGTAGAGGAATACAATTATTAGATAAGATGGCACTGTATAAAGTCGCAACTATAGTAGAATGGAGGAAAAATGATGACAAAGAAAAGAAACAGAGGATTTGCAATATATTGAATCAAAATAAAAGTTCATCTCTATTTCAGTGGGGAGTAGTAACTTCTTTATCAGTAGTTTTTCTGTACAGGTCTTACGTTGATGTGTATTTCTGTATATATGAGGCTTCTTCTACCTGGAGGTTTTCTGCATCCAGGAGACCCCACTAGCATAAATAAAGCCTCATCAGTTTAGGTAGCATTCATGGATTAGATTAAATTCAAGATGTCGGAGATCAAGATGTGTGAGACCAAGAAGATGGAATCATTATTCTTTCCATTTAAACTTAAATTTCCACAGTCTACATACTAAAGGATTGTTATCTTAAGTGTTTTTTATTAAATAGTATTTATTATGTAGTGTGTAATATATAGTATCAATGATGTTGATTACAGAATATTACAGAAATTGAGTACTTCTATTATTCTGTTTCTGAATGAAAATTGTCAACAAATTGTCTTAATATCCTATTATTATATATTTTTAGGTACATCTCTTTTTATTATTTATTTGTTTGATTTTTTTTTGTTAGATAACATCTACAAAACATAACAGTGATAAAAGACACATACTAAAATTTTTCCCAGAAGTTCTCAACTTTTTAATTGTTTTGTGACACATCATTTAACTGTTTAAAAATTGGTAAATAACTTACACTTGCCAAAGTACATCTGGTTGTACTATTGTATACGTCTGATATAGATACTTACTTTGATTTTCTAAAGCTCTTCCTACCATCTGAAGAAAGCAAAAACTTTCACAGAAAATGTGAATAATTTATTTCTCTAGTCTTCTGATAATTTTGCCTAAATGTAGAGATCAGCTATGTGTAGAGCTTGAATAGAAGGCTACACAGAGGGCGCAAAACAAGAATCCAAACTGGTGGACTCTTCTTAGTGGAATTTTCTAACAAATATCAACTTGTATATTTGTGTTGGTGGTTAAAGTGCTTCTGCAGCATTTTACAATAACAGAACTTTACTCTTACCTTTGTATGAGTTCATTCATCAGTTTAAATTATTATTAAGATAGCTGAATGAACATATTTCCACCTGCCCCATAACGCTACATCTACCCTACCGAGAAAAGTTCTTCCTCATTGGAAATGGGGATGCTATGTGATCCAAGTTTATGTTTCTGTTCCTAGACAATCCAAATATTTTTTTTTCCTTTTTGGGAGTTAGGACAAATGCGTCTTTAGGCAGCTAGATAACAAGGAAGTTATCTCCATATGTATGTTTTCTTCAGACTCTCTCACTATCCACAGTATTTTTAATTTTCATTTGTGATAAGAATGTATAACACTTGCACACTTGCACACTTGCACAAGACATGTGTTCATCTTTTTTGAAATGTACATAGAAATGTAACAGTTCCTCAGGCATTAAAATACTTTTGAAGTCATCCAGCAACAAATAAATATGGCAAAAAATGGCAGAAAATTGTGCTTTGAAATTAAACCATAATTTGTGTAAGAAGCTGCTGCATATATTTCTGCAATTAACATTTTCCTGTAAATGTTGTAAGACAGGGAAGTTAATTGGAAATGAGGCATATTCACTCTTATAAATATTTAAAGAAAGAAAGATTATGGAAGGGTTTAACAGCTCTCGGAAAAGTGCATTTATGTATGTGTAAATGTGTATATATATATGCACGTGTATATATAATGCATATATACAATCTGTATACATTTTACATACATAAACATATATACGCATGTAAAAAACCCATATGGGTATGTACACACATACATACATATATATATTAATAATATATATGTTTATGCATATATATAAACAATGAATGGAAAAAACAGCACTTTCATTGCTGGCAGAACTCTAACACACAAAGATTTCCCAACAGTTAATTGAAGTTTGACAAGGAACACGAATAAAATGTGAGGAGACTTAGATTTCAGGCACAGATATTTCTGAGCAGCAACATATGATATTCCCCATCCATTTCTTTTTAAATTGATATTTACTAACTAAGTCAAAGCACATATAAGTTTAGAGAAACTGATTTGAACACTAAAAGGCAGAAACATTCGCCCCTTGATACTAAAGATTGTCATGTAGTGTTTAATTTTGGCAACATTCTCACAGACTTGTTCTTTTGTGTAACAACAGATTTGCCTTGCTGTGTCAGAATTCCTGATTCCAGAAGGAAGTTGACTATATGTTTTTGGATCATCATGTTCAACAGTCTGGATATGATGAGTGAATATGGCTAAAACCTCCTAGTCTTGATAGGGAGAACATTCTTTCACTAGAAGGAATTATACTACAGTTACAATACTGGAGGAGTACTTGCTGGCAGGATTTGCCACAGGCTTTTTAAGTAATCTTGACATATTACTTAAAAATGTGCTTTGCAGAGTAGACCATAAGTATTTAGTTCTACCTCAAACACGATTAGTACAGAATGCCTCAAAGTGGTTAAAATATGCATAAATTGAAAAATTAAGAATAGATATCTCAATAGAATAAAGGCAATTTAAACAATTCTGAGCTCCATGTTTTGAAGAGACCACTGTGAACACCTGAACTACTTCTAATTACAGCTTAAATGCACCTACCAGAGCTCTTTGCTTTTGTATTCTGGAAGCCAAATCTGTTTTTTTATTTTCCAAAGAACCAAAATTACATGAAGATGCTTGGCAATTTTCAAATGATTATATTCTACAAGTACGAAGCTAACATACCAGTAGGAGACAGTGAGACACAAGCTCAAGTCAGAGATTGAATTTGCTGGAAACAGAAAATATCAGTCAAACTCTTAATGATATCAGTTACAGTTACACTGAATCCACCCTCACATACTCCAGTCCATGGGATTTTTTAGAGCACAAGAGACTGCAAAAAAGAGCTAGTATCTTCAGGGTAAAAAATAGTCTTCATATCAACAGAACTGCAGATGGAAATGGTTCTATGTTTAATTGCTGTGCAGCATCTAAACTGCAAATACTGTATTTGCACAGCAGCAGGAAGGGAAATAGCAAGGCCAGTACATCATTGTTGCTCTAGTTCTAGATAACAATCAGTTATTCAATTCTGCTTCACCTCTGCGAGGTTCGCCTCATTAGGATGAAACATCAGTTGCAAAACTGATGAAATCTGTATAGTATGTATTGCATATTGTAAATAAATGATAACATTCCCTTAAGAAGCAACAAAACCTGTCAGAAGTGCTTCATTTAGAAATTATAACACTAAGATCACAAGTGTATCAATAAAATAAATAGCTAATGTAGAAAATCAGATCTTGGATAATAGAGAGTGTAGGGGAATAACAACCTATTACAATCACAGTGCTAACTCATGCAAGTCTGAATTTTAAACAGAATGTGTTTTGATCATATGCTATGCTTTAAAAGTAGTTAGAAATACTGTAGATTTACCCATTTTATTTGTTCATGGAAAACCTGTGATAGGCACTTACCTATGGATGTTTTACTGCTAAGTAATCTTGAGGTTTCTCTAATGAATGTTAATGACTTTCTTACTGAAAAAAGTAAATCTGCATGTCATTAGCTTAGCTGAGGAAACTTAAACCACAACTAGTTTAATGAACTTTGTCATTTTGCATGAAATTGAAAATCATATAAACTGAAAATCTGATTTTATGAGGATACATTGGAGTCATAATAACTAGTGTGCACTAGGATTTTATTAAAACGATTAAAATCCACCTATAGCCATAGAATAAAATTTAATTGAGGATGGTAGTAGTAGTAAGCAGAATAATCAACAAGCAACTAGAAATATTTGCCAGCTACGTCCAATACCTTCTCCATGCAACCACCAGTAAATCAACCTTCATTTTTGTAACCCTTAACTCTAGATGCTGAAAGCAAACTAAAACCACTGACATAAAATCTTAAAAGCAGTCGAGGTGTACAACTGCGCTTATTCACTAGAATACCTTATTTTTATTTGCACAAAATAAAGGTAAAAGTATGAAAATCCTGACTCTTCACTTGTTTTTACAAGTAGCTTGCACAGGCATATGTTATGCATATGCTAATACATAATTTTGTTGTTTTTTTCTTTTTTCTTTTACTCGGAGCTGGAAAGTTGGATCAAGCTGGAATAAGAGCTGTCTTCTTGACAGTATGATTAAGTGCTTGTCTGTTCTTATGTTTTTGTGTGTTTCTCTCTGCCAAATTTATATCATATTTGAATATGAAATTAAAAAAAATGTTCCTACCTATTCTCCATGTTTCTACCTGTTCTCCATATAAGATATATGATGCTGTCCTTAAATGCTTTATGCTGTCTTAAAACTTGCCTTTGAAGATCTTAAGGATTTGTGGTCTGTATTCTGTGATCGTGAAATCTTGGATTCCCTGGCTTTCTCACCTTTTCCAGGAATAAAAAAATGACGTGCTCAGCCAAGCACAACAGTATCTGCTTAAGAAGGTCTAGTTGGAAGGGTAAGAATTTGTAAACTATTACGATAAGGCCATATTTTTTCCCATAAAGAGGTAAAGGGCCTCATCTTAAGCCCACTGGTATCTATAACCCTTTCATTTAGTTTCTTTCATTTATTTTTTAGTCTTGTTCATCTTATCTTACAACAGTAAGCTCTCTTACAGTGGACTGTTACCTCTCTGATCAATTCGCAATAACATAGATTGCTCTCATTCTTCCTCCACAGTCTTCATTTCCTATTTCCTTCTTTCATCATATCAGGCCCTATCATTAATAGTGTTAATGTGAAGAACATTATAGATATCAAAACATGTCAGGCCCTAACACTATAGTGTTGTATAGAAGAAAAAGGAGAACTGAGGCGCACAGTTAAAGGATTTTATATTAAACAGAAAAGTTTCAGCTGCCAGCTTCATGTTTGAATAATTTGTATGTCAACCCTTCCCAAAGCCATGTAGGCTATCTCTAGCGGATGGAAGTCCAAAGTAGCTGCATAATTGGTGCAATACCATTATGCCCTCTCTCCTTCATCACCATAGCTGTGCATTTGTACTGAAAGATACTACACTTTCCAAGAAGCGTATGAATAAATTTAGCTTGTTTTCTGGTTTTCTCTGGGAGATACTTCCAATCCTTCTTATCTCTAAATAAAATAATGAATGTTCAGCAGGAGTAAGGTGGGGTTGAATAGAAAAAAAAAAACCACTTTTTATGCATGGCCCTCTGCAAAAATAGGAATAAAAACAAAAGAAACAAAAACACTCACTGGAATTACATGTACCTTGGTTATTCTTTTGTTCTATTGTTTCCTTGTTTTATCTTCATTTTTTTTTTTGGGGGGGTGATTTCAAGCTGAAACTAACTTTTAACTTGAACAAATGTTTACTTAAGGAAACCAAACAACAAACTAGACATAGAAATCAGTGTCCCACATTTTTACTAAGTAATCTATACGTATAATAGCCTTACAAGCAGTCATAAATAGTCCACTGAGCTGAGAAGTCTGCTGAACTGTAACATCCTAAGTTTAGTATTGATATCCTTCCACTTCAGTCAAATATGCAATTATCTTATCAGACACCTCAAACTAGAAAATGCCTCAAGATAAAACAAGATATACCATGAGAATGAAGAACAAAGTTGTTTTTATAGCCTCTCTGTAATGACAATATAATATTCTAAAATAATATTCAAAATAAAAATCAGAATAATACCCTAAAAATGAATAAATCCAAACTTCTTGTTTACTTTGTTTCTGAGTCTTTGGGATGCATATTTTCAGAATTCCTCTGCAAAAAAAAACTAGAAAAACAAAAACCCCTTTGCATGCCAAAGAATGGAGAGTATGGCAACACAGACATTTATGAATCATTATATTTTTTTTAGATCATACATAATTTCAAAAGATTTTGAAACTACTTAAAATAGTGTGTTTTAAATTGCGCATATTAATGATAAAATATTTGGTATGTCATAGTAAGGCTGAAAGAAATGTTTCAAAATGCATCTATTCATTTATCTTTCAGAAGATAAAATGGTTAAGTGAGATAATGAAGTCTCTTTCCCCTGTATTTTCAAATGAAATACTCATGATCATGTAAATCATGTTTGTTCATGATTTAAGGTGGTCCGGGACAGCTAAAAATGATTTTCTGCTTATCATCTGAATTAACTGTTGTTGTTCTGCCTATTTAAATATAAAAGTATAACTTTTTTTTCAGATTTTAGGCTTAGTTGTATTGCATTTGAGAGATCATCATTGATCAAGTGTGAGAATTTATTAGAGCTAGCAGTATCCTAGAAATATAACTGTCTGATAGTCATAGAATCATAGAATCGTAGAATCATTATATATATACATACCAAATATATACAACTCAATCATGACTGCACAGTATCACAGTACAGCTGATCAAAGGAAAGAGAGGGAAGGATAGAAAGGAAAGAAAGGATAAGAAGGAGGATAGGAGAGAAAGCAAAAGTCAAGGCAAGGCAGGGAAAGGAATATCTCCAAGAGAACCAAGCTACTGTCAAGATACAAGTTCAGACATTCTCCTAAATGAATCTTTAGAAATATGTAAAATCCCATTTGTATTGAGATTGTGTTTCCAGAATGTTAAGAGAATTTTAGATTTTACATCTTAGAATATATATTGCTGTTTCACAGTGGTATAAACATCATGACATTTTGAGTTAAGGTTGTTGTGGTTAAGGAAAGAATAAGAATGTATGAATATTGAGAAAATGCATCATATGGTAGCAGGAATTTATCTGTTAAATATATTCCTTCAAAAATCTTTACCTTAGATACTTGGATCTCATATAATGTGGATGATATACATGGTTATGTATAATAACATTACATACAATTTTATACAACATAGATAACATTACATACAATTACATGCAAATACATACCTATACAATTACGTTACATATAATACAATGCTGCAATATTATTATATAATGTTATTACTGACAACCTCAACATTATCTAAATGATTTCCTGTTGAATGCTTGAATAGAGCAAGCATACTTGCTGCATGCAATCAACAGTAATTTTTTTTTTTCACGATAGTTGTGAGAACTCTACTTGCAGACTAATGAATGTCCATATGTTCATGAGGAAGTTTTTCCAGATCATTCAGCTACTCAAAAATGAATTGTATCTTTATATGTATTAAATTGAATATTCTGACCTAATAAACTAGTATACATCACCAAAGACAGTAGAAGAGAAGTATAAGTTGCTGAGAAGTCAGGATATATACATGTCATAAGGTCAAAAAACAACTAGCCTTATCGATCAGGTTCATGTCTTTCATCTTGCTTTCCAAGCAGTAGTATCACATATTTAAAAAAAAAAAAAGTATGTGGGCCTAATTTGTCTTTACTAAAGAATAAGAATCATCAAGGTATTCATTAAACTCTGCCTTGTTTGAAACCTAGGTTTCTCTCCTTGAGGATAACCTTCAGACTATCATGCAAATAAACATGAAAGCAACAGTTCTCACTGAGTCATTATATCTTTTCCATTTGTTCTCCTATCCCTAGAGCCACTCAGTCTCTTTCTATAAGTATCTCTGCCAAGTAATTTTGCAATAGAAGAAAACATGAAATCATGCTGTGAAAGTGAAACATTGCTACATTACCAATTGTTATTGCTTTGAGTTGGACCAAAATTTTCTTATGTTAACATGGCAGGATTGAATGCCACTTCTCTGACCCTTTCTCTTCCTACTGGTTAGCAGACACACATTTTTCTCTTCTCTGTTATTTTGTTGTTGTTTTCCTGTTGCTCTTTCTTTATTATTCCTCATCTGGGCTATAAGTTACATTCATTTTGTTCATGAGCACAATTTTCTCATTTTTAACTTGTGGATAATTTAAAAAACTTTTTTTCCTAGGTAGTTTAAACGTTATTGTATTTACAGAGACTTCCTGTTACTCAACACTTTTTTTTTTTTCACAGACTCTCCTGAAGTGAATTCTGCTCAAATTACAGAGGCAATTCCAGAGCTAGTAGATTTTTAATTTTTTGTGAATTGTCCTTCTCTTCCTATTACTGAAGCTTCTCTCTCCTCCACAGGGCACTTTAAAAAGATTTTTTGAAGGAAAAGAACTTTTCAGTTATTTGAAGGAAAAGAACTTTTCAAAATTTTTCAAGAGAAAGTATAAAGGGAAGTAAAGGTGTTGTTGTTGCTGTTGTTATTATTGTTCCTACTTGACCATCTAAGGAGACTAGAAACAATAGACAAGAGTTGGGTCTGAGGAATAGTTTTTTTTGCTTAGAAAATTAATGGCCGTACTTACGAACTCATCTTCCACTTCAGCAAAACAAGTAAATAAAAGTAATATTCCTTGAGGGAAGTATCTAAAAAGACTAGAAAGACAAAACAAACATTGGACCTTTTTTTTCACCTCCTTTAGGCAGTAGTTTTTGAGCAATATCCCCATATTCTTAGAGACTCCTCATTGTCTGGATTGTGAATGGCTGCAGCCTTTAAATGTGATATAATATTTAAAGCTAGAATCTAGAGTCTTTCCATTAATGAATAGTAATCAGTGGTTTCATTTTTACTAGAATAAATGATATATTCTTCTAATTACTAATTACTAGAAATAAATCTTATTTAATTTTATTGGAATGATGATTAGGCAGCACAATGACAGTCTTTTAGCTTGTGCATTTCTGTTTATCTTCCCAAAGTATTTTCCTGGAGTATATTGTACATTTTGGGGGATTGCAAAACACTTTCCAAGGTTCAAATGATAATGAGATTAAATAACTCAATTCAAATGTTGTCATACTGCTGAATATCAAATTTAATTCTACTATTTGATGATTCATGATAAGGGGAATAAGAGAAAGCATATAACAGTGAAAAATGTCCATAACTCTTTCTGTATAAATTAAAAAATGAAATTCTAAAAGGTGGCTACATGTTTTTTATTCTGAGCTAGCACATGAAATGGCTATAAATGGCTGGGAAAGTTAGAGTACAGTATGAACATTATTGTTCACTAGAGATCCATCCATTGCACAGTGATCCAGGATTATGCTATCTTATAAAAATATCCTAAGGCTCACACTCTTCCTAATCTTGTTGTTTATTATATTGTATTTTTAATCATTGTGATATTTGCTGGATTATTTTTTCTTAGGTAGTAAAAATTTAGTGATGATCTATACACAAGATTCATTAAAAGCATGAAATAATGCTTTTGGCCCTTCTATTTTTCCCTAGTACTCATATGTTGGCCAAACATTCTGCACATCCTAAAGATGGAAGCAGCATAATCTAAAAGGACAATTAGGCTCTTTTCCTTGCTGATTATGGCACATGTTATTATCAAAAAATCTAAAAAAATGTCAAATTTGATAATTGTTCACACAGAATTGTTCCGTTGTCTGCAATTGCTGCTAGTTTTCAATTTATAAAGCATAGCCTTAACAGTTCTTAATGAAAAAGCATATTTGGAATTTAGGATGGGGTAGCTCCCTAGTATTAGGCGGACATATAGCAAGTATATAATAGGGTCACTGTGATCATATAATTTAATGGCCATATAATTTCTCTTACGCAGAGAAACTGAGAGATCTGGGATTGTTTAGTCTGGAAAAGAGGAAGAAATCTTAGTAATGTTTACAAGTATCTTATGGAGAGGAGTAAAGATGGTAGAACTAGGCTCTTAGTGATACTCCATGATAGGAGAAGTCACAGTGAGCACAAATTTTAATATGAGAATTTCTTATTTTATTTTATTTTATTTTATTTTATTTTATTTTATTTTTTATTTTATTTTATTTTATTTTATTTTATTTTTGGTTTTACTCGAAGTATTATTGCAGAGTATTGCAGAGTAATATTGCAGTATTACTCTGAAGTCACCTGTAGAGAAGTATAGTCTACATTCTTACACATGTATGACTCTGGGCAGTCAGGTCTAGGTGATCTTGTTTGAACTGGTGAGATTTGACTAGATGAACCCCTAGAAATGCATACCAGTCTCACTGATTCTGCAGATGTGTTCTGAAAATACATCTTCAATGAAGGAAAATATTCAAAAAGGAAGAAGAAAGCAAATGCACATCTCTTTAGACTCATCTCTTAGAATGAGTCTAAAAGTGCATGAATAGTTATACTTAAAGGATATAGTGAGGTATGAAATAGTCCTTTTATAAAAAAAGTAAATACAAAACTATGTTATTAAATTTATATAGATTTGCGGATAAAATCATTTTTATAGTGATTAATTTCAAAATACCAGAAATAATTCTCTTCTAAAGTTTGCAAAAATACAATAACTTGACTTTTCTGCATTACATTTTCAAGCAAGGCAAAGTATTTTCATTCTCAAGGGACTTTTTTCTTTGTTTTCTATGTTTGTAATAAAAATGACATTGATTCACTCATACTTTTTACTTCTTCCATAGTGGAAGGAAAATCATTCAGGTTCAGAAACTAAAATGTCATGTTAATACTACAGCATTATATGTCTGATTAGGATGTGTGGTTTACAAAATTTTGTTTTAACAGAGGGATGAATATTCCTGTTTTTTCATTTAACATTATTATGGAGGGGTAACTGTGGTGACGCTGAAAAACATAAAAATCTTTCCTTAAAAACTCCTTACTTCATTGCTATACTCATTACTCATATCATTACTCAACTTAGACTGTGATGCATATCTGATTATATTCAAGTCAATTAGCTGGTAGTTGGTCCCATTTCTAATTACTTTTTATTCCCTTCTTTTGAAAGATGGATGATCAGCCATATCTTAAAGATCTCTACATCTCCATAGGTAGAGTGTGAAGAAAGAAATTAAGTTTGAAAATTGAGATGAATGCATAAGATTTCACAGCAGGTTATCATCTATTAAGGATGTTATGGAATCTTACTAAAAATTTTCAAAATCAGAGAACTACACGTTCTGTAAAGACCTTTTTTATATATATAATGTGAAAGCTTATTAAAACGATTTAGTAAATAAAATCCCATCATAAAAAAAATAGTCATCTTAAAATGGAATTTTAGGATGATTAATGAATGATCATATTTGAAGGCAGCAAAATAATTATATATACAATGTTAATTAAATAATGTGTTGCCAGGAAAAAATTCTATATGCTTATCCTATTCTCCTCTTTCTCCTTCAACAGCTGTAAATAATGAAATAGAGTTACCATATACATATTGCCCATCTACGAGGGAAAATACAAATAATTTTATTCCCCACTCTGAAATTTTCATTCTCAACCATTTCTTTTTATTCTTCAATATCAAACAGAAAAATATTTCTTCCAGGAGAGTTAAAAAGTCTCATGTTTTTACAACAGATAAATCCCCTCTGTCTCTCTTTTTTTTTCCCAACACTGCAAAAAAACCTAATATTGTCTTTAAACTGGAACATAATTCAAAGTGAGCTATCAAAAGTGACTGTAGAACATGAGCTAAATAAGTAACAATATTGTATTTTCTATTTATTTCTTCCATATTGCTAACAATTCACTATTAGTTTTCTTAGTACTCTTACAGTACTCTGAAAAATATAATCCTGCCATGAATTACCTTTTCTCAACATATTCATTGAAGTTATTAAAAATATCATAAAGGAAAGTTTTAGAGAGTATGTAATTGATTCACTGACCCATATATAAATCCATTACCACCTTCCCTTTCTCCCCTAAACTAAAGATGTCATCTATTTTTATTAGAGGTAGAATTCTAGAAATGTGCGGATCTAAATATTCTCATTATTTTAAGATTATAAGATATGTTACTAGAGGAATAATTGTCTCCTAAAAGATTTAGTTCTGGTTTTGTTGTAGTATGGGAGCTTTGATACTGCAGCTAACTCACGTTAAATATTTTTTATTTTCTTTTACTTCTGCCAGGTAAGTTTTTAAACAAGTTGCTGGCAATGTCTGAAATGAAAACTAAAGATGAACTGGCAATTTTAGTTGTTTTGAAGGCAGAAAATACGCAATATGTATAAATACCTTGTTGCCCAATAAGCACACTTGTGTTCTTTTGGCATCAGTTTAAATCATGGTGATGTTAGTTGTACAAACAAGAACTGCCTTATGAATACACAAGTGCTTGTAATTCAAGTCCAATAGAGCTTTGTATGTATTTACAGTAAAATTAAATGTTTGAGGATAAGGTTGCAGCTGTGACCATAATTGTTAATGACGTATGGAGATCCTGGAGAGTCTGGGAAAGCATGCTTTGTGCCCTCTACTGTAGGAAATTGCAATTGACCTTAATATCTAAGTTTTATTCTGAAATGCATATCTCGGACTTTCCTTGTAAGCATGCTTTGTAGGCTCATAAAGACATTTAGGACATTTAGTTCTTATGTTCTATCTCCAGCTGACCTTCATCTACTTTTTTGTTTTATTAAAAAATCATTTAATTATAAACATAAACATGGAAATATTGTACTTGTCGTCTGTAAGAAGACTAAGATCTGCACAGGCTCAGAAGACTTTCCCTAAAAGTATAATACACAGGTTTATGTATTCCCTGCACAGTGTGTCCTTCAACAAAATTCAGCTTTATTCTTCTGCATGACAATAAGATAGGGAATAAGGGAAAGATTTATTTCATTCCTGTTCTCCATTCTGTGGAGTATGCTGAGTATGCTGGAAATCAATAATCTTAACTTTAGGTTTAGCTCTGAGGAATAGTTGGAGTTAGTGCTCTCAGGAAACAAAAAAAAATGTCTGTGTATAATATGTGTGTATATGTGTGTGTATATGTATAATACTATGTCATATTTTGAAACCTGAGTACTTAAATGCTGGTTGCTAAGCTGCAAGTTATCTAGCACTTTTGGTAGGCACTGGCTCTGTCCAGAAAGCTCTGTGTTATTACCTGTCTCAAAAGCTCATATAACAATTACATATTTTTTTAGAACTATAGCTTAGCATTTAACTCTTGATAATTTAATTTGGAGATCTGAATGTCTCTGCTTTGAGTTAAATGATGTAAAATGTTAACAGAAGGCTGAAGGTTAAAGTAGAAATTCTCAGAAATCTCATAATTTGCCAAATGACTTTTTAAGAATACAATATGAGGCACAGATGGTGTACACCTTTGAGCAAAAATAAAACCACCATGCAGAGTTAATTACAGCTAAAACAAGTTGTAAAGTTCTAAAAAGCTTCTCTCTAAAACGGTGAATTCCTGTCTCCCAATTTAAATAGAATGGCACACAGAATGGCAAGTGGAATGAAAATATGAGATGCCATAAATGCAACAATAGCAAGTTGTCAGATAGGGTCTACAGATACTTGGCCTGGTTTAATTATGATAATTGAATGGGTCACTGCAGGCTTGTCCATGTATTGAGGAGAATAAAAAGAAATTAAACCAAATAATGAATGATCTACTTGCTTTCACTATTTCCATGCTGCCTCATGAGCACAAAGGAACAAGAAATACAGTTGCCCATCATGATTTCCTTTATTTGTCCTCAAGGTTAAGATTACATACCTTCTAAGATACTCTTCTTGCATAAGAATTCAGAAAAGTCCCTCAGAAGGCATTATTAATTCACTGCTCAAATCAATTTTTCTTGGAATTGTATATACAATTCTCTCTAAGTAGGAACTGTTTCTTCTGTCATTCTTTGATACTACTCTCAAAAAATTAAAGTGAATTTTAAAAGAATCTGAAGCCACTGGACTTTCTGACCTACCGCTGAAGATTTATCTATAAAATTACTTTACACAGCAGCTTACTGTGGCAAAATTACTATATTTACATGCTTATATATTCCATAAATCATAATGTTTCATTCTGTAAGACAGTGGCTTCTGGGGATAGTGTTACAATACTATGAAATTAAAAATCTGAATACTTTACAGCCTAATCATGACTAATCAAGTGACTTGATTGCATGTATCACCTGAGACTGCTCCAAATACCTCCTTTCAAAAAAGCGCTTCTAGGCTATGTACTTTATTAACTCTGAAATTGCTATAATTCCAAAGAACAATCTTGGGAATATGGAAATATTTGCACCATTTAGAATCATATAAATACACAAGCAGTTTCCTACACATCCATATATGAATATTGTTAATTTCTAAATAACTCAGACTGAAAATAAGTAAGAGTCCTTGATTATAATCAGACTCTCATCTGCAGTTTCTGTTTGTTCTTGTTGTTGCTTTTGTTTGTTTATTTGTTTTTTTTTCTCATATTCTGAAATGGATAGTGCAAAGTGTTGCATATATGGCAGGATTTAACTGATAGACAACTAGGAATTTTCTCTGTGCAAATACTTGGTTTGTTATGTCAATCTGTCTCTTTTTGATACAACTGCTCCTGAAAGCAGCTGTTCTTTTGAGCTGCATCCTTTAAAAACTGAAGTAGAACTAGAGGAAGAGCCTTGCAAACAGAAGGAAAAGTGTTTAGAGATATGTAAAGCCTCTAAAGAGAACCCTGAATTAAGGTCAAAAGTATAGCAAAAGCAATTAGCAGAGAAATGTAGCCAACAGACGTTTGCACAAATGCTTTGTTAGCACCAGATTGCTTTGTGAAACATCATACTTCCTTTTCATTGAGACGTGTACAGCTTAGGTGTTTGTAGTAACTTTTGACACCTCATTTTGACCATGTTATCAATTTTCTATTGCCGTTTATATTGATAGTTTCAACAATGTGATGCAGCTATTTTTCTGCTTGCGCTCTTAATTCATGGAGAAAAATCTCTGGAATGAACAAGTATGGTATAAAACTTAGATATATGTGTATAGATATATAAATGTGTATATGTGTGTGTGTGGGTATGTATGTATGTGTGTGTGTGTATGTATGTATGTATGCATATGTGTGTATAGATTTTGACTGGAAGATAGTATGTGATTCCTTAAACTTCTTTCTCTGATGTTATATATTATATATAAAGATTAGCTGTGGGCTTCAGAAAGCAAAAGTTACAGCAAACTGGAATATACTGTAATATTGAAATAGGAGTTCTAGATGTCTTAATTTCTTCCTTTCTAGTATTGATCTGTAAGGCTTTAAAGAATGACTTTTGCCTGGTGTTAACCTACAAGTGTGCCTTTGATATAAGTAATTTCATTGTAAAATGGTGGGATTTGCTATTCTTAGAGAGAAAACTTTTCTGAGAAGATTTTAGCAGTGAAACAGTTCAAGCAACTGTCTGTGCCAGTTACAAACTCATTCTTATGAAATAATTTGGAAAATACAAAAATCCATCCCAGAAATCAGAACTTTGCTGCATATTCTCAGCATACACTAAAGGAAGTAAAATTTATACAGGGTACATGGGTATGGAATCTGTATATATAATCTGCTTGGCAATTTATTTTTAAAAAATACACATTGAATGAGTATTGAATTTGAATTAGAATAAATATTAAAGTATGAGTATTGAAATTGAATTAGAAATCAGTGAGCTATAGGTGGATTAAAATACTTTAAAATACTTTAAAGCTCAGTTGTCATGTGAATAGTGAAACCATTTGAAGAAACAGAACAAAACCTGCACATTTAAAACTCTTCACTGAAGCACTTTGTAATGCTGTGCTGGCAAATGGGAAATAATGTAATAACAAATGTTCTGACTCGTCTGCTTGGGCAATACTGCACACATTCTGAGGGCAAAAGTGGAAAAGCAAAGCCTATAATGTACCTAGTGAGGAGGATTTGTGAGAAATGAAGTAAACAGATAAGGCTCAGCTAATAACTTTCCGCTAGTGTGTAACTACCAAAGCACAGCATGTCCTGCTGTAGCTTGCTTGCACAATTTCAGATAAAACTTTCTGTGATGAAGTCACACTATCACTTGTGCTAGTGATATTATGCCACCCAGTAACATTTCAGAGATAAGCAGGCAAATACATATATATCTTTAAATAAATTACCTAAAAACTCTTCCAAGTTTTCATCTTTGCAAATCAAGGATGCAGATCTTCTTGCTTTTGGTTGTTTTTGTTTGTTTGTCTAGAAGTAAATTTCAAGTTAAATAAGCCATAGTCTAGGAACATGAGGGAATGGAGCTTTGAAATCTCATTGATTGCTGAATATACTGGAGGAATTGAGGTTATGAGAAAGTATTTGGGATTGTAAAGAGGTAAGGAAAGGCTTTACTCATAAGTGAAAAATTGGAATTAAGTAAATGAAAAAAAAAAAGTGAGTTTGCATTTCTTTGAGCAATATACAGGATAATAAATCTTAATAATCAAGCATAACAATGTGTAAAAATCCATATCCAGAATTTTAATCTTTGACTGACTTTTATTCCTAGAATATCTTATTTTATTCCAGTGATGGATTTCCTCCAAATGTAGCAATACACTATATAGCATGCAACTTAAAACAAAGATCTAACCTGAAAAAAAAGATTCTATAACTCTTTAATGACAACCATTTTTCATTACATATGTGTTGTTCCTTTTGTGATTCCTTATTATTCCTTTTATGATTACGTATCAGATTTCAGCTGTTTATCATAGAATGATTTTGACGTCTGCAATGAAATAATTATGAAATAACAGATTCAACCAAATGTGTTGCATGGTATAATAAAAGAAACAGGAATGTTTAATAAAAGAATTTTTTTTTCCATTTGAAGAGTCAATGAAATTGTGGGATATATTTATTTGTTGCTGTAGAATATATTTGAGAGGTACCATGAAAATTTTCCTAAATTGTATGTAATATTTGACCTTGTTTTTAATTTCAAAGATTTTTACAGATGTTTTATAGTCCTAGTGAATCAAAATAATTAAATATTTTAAAAATATTAGAATGAATGCAATTGTGTGTAACTAATGAAAGTTACCCCTTTATTTCTTGTTCTAGGTGGAGTAAAGCACATGACTGTGCAGAAAGTAGAGTGAAAGCATATAACAGAAGAAGCAGTATGATGTGAAAATTATGTGAAATGATATGAAAATGGGAGAGTACAAAGCTTCTTGCAGCAGATGATAATGATCTTTTTAGACAGAAATGGCAGTAGTGTCTATGCACATACACCACCACTCATGTTTATCTCATTAAATCTCCACTTACACATTTATAGGAATTTTAATTTGATTGCTATACCGCACTGGCAAGGAAACTTCCATATCTACATTCATACTGATAAATTAAAATTTCTGTGTTTAGCTTTTAAAGTTTAGCTTTTAGATGTACATTATAGTCAAAGATACTGCATACTTTCAGGGCTAGATTTCATACAACTACTTGCTTGGATACAGTGACATTGGATCATCAGTCAGTGTTAACAGCATAGGAGAGCTTTGTCCTACTGCCTTTGAAAGCAAGTGAGAGACAGCCCCAGTGCTAGGCTGCCTGAAAATGGACTGCGAATTTTGACTATGGAGTAGAAGGAAAAAAAGGATTCTGAGGAGCTTCCCTCCTTGACTGTCTAGTGCAGGGATAGCCAGTACTGTTGAGGAACCAATCTAAAAGAGCCGTCACTGGTACTACTGAGTCAAGAACCAAACAATGGTGCATACACCATTAGTGGCTGAGCAGTGTCAATATCAGCTGATCATGAAAGACTGACTTACAATAGTGCAAAACTAGAAGAAATTAGTGTCCTTTTACACTTGTAATTGCAAGTGGGATCTGAAGCTGGATAGCTTAATGCTGTATGTGCTTAATGCGCTACTTGTCAAGCTCTGTTAATTTTGGCTTCTTCTATGGAGGTCTTTCTCTTCACCTTATAGGGTGGAGAGTGAATATTTCTGTAAAGCCAGACAGCAAGTCAGAACTCACCATTTTAAACAAGCCAGAATTAGATCTATTATTTTCTTTAGAGGGCCATACAGTCTCTTTGGCAACCAGCTTTTAAGATAACACTTTAGCTCATTCTGAAAATCAGTTTGGTTCTATTGTACTCTATTTAAATGTTCCCAGTTATCTGTCAGGGAGCAGAACCTGACGACTGCAACTACAAGGAATTTATTCTTTCCTTCCTCTGTGAACTGATCTTGAAGCTTAATCTTATCTTACAGTACACAGAAATTGATTTCTGGCTTGTTCAGTTCATTGTCACAATATCACATTTTCCAGCTGTCATATCTTGACTTGTTCATTTCTTTCTGGAAAGAGTTCATTGAGGTTCTGTATATGTGTTTATCTCTACTGCTATTAAAAATTGGTGGGGTTTATGCTTACATTATTCTCATTATTTTGCTCTTTTACATACTAAATGTGGGATTATTAAAGGATTATTAAATGTGGGATTAAAGGATTTTTAGGACAAGACAATTTATTTTATTTAGCACTGTAGGTGTAAAAATTCGATGCAACCTAGGTTATTTTTATTTTTCTTTTACCATGAGATTAGGAAATGAGTTGATTTTTCTAGGTCATCTCGACAAAAAGTGTCAGTAGTTCAGAAAAGCAGTCAACCATTAATGCCTTACCTACGTGATTATTGACTACTTAATTTATTATAACTTTATCTGAGAAATTTGTTGCTATGTACATTTTAAAATGGGTGTTCTACCTTTTTGGTGGGGAATGTGATGAATTGTGCTTCCTTTTGGAGTTCTCTTTCATTCTTTTTCTTATATTTCTACAATAATTTCATAACATGGATAATGAAATTGAATGCAGGAAAAATAACCCAGAACTAGAGGATTGGAAATAAAGTTTTTGGATACTGAAAGGAGAGTTCTGAATGTCTTAGGTTCCATCTGCTTAACAATAAAGATTAATGTCTTGAATTTATGGTATCTCTGATTTCAGACTTAGTGTATTTTGAATACAAATGTATTACCTTGGAAGACACTCATATAGAATCAGGAATGTGATGAATTAACTGCAGTAAAGAAAAGAGAGTTAAGGAAAAATAGGTACATCTAATTATATCTGTTCTCATTCGCAACAAAATGAAAAATAATATAGAAACAATAGCTGGACTTACAGCCTACAAATTGTAAAAAAATTATGCATACAAAATTAATTTCTTATATTTATTATCTGTGAAATCCCACAGCCATTTGCAAGGTATATGTTCGAATAAATTCCTCAAAAAATAAAACTAAATTCTGTGATGTGATATGTATTCCACATCATAGTAAGTTATAGATTCAATTTCCTTGTGATCCTGATGAAATGTCTTTATCACTATCTTATTTATTATTTCAGTTACAAATTTAAGGGGCTTTTTAATATTGCATTTCTATCTTATAGAGTTATACTTCTTTTGAAACAGCTGTCGTTGTGTTACTCTTCCTGTATTCCAAAAAGTTTAACTTTTTTTAGCAAATCTTGAAAAATTTAAGAAAAAAAAGGGGCTCCTTCTTGCTGGATTAGTAATCAGAACAAACAAAAGGATCATAATCTGATTCCAGACAGGATATTTGAAGATGCACCAAGATATCTGTAAACATGCACCCAGGTTTTCAATCCTAAACTTTAAATGAATAAAGGAAGTCATTATTGTATAAACTACTTTAATCTCATTACTAAACCATTATCATTTAATCCCATGATTTACATTATGAATGCAAGTTTATCATTACTTCTATAATTATTCTAGTATATTTAGCCTTTTATTCTACTTTATCACCCTAGTCTCCATCACTTCTTTTCTGTTTTTCATTTAATTAATTCCGTTATTCAGTTCTGATTTTTGCTTCTTTTCATCTGCCTTTTTCTTGCCAGTGGTGCAATCAGGAAATATACTAACATGCACATGATTCTTTCACATTTGCTCTCAAAACAAAGTATTAATCTCAAAGGCACAGGAGAAACTGTAAAAATTAGGGACTTTTTAACATATGACTCTACAGTTCTATGGTCAATTCTTATTTTGGGAAGAGCTCTAACGCAGTGTTTTCTACACCCAAAATGTCTTAGTACTGTCACCACTATGGTTCCTGCAACAGGGATTTGGTTTTCTCCTCATTGTGGATGGGCTTCTCTATTGTCTCCTTGTTCCTGGGATGCGTTTTGCTGGCCCATTGAAGCAAGACTGCTTCAATGTAGGTTGAGACACAAGAAGTCACTTCTTGAAAAGATTTGCATAAGCAAAAAGATGCCTTACCCAAAAATAATGACTGCTTATGGAGAGATGATAGGGAGATGGTGGGAGGGACAGATGTGCAGGTGGTAGTTCAATGTCCCTGACCTCCAGCAAGCTGTGTGTGAAGTCTGGTTCAGTTGCTGCATCTAACTCATACCCTTACAAAGGCAAAGCCTTTGTAGTGGAATATAGTAATAATAATGGAAATAGTCTAGACCTTTTTCCTACTCTCATTCCCCTTCTAGCTACATTCTTAATCTTCTCCAGCTTTCCAGGTTTTCCACTCAGACTATTAGCCTTTTTTTTTTGAATTAGCTCTTAATGCAAATTTGAGTTCAATATTCATTCAAATATATGCAGGTTTTTTAATTTTTTTTATTAAACTGTGAGCACATTCCCAATCTTTTTGAATAGTTTCCTCAATCAGACAAACTAAATGAATAAACCATGGAAATTCTTAGATTAAAACGCTCCATATTCTAAGTATCTACATTTGTCCATGATTATCCATGATATAATCATTGTTTTTTAAGAGCTGCAGGATTAAGTAGCCAATGATATCATTTTCAGTCCCTTCTAATATATAACAAACAGTTTCCTTTTTATTTCAGAATACTAAAAAGGTTTTTGTTTATATACCAACTTTATATAAATTATCTCTACTGCTTTTCTTTCACATTCATTTACCAGTTTCCCAATACCTATTATATGGCAATTTTGAATTGACCTTCACATATTAATTTCTTCTGAGCAGATCCAAATTCTCCATAGATATCACAATCTACCAGGTATCAAAGAGGAGATTGCTGCAGAAACTTAAACTGCAAATAGCTACAGGAATATATACATGTGTATATATCTATAGGTAGATACACACATACATCTATATGCATTGGATGTAGATACATTATACCAAAGTATCTTTTTTTTAAAAAGGCTATATCTTGTTACTGTTTTTTTCCACATTTTTGTTGGATTCAAATTCAAATGAATACACTATAAAATGAAGAAAAAAAACCCACAGTATAGGACAAGAACAAAACACTAAGAAGAGATCACATTTTAAGCATTGCTTTTTCACTGAAGATTATTTTTGTGCTGAAGCTGAAAGTTTCAGTGACTGAAATCTTTTAATATGCTTCTTGCAACAGGCTTTTGACATTATCTTAAAATAAATATGAAACAGAAGGAGAAAAAAAAAACAAAATAGAATATCTGATTTGCTTTTGCTTATTCTAGGTGGACATCAGTTTAATTCTGTTAATGAATTTGTATTGGAAAAAAAATGGAGTAATAAATTGTTGAATCTGGCCTCTAAAATATATTACATAAAAATGGAAAACATAAAAACACACAAAACAAACAGTTAAACAAAAACAATGTTCATAAAAATGACCTATATGGGATTTCCTCTGAATTTTTGTGAGATGTTTCAAACAGAGCTACTAGGAGATAGTATCATTTCACTGTCAAAGGCATTTGAGTTCTAGCATCAGTATTCCGGTGAAGTTACTAAACTGTCTTATACGTTGATATTAAAAGAAAATTAAATGCACTTCCAAGGCTTCACTGAGATTAGAGACAAATATTAGTACTTAGGATTTAAGAAGTAGTTCTTCTCACACACTAATGCAAATATTAGTAACTCAAGTCTCTCCTTTTTTTTTTTTTTTTTTTAGGATTTAAGGGGGTAGTCTTGCAGAACTTAAAAAAAAGGCATTCAGAAAACAGCCTAAGGTACTCAGGAGCAGGGCAAACACCATGCTGATAGCAAGAAGAGATTTTCTTTCTGAAGAGAAAAAGATTTACACACAAAAGATATACAGTTTAAAATACTTTCTTCTCACTCATTCTTGGATATGTTGGACCAGTGAGATCATTATGTCCCTGCCTCATGTTTCCATTTCACAAAAAGAGAACCGCAAAACGGTCTTTTTTCTGACAGCTAGCAATATAGACATTTATTATATGACTGATTTAGACATTAAGTGCTGCAGATGGAATGTAGGTTGTTTAGCAGTATTCCAAAGAGATATTACTTCCTTTGGGAAAAAAATATTTTCAATTCATTTCCTAGATAAAAGCAAGTCCTCTTTTTAACTTATTTGAGAAAAGTTGTCGGTAACAATGCATGTATTTAATGATAACATAAACCAAGTTGCTTTTCAGTAAGAGTGATGGGACTTGAAGTTGAACTGAAGGGAAGTTCAGACATGTTCTATTAAACTCAGCTACTATTCACAGATAATTAGCAACACTACCTCCTGATAGGCCTAGCTGCAGAAGCACTACAAAAAAGGAGTGTGCAGCATATTGGTAATAATAGTGTTAAGTAATCATAAACTTTATTTATGCTAAGTTAACTTTAAAATAAAGTAGTGGATAATCAGTTAAACATCTGAAGTCACATCTCATAAAGATTTGAAACAAAAGTACTCACTAAAATCAAAATATGTGCAGCTTCACTTTTTCACTTGCTAGAGATTTTGGATCAATATTATATTTCTCTTGAGTATATTAGCAGATATTATCTCTATCCAGGTCTTAAACATGTTATCTTAAAATATAAGATGGATTTCTTTTTCTGTCACTGTAGCATAATAGAAATTGTTTCCCAATGTCTTTATTCTATTCTGAAGAACATTCCTTGTTACAAACATTCCCACTACTCTCAGTGAAAAATGCCTCTTTTCTCTGTCCTAAATCCTTCAAGATTTACAATACCCTTTTACAATATAGAATCAAGTACTTATTTCCAAAGTAAGAAGCCTTGGAAGCATGCTGTTTTATAATCAGTGTATCATATAACAATTTTAAGCAGCACTATCAAAGGATACTCAGATACTGATTATGAGTCTATTAAAAGCAAAATTGTCATTTTATACAGAAAGAAAAATGAAATATTATCTTTGTGTTACCAATAAGACTATACCTCTTGTAAAACAAGATAAAATATCAAATTACCTTTTAAAGATCTACTTAGTGCATGAACATACTGAAGGAACTTGTTAAGCAATAAAGTGATTCAGAGTTTTAAGAAAAGAACTAGCTTTGATAGAACTAGCTTTGATAACTATTAGTTATTTTTGCTGCTGCTTTAATAATATCTCTTTAGTAATAAAACCACTTCTGGAGGAAGGATCTGTGGATATCTGATATCCAAAGGATATGAGAAATACACTCAAGAGTTATTACACCCAGATATTAAAATACGAGACATCACTAATATATTCTTTATGTGTTGTAGCCTATTCCCAAAGTAAATTACTTTTAGGTGAAATCTTCGATGTAAAGGAGGCATGGAGGAGGTGCCATGTAACAGAATACTCTGTTGGTTTACAGTATATATATAGGATCAGGTAATGTGCTATAACACTGAGAATTTCAGTGAATATAAGAAACTTCCATTCATTAACCCAGCCATCTAATGAGTTGCCTTACTGTAAAACGACACTTTAGTACAGGGGAAAAAAACCTCAAAAATTACATAAAACTCAAGTGTCATCATTACAGTTTTGAAGCACTCTCCTTCCTTGCTTCTTCTTCCATGGTGTTCCATAACAGCATCCATTTTGAAAACTATTCCACAGCTGATAAGTACTAAACTTCCTGACATTTATTTTAGAAAGAAATGCAGGGTAGGGGGGAAAGGGGCAGGTGTGTGTATGTGTTGGGTTGGGGGGAAGTTGTGGGGAGGATATCTTTCTGTCTCAATATATTTGCTTTAGGAATGCAAGTTTCTAGATTTCCTAGACTTCACTCTGATATTCTTAAACCATAAAGAGACAGAGAAAACTGCAGGTGCAGGGAATTTACTGGGTATAATTAAATTTATTATGTTTTAAGTTTTATCACATTAACTCCTAATGTGTTGCTTGTGTCTCCACCTATAGCCATCATCACGTAAGGCAAAGGCATGCCTGATGAAAATCAGGATACCCCAGCTACTTTTGCACAGAAATTGGCTAAAATGTTGCCTGAAGTAATGACAAGGCTCAGTCAAAAATAAATGCCAGGGGAATGAGCACATCAGTGAAAATCAGTGGGATCTACTCTAGTGTCCCTTTTAAAAGCTTCAGGAGGAAATTTCCCAATTCATCGACCTAAAATCAGAAATATACCAGTAGTAAATGCTCTTAATTAATACACAAATCATTTGGAATTCAAGAGCAATGTTGATAATTATTCAAACCTATTTGCTTTTTAACACATCTATTGTTGTGTGATTTTCACAACGTCTATATAGTGTGATTTTCTTACCAAACTTTCATGCTAAACATGCTTAAAATGTTCTCCTGAACAGTATTTACCGGATGATAATATTTAGAAAAACAGATCTTCAAATCCAATTCCATTTTTCCTGCATTTTCTGTTTAATAAGCACAGGAGAGGATAGTATATACTACTGCTGAGTGAAATGAATATCCTCATTTCTTCCTGCTAGAAACTATCATTTCTACCAGATTGTGAAGATTGACAGGCTCTTGACATTTCTGGGTCAATATAATTTTCTGTGTTCTCCATTTTTTGCCTATATTTGTCATTAGTGGGAATCCTCTTGTCTTGCTACGTACTGTAGTATGTAACATTAATGTCAGCTTGAATTTCAAACACAGCAGCCCTGATCTCATTATGATTTGCCATTCAGGAGCCTGATAACATTTTCTGTGCTGACCTAGCGCCACACACCTTTTTAGTTACATACAAATTCCTTTGGTCCTGATAGTGTGGTCTTGACTGAGACATTGAGACAGCTCCAAAGACCTGCTTTGGCATGTCCAAGTCTGACAAAACCCAGTGATACAGAGAAACAATATAACGGAGTGGATGTGAAAACAGGTGAAACAACACTTATAGACATGGTGAATTGCTTTCCCACTTACATAATTTAATCTTAAAATTACATTCTAATAGCCACATTTTTGGCTGAATTTTGGACACTAAAAACATATATATATATATATAGGTGAAACATAGAGATAAAAGGGTAAATTGAAATAGATAGACATAGGTATAGGTATACATGTAAATTCTGTCTTTTTCAGAATACTTTTGTAATAGCTATGAATAATTTTACTATGAAGAAAAACTTGATGTCAATAAGCCAATTCTGATTTGGACAAAACATTTAATTTTCAACATTTATAGATAAAAAATACAGTATCATATAGAGTCACTCAAAAATTTTATAAACAATTTTCTGTGAAGAAAAAAAGTTGAGCAAATATTTTGCTTCCATTTTGACTGACGTTTTTGTTTGTAAGGAAAAATAGATATATGTGTTTAGGCGTTTGTATTTCTTTATATTTGTTTGTGTTTCTCAATACCAGTATAGACAAATTTTGAAGATTATATGAATATTTTTTCTTAAAGAGCCACATTGAAATAAATCCATATTCTTTGAAAAAATCTTTTGAATGTTTTTCTTCTAAGAATGGCACTAAAAAGCCCAGGCACTCCAATAACAAGTTTTCAGCAAGAAGATTTACATCTGCTGAAAGGCGCTGGTGATACTTTAGATGAAAAAAGCAACAGCGACAAAAAGACATGTTATTGATTATTAGCATAATGAAGCTGATCCACCAGAGCAAGTCAAAAAACAAGATAAAAAAAAAGAGGAGGTCTTAAGTTTCAGAGACTTTCAGCAAACAGGTTGCAGGGATATTCCTCAGGGAAGAATAAAAGGAAATCCATATACTCGGGAGTATATAGACTCTGCTGTGTATATATATTGTAAATGTAAACAGGTGTATATATGCGTATATATGTATATAAATATGTATGAGCACTGCAGATGCACAAATATGATCTCTCAAAATCCATCTAGTCATTACTAGACTCCACAAATTTAGATACAAACTTATCTTCAAACCAAAGCAGAAGCTTGATCTCTCCCATTCTGACAAATGAAAAGAGGAACACAAAGCTTATGATAGTAAGATTTTACCTTTGAATTTTATATATATATATACATATATATATATGTATATATAATTTTTAAGCTATTTTTCTCAAGGGACAAATGCTCTGTTTTACAAGAGATTTTTTTCAGATGAGAATTGATGGGACAAAATGACGTTCTATCTAAAGATTAAGAATGTGTTGTATGTAAGAATAATTTCTATGTCAATACAGATAATCTCCAAGCAGATTTACAGATAAATTGGACATTGGACTATCATTGTCATGATAGTATCAAAAATAAGGAAAATAAATGTTTAAAAGCAAGTAGAAATAAGTTGGTAGTGGTAACACTGTGAGAATAAGCAGAAAATTTAAAAACTGAGCACAGGAAGAAGTTAAAAGCAAAACAGTTAAACTGGGAATCCAGCAGCTAATATTTTCAGCATAGATAATTATTTATCCCTGAAGTAAAATGAGATATATCATCATTAAAGACAAGCTGGAGACACCAAGAAAGAATAGTAAAGATAAAAGAAAGATCTTTCTAGTGAGACAAATAACATTGTCACTTCACAGAATGTGAGTTTACTACAATGTTTAGTAAACAAATGAAATACAAGCCTGTTCAGTAAAGCTGTTTTGATTGAATTTTAATTCAGTGATTTCTCTCTTCAAAATATCTTAATTTCTGTGGATTCAGATGTGACTGTCATATTTGTGGCATCACCTCTATGTGTTCTATGTGTTGCTTACAGCAACTGACATGCTAGCTAATATCTCCACCTCAGCATTAGCAGATGATGATAAAGTTTCCTCGTTTTGTTTATTCTGAAAAAGGAGAGAATGTTTCTGCCAATCTTCCTGTCAGGGACTGCAACAGATCCAAAGATTTTTCTGATTTTCTCCTATTCTCTTCCTCTTTGGGCTTATGCCATGGTATTGTTCATGGTCTGTATTAGGACGGACTATTAAACAATTATTGTCTGATTTACTGGCCACTATTTACAATTATCCATTTTCTCTGACAGTTTTAATTATCGGCTCATTTAGTAAATGTGCTTTATACACTGTATATGCTAATGAAGAGTCAGACTTACCATAAGGCTGTGTGTGTCACACAAGCAGATTAAAAAAATATATTCTTGTTAGTTGGCTAAACCGCTGGTATTGCCATTTTAAGGTTGAGTAGGTAAGTGGAACTGACTTGAGTTCCACTATACTGATTTACACGAGATAATATATAGTCTTAGTGTTCATCCACTTGATGTTTTTAATCCAAAGATTTGCTATCATTCCTCTCAGACAGAAGTGGTTTCTGCACTGTGGTTTACTTATAGCTGATTTTCATGAAGTAAACTTACATAATCAAAGCTGTTTTGTATGTGAAACATAGAGACAAGTGTGAACAGAGGCATAATTAAGAAACAGATTTATGGCATCATCTAAGGAAATAGGAACATGTTAAATGGGTCATTAAATCAGGGAAAAGGAGTGAAAAGCATGAATATTAAAACAATAATTTGTTATGCAGACTTCTTAAATGAATATCCTCTCTGACATCTCTGAACAGATTTCTATCAATAATGCAGAGCACATGTTATATCTCTGGGAATGTTACATAACCCACATGACATTTATTTTCTCATGTTGTCTTTTTTTTACATAATTAATTTGTTGCATATTGATATTATAATCTAGAGGTAAAAATAATTAATGTTATGATAAAAATTAATTAAGAGAGAGATTAAAAACACAGTGCTCTACTAAAGTCCATATGGTTGGACAAGGATTTTGATCCTTGACATTTCCCAGATTAGAATCATCATTGAATGAATTAAGGTACCACTGTCCCTTTCAATGTTATAAAACCCATTTAGCAACTTTTTAAAGTGATTTGGAGATTGCCAAGGTAATATAACACAAGATAAAATAAGATAAAGTATTCATCTTGCAGAAGAGAAAGGGAACAAGATTTCCAATATACAAATGTTGAACTACAAAACTCAATATACATTTTAGATATACTGTGTATTTAGATACACACACATATACACATGCGTTTACTTTCATAGATTAAAAAGTAGAAAAATCAGAAGTTTTTCACAGAAAACTGATTTTGTGAAAGAAAAATTTCTGCACAAAATTTACATCTTAAATACTTCGATTTTGCTCATTTTATACGTAGAACTGAAATGCCAGAGGTAATGAATTGTATTATAGCACAGGAGAAGAGAGAGATTTCCCATAATTGTGATCTCTCTTTTCTATTAATAGTCAGATATATAGCCTAAAGCAAACTGAAAAATAATGACCTCCATAAATAATGTAGAAGAATTTAGCTCTCTTACTTTTCAACATATAACAGTGGTGATGCTTTGACACAGTTGTAGCTGTAACCTCTTAATAAATTTATTTAATTACTTATTCTCTATATTAGTTGAATTTATCATTATTTGCAGATTATGACTTAATTGCAAGGTTAATTCTGAGACATGGAATTTTAAAAGTTTCCAAAAACACAAAATGTCTTTGTATTTCACATCAATATGAATTAAAAGCTTTAATCCATTCAGAGTTGAATGTAAATACTAAATGATTGGTGGGATATTAACACATTTCTGCTCTCCAAGCATCTTCCCTTTCCTCTTCTCTTTTACAATATAGCAATTATTAGTATATTACAATATAGCAATTATTAGTAACTTGAAGAGATAGTAGGGAGGCATGGAAGATGAATGGACCTGTGAGCATCTTAACATGATCAGATCAGTGAAAATGCAATTATGTAATGAGAGCATCTACCCACATATTCATATACAACAAATACTACGTCCATAATGAAAAATATTATTCACAAGTAATCTGAAGATAAAATGAGAGGATAAAACATGGAGGTATCTTTTTAATTAGCCACTCATGATGATTTTTTCATCATACATTGGTTTTAAAATATGTAGCATTAATGATTTACTTGTGCATTCTTCATATCCTGAATATATCCTAAGTTCTCACATGGAAATATTCATTAACAAAGAAAAAGGACTTGTTAGATCGTCTTCAGCAAATATTTCAATTTCAGTAGAAGTTTCAATCCTAGTGAAAGTAACACCTTTATTATATAAAGTGATGAGCAAATATTTGAAAAGGAGATTTTCCATTTCTATTAACACTATATTAAAGAAAGACAAAATATTTTTGATAGCAGATCCATGCCAAATATTCGATTATGATTGTTCAGAATCTCTCCTCTGTGTTTTTTTTTTCTAAAGTATCTTTTACTGCTTCACCTGTAATTACCGATAAATAAATAATAATTCTTCCTTTCTGTGTTTTCAGACTTCCATTTAACCATGACCATCAACTCAAATGCCTGTGATGGTGGATTCATTAGCTATTAATAAATAAGAAGTTCTTTTATTTTACATAATTATTATGACAAGCCACTAGAGAGATGTCAGTTTGTTTATATTTTTCAGATTCCAGGCTTACTCATTTTGAATTTCAAAGATTTATCATTTGTCAAGTGAAAATTTATTAGAGCCACGAGTTTATCACAGAACTATGAGTACAGCAAGACTAAAAAAATAACAATACTGAAAATATTTGTATGCATGTTAGAGCTCTAAAGTACAATCATGAACATTAGTTCAGTCATAGGTGGACAATAGAGAAACTGCTTTTATGCTTTATGGGCCATCTTTCTGGTCGTCTATGCAAGTGACATCACTGGAGGTCTCACAGATCTTGTATAGCCCTCTGAATATTACCTGGTAATGCTCTTCCAGGTTGGCAGCAATGAAGTTGCTGAGAAAAGTCTAAAGGGAACTTTAGGACATTCAGGAGATCAATTGAGGGAGCAGAAGCATTGGTAGTGTTCTCCTCTATCCCTTCAATGTCAGGCAAGGACACTTAAAGGAACAGAAAAGGAAAAAAAAAAAAAGAACAAAAACAAAAACAACTGGTCAAGGAACCTGTATTTAAGAGATCTAGCTTTGGATTTTTGAACCTTAGGACAGTCCATACAGTACCAGGCCGCTTCACAACAGATCACAGTTCACTTGTCTTGCAGGAGGAAACCAATTCTTGCCCAGGAGTTGTCAGGGCAAAACAGTTTAAACTAGATATGAAGGACTAGGAGGATAAAACTGGGACTGCTAGGATTAAGCCATGGGGGCAGCATACAAAGGTTGAGGAAGAGCTCAGTAGCCCATCTGAAGTGCACCTACACCAATGCGTGTAGTTTGTGCAACAAAAAGAAGGTAGATGTCATGATAAGTCAGGAAAACTATGACATAGTTGCCATTATTGAAATGTGGTAGGACTACTGTTGTGACTGAAGTGCTGCAATAGATGGTTACAGGCTCTTCAGAAGGAACAGGCAGGGAAGGAAAAGAGGTAGGGTAGCACTGAATGTTAGAGAGTCTCAAATCCATGGAGCTCCAAGTAAGTGCTTGAAAAATCAGATGTTAATGAGTCGGAATCAGAGGGAAGACAAGAAAGGCTGATATCTTGGTGGGAGTCTGCTATAGACCACCCAACCAGGATGAAAGGATGCCTGAAGCCTTCTACAGTTGGCAAGGTCTCACATTTGGCAGACCTTTTTCTCATGGGGGACTTCAACCTACAAGATGTTTATTGGAAATACAGTAGAGAGGATAGAGTCTAGGAGGTTCATTGAGTGCATGTAAGATAACTTCATATCATAGTTGTCAAGTGAGCCTATGAGGGGAGGAACCCCACAGAATCTGCTCTTTGTGAACAGAGAACTGGTGGGAGATGTGGTGGTTGGAGAGAGTTTTGGGCATAGTGGCCATGAAATGATAGGGTTTTCAGTTCTTGGTGAAGTTGAGATGGGCATCAGCAAAACTGCTACCTTGGACTTCTGGAGGGCAGATTTGGGACTGCTCAGGACACTGGTTGGGAGTCTCCCTTGGGAGAGAGTCCTAAATAACAAATAGACTAGACTTTTCTTAAGAAGAAAATCTTAAAGGTGCAGGAGCTGGCTATCCCTGTCTGTCAAAGGAGAGACGGAGGGGAAAAGACTGTCCTGGATGAATAGGAAATATTGCTGAGAGTTTAGCACCTTTGGAAGAAAGAGCAGGCAACTCACGAAGGATAGAAGAATGCTGCTAGGATATATTGAGAGGAAATTAGAAGGAGGAAAGTTTGGGTGGAACTCAATCTGGCCACTGCTGTAACAAAAAACAAAAATGTTTCTATAAATTCTTTAGCAAGAAGATAAGGGCCAAGAAGAATCTCCATCATTTACTGGATGCCTCAGAAAACATTGCCGTCATGAAAGAGGATAAGGCTGAGGTACCTAATAGCTTCTTTGCCTGGATCTTTAATACCTTTGACAGATGAATCCAGTTGACCATGGATCCAAGTCCACACCAAATGTATGTGTCTTACTTTCTGTTACAGCAAGTGAGAACAATGCCAGACCACAGCTGAGAGTGTGAGAGTGAGTGTCATTTGAGAGTGTGCCCCCAGGCTACAGCAACCTCACAGTGGAGTAACTCCAGCTATGGTGTTTCTGAGGTTCCCTAGCCCTTGGGGAGCATCCTACTACTTCCTTTCTTCTATAGCCAGCACCATCTGGAATCACACTGTGCAACACCTATCTATTATTTAATGTGTTTACTGCAACCACATTACAACATCCTGATGTAGAGGAATAAAAAATAAAATAACAAGATTTTTCGGTAAACACTAACATGTGAAAAGCCATAACACATTTGCTGACAATTTGCCAGATCTGAGCAGACTTTGTCATTGATCACGAGAATCAAACTTTGTCTGAAGGGAGAAAATACAGAAAGTTCTTTATTATTGTCTTTTATTTTCCTTTCTTCTGTGTCCAAGCTTCCATTTCTGGTAAAATCTCAAACCTAAAGCAATGAATATTAACCTGCCACAAACATGTTATACAATCTATTACTACGTCTTGCCAGTACAGAATTTTCTCAGACATTATTGAGAATCATATTCACTTGTCCTAACTTTAGATCGGTTTTCAGCATGCAGTTAACATGATGGAATGTGATGATTTTAAAACAAAAAATACTGTCTACACGGGTTTTCAACATCGTATTTGTCGAGATAAAATGAATCAACATAGAAATATCTAAAGATACAATAAGCAAAAATAATAAAAGTCAAACCTATAAGAAGTCCCCTTTTAAAAGTCTCTTTTTTAAAAAGTATCTTGGAAAATTGATAAGCAGGGAATATAGCACAGAGAGAGAAAGGAGGTAATGAAAAAAGATTTAAGACATATAAAACCTACAGAAGACTTACGCAGATTGAAATCCACTGAAATGATTTCAATGAGAATATACCGTCTCTTTTCCATGCTGGAGTGAATATTATAGCCCCATCCAAAAGTGTTTATGCCAAGTGAAGTGGTCAAAATTTACATTATTCACAGTGTCTATTTATATTATTTTTTTCTATATATGTAGAAAGAAACTGAGATCCTTTTATTCATGGTCACCTTATCTACAGTTCATATACATTAGTGTTTTAAGTTGTGAATTTATTATGTCACAGGACACACTGATGCTGTCATATAAGCCCCTGTTACAAAAATAGAGTACATTGCAAAAAGCAAATTCAAACGCTGCACAGGATATTTAATGAAATAAATTTAAATTCCTTCCTCCTTCCCACTTACACACATCTTCCTGAATGCAGAGGTGACCCATTTACAGAGTTTGATCCATCTAGATTAGTTTGCAGCGAGTAATAAAAATAAGTAGTAGTTACAAGTACTTCCACCTTCCCTGCTAGGATATTATTATTATGTGGTTTTAACTGTTCACTAAATTCCTGTTCACTTTTTTGCCTTAAAACAGTTCATGCTAAGGTCTGGTGTTTCTGGGGAATAACAAAAGTTAACTGGGGCAAGAGTAACCAGACACCTAAGGAGAAAAAAGAATGAGATACAGCCCACTCAGTTTTGCAAATGACTATTAACACCCAATTTAACTGAAATTGTCCTAACTTAAGCTCTGTTGAAATGGCTGAATGGCTACTTATGGTAGTCTAGACTGCTATTGCAACAACAGGGAATTTTGCAGCTCTATATGACTTTCCAAGAAAGGTCAGAAAACAATTTTATTGTCCTGAAAGCAGAAATGAAAAACACTGAAAAAGAGATTCTGCAGTTATCCTTTGCTTCATTAAGATGGTTTATGACAGGATTATCTGAGGGTAATTAATAAATAATTATAGTATTTATCACATTTTCCATTTTATTGAACATTCAGATGAAAATGACACCATATGATTTGTAACTTTCCAACAAAATAATTTGTTAAATCCTACCAACTATTCACTGTACAGAAATAAATCAATTTCCTTAATAATGTTAATTCACAAGAATAGTTTGTACAAATTTAAATTTGAATTAAGAATAAAGTTACATTCTATAAGGGAGAAAAAGTGATGAAAAGGGTTAAATGATCTGGAAAGATATTCTTCAGTTGTACACATCGTTTTTCATTTGTTTAATGGATTAGAAAGGAGTTGTATTATTGTAACAGTGGGAACAGAGGAGGAAAGGTCACAAAATCGTATGTCCTATAAAAAGTGTTCTCTCCCCTTTACCTGCAAGTGATTACTGTTCATATCCAGTAATTGAATTAATTTGCTAGCATTTTTGGTCTAAATATTTTCCTTTCATGATATTCCATAGGAAAAAAACAGCTATTCTCATGAAGCATTATTTTTTATCTGAAATAGGACATCATATGCTGGCTGGAAAATTAGGAAACTGTGTAGTTTGTATCCATTCAATTGCATTACGAGGAGCTCACTGGGAAGCAAGTCATATGTTACAGAATGATTATTTGTACTTCATTCTGCTATGCCAGTGAAAGTAAATATAGCCATTCCACTTACTAAAGAAAATTAGCACACACTACATTTTTTTAAATAAATTATTTGAATAATATTCTGTGCTGATAGAAATCAAAGTGAACAACTGAACCATTTAATTCTGTCAGGTTCTTAAACATTTTGCCATTGAATCCTAGAAAACTTACCAATCTATTATTAGGAATAATTTAGAAATACATTGTATGTTAGATGCATGTAAAGATATAACTCTTTATGTAAGTAAGAATGAACAGTAAGAATGATCTAATTTAAATAACAAAACCTTGTTAATACATAAGAAACAAAACCTTTTCTAATCTTGGATTTTTAAGTCCCTTACAGAAAAGTAGTTGCAATTTTCCTGTTCATCTCCATGCCATAAACCTTTATTGATTGTTTCTAATTTTTTTAATTGTTCCTTGTATTTCTGAATGACTTTTATATTATCAAATTCTAGTTCTATTTAAGGTAAGAATAGCAATGATGTAAGCACCTCTCAGTGAGACAGGAATAGACACTTCCTTATTCAAGCTGAATATGAAAAAGGAACAGACTTAAGAATAAACTTAATTTAGGGATATGAAAGATGTCTTAAACATACATCAGAACTGAGAGTTCCTCTTATAAGTCTCTTTAATTTCATACATTGAGACAAATGCTTGAATATAGCTACAATAAGATATTTTGTTTCAGAGCAAAGGATGGAGACCTTCCAGGGAAATTTTAAAAGAAGAGATAAACAGAGTTGATATTTCTAATTTTTTTTAAAAAGTCTTCTTAGCTTTACATTTTTTATGATATATTGGCAGCTTTCTTTCTACTCTAGCTCCATTCAAAATAGAGGAAATATTTAATTGAGGGTGGTAAATCAGGAAAGAAGACTAACAATGTTTCTGCAAGAACAAGCAAGTAGAATTTTTCAATATTTTTTTTTCCATTAATCTTAATATCTTTTAGAAATATAATTTTGTCAGATTCTGAACTCTCTGATGAAAAAAGTAGTGATTAGTGTTTTTTTCTAATTGTTGCTCATACGAATTTTACTGAAATTAATGGTTTAAAACATGAAGAATGGAATTTTTGTTGACTTAGCAAACACCTTGACATCCTTGCTGAACACATCTAGCATCTGAGAATCTCTTTTGAACTCAAGGAGTGAAACTAAATGCAAGATTTGTTCACATAGAATCATAGAATGCTTAAGGTTGGAAGGGACCTCAGAGGTCATCTAATCCGACCCCTCTACTCATGCAGGGTCACCTAGAGCACATGGCACACACAGAATTCAACCATTTTTGTATTTATTCTTTTTTTTCTACTTGCAGGTAAATATCCATAGAAATTAAAGTTCATATAATATAATTTACTTTCAAGAATGATTGATGTTGAGGGCTCACAATGAATCATTAATTTCTTCAGAAGAGCTTTGTCAGAAAAAATAGCCTAAATTGTTTTGCTTAGTTTCTTATCATTATTTTATCTATTTATTTATTTTCTATTGATTTTTCTATTGACTGGAAGGATCTCATTAGAAGAAAGCATTCGACTCAGACCATCTACTTCAAGCAGAATTTTTAAAATAAGTGTTAAAAAGTCTGATTTATCTTGTTTCAATTTACTCCTTGTTTTAATGTTTTAATCCTTCTGTGTATGATTGCTCTTTTTTTTTAAGTTTGAATGGTCTTGAAAAGCAACTTGATCTGTCAAAGATTTCAAATTGACAAAATTGTTTCAGAGAAAGTTGTTTAAAAATTTTGCTGCTAATTTTGCTTAAGGCAGAATAAAACAACCACCATTAAAATATTAGGCTCATCACATACAGTAACTTGAACAGTAGGTTTTCTTCTAAGCAGATGGAATGATTAGAATATTTTCATTTTCTTTAAACGGTTATTTATTTTCTTCTAAAAAAGTTATAACAGCTGCAATATTGCTTTACAAAGTATTTCTGATTTTCCAATTTAAAAAATGCTGTTGCATAGCAATACTTATTTGTGCTTTTGGAATGTAGGTCATCTGTTATGGACAGCCAGGTGTGCTTCTACAATTTGGTGTGGAAAATGAAAGCTACTATAATAGAGTAGGTTAGCATCACATCTGCCACTGCACAGTTCAGAGTGGTTTCTGTTAGTATCTGTTTTCAGTATCTGAAAACAAAAAGAAATGTTGAAGTACTCTCTAGGACAGAAGTTAGAGAGTGCTATGTATGTATCTCGATAAAAGAAGTCACTTAAGATTCTCTCTCTCTTTTTTTTTTTTTTTGGCTTTTATTAGAATTAAAGTTATTTTAGGAAATTTTAGCATGTATATATATATATATATATATATATATATATATATATATATATCTCCAGGCTCTTTCATTCAACATTATCAATTGCTGACTATGGCAATTCTCTTTGATCTTCTGTGTTCTTGTACATTGATCCTTTCACTTTCAAAATTAGCTCACAATGAAAAGATTTTTGTATTTTTTTGCACTGCTATACTTCTTTAATTTGTAAGTATTTTGTTTTGTAAATATTTTATTAAGCCTTAGTGACACTTATCTTTTCCTATTACTACTTAGTCCTATCTAAAGAAGTAAAAATATTTAGATAAATTTTAGAGAACATAAAAGATTACGTGATGATACATTTGAAATATGTTTTATTTTTCATCTGTATGAATATATCTTTTTAATTTCTTTGCAAAGTGAAATTCTGAAAATGAATTTTAGTAGCATTGATTACCACAGGCTATGCTAGGTGTGTTTGAGGTGTTTAGATATGTTAAGTAAATTCAGAAATGTAGCAGAACATTTCGCCATTTGTCATGTTTCTAAGATTCTCTCTTTTCTTAAATAGGTTTGCTTTGCGTAAATGACCATAGGGTTTTGTTTATCAGGAAGGATTCCCTACAGCGATTTTGCATGTCTGTTCAGATTTGGTACCTTTACGGAGATAGGCCACTCAAAGCTCACTAATTTCATCCTAGCTTATCTTCTTATCTTGCTCTCAACACTTTAGAATTTTAATAGTAAAAAAATAATAATAATTTTATTTAGCAAGACTTAGGACCAAATTTCTGAGTACAGACTGGAAACCAAAGGGTGTTGCACAACATCGTAGGCGTGGCGACCTGGCTCAGGAAGAGCATGGCGACCAAATCCAGGCCACTCGGTCCATCCGCTCACAGACACCAATGTGGTGGACGGCAAATGGCGTTTATTAGAGACTGACACAGTGTTATATAGACAACATCACTTCTGTCTGCTTACCTCATAAACTAGACGCTATTGGCTATCAGGAAAGGGGCCCTATCTTTCCGTACAGCACGACATCTTCTGGCCACCAAACACTAACTATCTACAAAAGGGTACAAGTAAACAATTACAAAATGTGACCCTAAATTAAACTTAACAGTGACATACTTTCTTTTTTTCTTTTCCTAATTACTTTTACTCCTTTATCTAGAATTTCCAAGATCAAAGTTTACAGCTAGAATTTTGGCATTTACAGAAAGACTTTTACTGTTACTCTGAGGTCTTTAATGTTCTTAAAACAAATTACTGAGAGCTTCCCCAAAATTCCCATAGCAATCTGACTGGATGTGTGATCTATTCTTCCTCTTCCTCCTTCCCACCTCTTCATGTTCTTCTTTCTCCCTGCTTTATTTGGACCATGAGCTAAATTGAAATACATGTCTCCACTCTTAGATTATATCAATTCTGAAGAGATTCAATTCTGAATCTCCTTAACAGATATAATTATTTGTTGTTATTTTTACTATTATTATTGTTGTTATTATTTTGACTACTGGCTAAATATCTCTACTCAGTCTTATTCAGAATCCTTAAACCCACTGAGATTTGCTAATATGCTTATATGATCTACTGTACAAGATAATGAATTATTTATATTTTGTAAAACTAGGACACCAAGAACTCTCTGCAGAGACAGCATCCTGAATATATCAGCCAGCTCAACATAACAAACAGGTATCACCAATACCATAAACAGTCAAATATTTGAGTATTTATCATACTCATCCATTCTTCCATATGTCTAAGTGGCTTATGTTCTCTCTCTGAGTACAAAAATGTTTTCAATATTGTTTCTCAAAAACACTAAAAAGAAATTAATTCTCCTTGCTAGTAATGTAGAGAAAACATATTGAAATAGTGAAATTATTTTTGCATGAACAATGAAGACTAAGCATTTCAAAACACTCATTTCTCACTAAGGATCAATGCTATTCCTAGTATAAAGGGTGGCTGTAGGTTTTAATTTTGATAAATGAATGTGAATGTTATATTTCCTTTGTTTTATTTGTAAGGGATACATTGATAATCTGTGTCTGTTCCTCCATGTGGAGCTAACTGGGGGGGCAGTGAGAGAATCTACTGGCTGTTAGCACCAGGACTGCAACTGTTTCTTATCTATTGGATGAGAAAGTGAAACTACAGATCACCTGAAAAGTGAAGAGTTATCACAGAAGAAAGGCAAAGAGTAAAAGTGCTGAGAAGGAGCACATCATAGTTGTTGCAGAAGGGATATTTTTAATATCAATACTGAAATAATTTTTTTATCCTGATGAATTTCTTTAATTAAAGTTTTACGAATCAATACATACATATTATACCCACTTTCTTTCAATCCTGCAGAAGACAATACTTATGGCTATAAAACTGATTTAAAAAGAATATATTAAGAGACATAAAGCTACTATGGAAAGGAAAAAAAATAGGTTGGGGAATATTTTTAGTTTATATCACTCAAAAGAATTAAAGAATAGGCAACTGTGCCTAGAATAAAGCCTAGAAAGGGCCTGTGGCTTACAGCTACCCTCTAGTGGCATAACACTTTGAGTCCTCCAGACTCTTTTTCTTTCCCCCATAGTTCCCTATCTAGCAAATCTTATGTATCTTTAATGTTTTACAGGAAGATTCACTGCTAGTGTGGAAAATTCTCAGCTCCTTTCAATTGTGGAACATCAAAGAAGATAAAAATAATGCTTGGAAAGGTAGATGTATGTCAAAAGGAGCAGTTCTACTGAATTCCATAGATTTTGCAAAAGTCTTCCTGTTAGTAGGCAAATATGGATAAAAAATATGGTCATCTTGACAAAACAAAACAAAAAAATAAGCAGGGCAGAAGGAATGGAATTGGTGAAAATAAATACACATACATGCATCAGAAAGGAAAGATTGAGTGATGCAAAATGAAGGTCAATTATGAGCTTGTAGTGAACAAAAGCATTCAAAATTACACAAACATTGGAGCACAAGCTGTAAGAAAGCATAATATAAATCAGACAACGGGTGAATTGCTATTTTATTTGATTTTGGGATGATGAGTCTGAATATAAAATCTACTTCATAATTCATTCATAATTCATTCTGATTCATAATTATCAAAAAAATATTCATTGGAGGGATGTTGAAGAGGAGAAACAAAGAAGAGGATCTGCAGAAAGTCAAGGTTTAAGTACCTAAATGTATAGTAAAGATTGCAAAAGAGATGGTAAATCACCAAAGTCCAAAAACTGACAGAGTTTAAATGCTAGACAAGAAATGATATTGTTGTCTTACTAAACCACTTCTTGAACTAGTCTAATGAAATGAAAAGGGCTTAGCTAAAAGAAAGAATCTAAAAAAGAGAGAGATAGAAAGGTGAAGTATTAGAGTGAGTTAACAGTGTACAACTGCTTGGTTCAGAATATTAGGCATTTCCTTTTTTCAGTCTGTCTTTCACAGTGGTGACTTCATAGACTTTTGCCCGATTCTACTATGCACTTGTGAGCAGAGAATGTATATCTCTTTTGATTCCATGACCTGTTTTATATCTCCCTGATAGCTTTAGCCCTTCAGGCTGTCAGAAACCTAATGAATAATTATCTCTGAGTCTGTGTCTCTCTCCTTTCTTTTTTTTTTTTCCCTGAGACTAAACAAAATGTGACTATTTTAATTAGAAAGATGGCATTGTTGGTAACAGACATTACATGTTACTTCAAATTAATTAATATCCATATCTATATAAGCTATTGGAAGCTCTGTTATTTTAGGAAGGACTTTCTTTTATTTATGAAAAGCACAAATTTATCAGGCATTCTTTGGGATGAAAAAAACACAAGTTTAATTAATAAGTAAATGGAAAGGTTAAGGACGAAAGAGTGCAATAATTTTGACTATAAGCTGTATATATTGAAATTAATACAGCTCAGTCCTGTGGGAAGTTAGCAAATAGCTAGGCAGGTCTGAGTTAGACGGAAAATGTTCATCTATTTGTCTTCAAATGGTATGTAGCAGATTACAGTACATGACTTTCCCCTCTTTGTCAGTAAGTCCAAAGAATATCCTGCTAATGCTCTTATGAAGGTCCATTATCTTTTATCCTTTCACCACAGTGTTTTACTCCTTGGCCTCCCAAGTTTGAATATTGATTTTCCATTCCCACATAATGCTTTTATTCATACTTATCCTTTTAAATATGCATTATCCCAGTGCATTCTTGTAAAGGCTATTAAAGGAGCCATTAGTTTTGTGCAGCTTGAGGAAAGAGATTTCTAGCTAATAAGAAGCTGGTCTTTCTACGTGCAGGCTTTTCACATCTCCACAATATGACACTTTTTGTGTGTGCTGCTTTATTTCATTCTACCCATATCAAAAATACGAGTTGCATGGAAAGCTCATCAGTAAAATAAAATAACATAAAATATCATTACATTTCAATATAAAAGTAATATGTATTACATATGCGTGACTGCAAGGCAAGTAAGAGCAGATACCAGTGGAGAGAGACATTCAAGTTTCATATGAGATTAGCAGGAAAAATGACTTACACTGCAAGCTGCATGGGGATCTGTGAGGTTGCCAATGAGAGTCTGCTGGATGCTTATGTCAGATGCTTGAGTCAGAAGCAGATTTGACTCGCCGCACTGTTCCTAAAGGCCTCTTAAATCTCCTCTTGTCTGTGCTAGCCTTGAGAAACTACTGTTTGGGAAGTAGCTAGATGATTTGACAACACAGGACGTTGTATACTTGACCCTGATGACAATTTTGTTAGTATTTCACACCTTGGGCCTGCTACCAGCTAACTGTGGCAGTCACTAACTCTTCACCAGGTCTGCTTGGCAGAGACTAATAAGTTTTAGCATCTTGTGCAACTGAGTAACAGCCTTCAGAAGCACCTTGTATATGTTGCAAAGGACACATTTCCTGCAACACAGTAAATAATTAGACATTTTAGTTTAAATATTTCTGTAATTAGTAACTATTCATTCGGACAACTAAAAAAATCTAGTGAATCTTATAAGTAAAGTTACACATGCATGCCTGAACAAGAAGCTACCTTGTTTAAGGGTAGTCTTCTCAATTCACAAATCCAGCTGGTAAGCATTGTAGAAAAAGGGCTTTTAAAGTGGAAAACAGCTTCAGAAAATATGCTACCTAGACTTGGAAATTTTGTTTACCTTTCTATAAGAAAATCTTTATTTGGTCTGAGGATCTTTTGGCTTAATCCACAGTAATTAAATGGGTGTAGAGAAAAACCCAGATCTCATATTCGGAGTTTAGTAACCTCAGTACTAGAGGAGAGCAGAGAAATAAACACTCTAAATAAGGCAAGTATAAAAATATCTGTATGCAAGATAGAACAACTTGAGATTTAGAAAAATAAGGCAGGAACAAAAGAGTGCCTAAGAATGTCAATGGAATATTGGTAAAATGACTATTAAATCTTGTGATGCCGCTTGGTTTTATTTTTGAATAACATGTAGCAGCTTAGGTCATCAGGTCATCTTGTTTAACCATTTTCAGCTAGGCTCTCTGTCACATAGGAAGATACTGCTCTTATGAATACATATCTGATTTGACATCTGAGAGCTGTTTGAGATGTGTGAGTATGCATACAATAGTTTACTGGGGATTTGTGAACACAGAGTACGCACACTATTCAATTATATACGATGAGTATTACTATCAACGTTACTTTCCAAAGAATCATGGAGTCAACAGAGAAACAGCAGCCATTTTGGTACCTGAAAAATCCATGTAATTGAAAAATGAATTATAAAAGGCCTAATTTTTGTAGATATTAGTATTTTTATTTACATTATAATGTATATATTTCATTTATTTTTGGATACTAACTTGTTGAGACAGCTTAAAATTGTAAATAACTTATTTTAACTTATTTAAGTAACTTCAGTTAACTCGAAATGCCAGCTGCTGGAGTGAGATTGAGTGATAGTTTGTTTTCTGTCTTAATTTTGAGTATATTTTCAAGACAATGAGTTTTCAATGCAAGCATGCCATTTTCTCTATACATTTCCACTGTAAAAAGGAATTCTGTTTCATGTATGACCTATTGAATTTATTAGGTTATAAAACGTCCACTTACTTTGAATTTTGTACCTGATCCTAAGGGAAAATAATTTTTTTTTTTTTTCCTTTTTCTTCATATGTTCAGGACTTCTCCAGATTACTGGGAAAGGATTGGTGCTATAAATTTGATCTAAATCTCTGGTTCTCAGTTGCAAAAATGTTACAATTTTCATGTGTTTTGTCCTAAAGATTTATAAATTTACTATGAAAATAGGTCATTCTCCACTAACCCAATGCAAAGGTATGGGTTTTTTTTTCCTATTGCTAAAGCTTGCCTGCAGTATTCTTGAGTTACATTTAGGATAATATTTCATAGCCTATATTTACTTAAAAGTCTCTGAAAAATGAGATAAAGAATACTAACGTGAATTGGTCAAAAAAAAAATGAAACAATGCATGCTGATTGTCTGCAGAGGTTATTTCAATAGCAAAATTCAGGATTAAACAAAATGAGGAAGGAGAAGAGATTATTTTTATTCTGAGATGCTTTTGCAACTTCTAAAATAAATTAAGAGAGAGAAGTCCTGAAGAAGTGTATCACTTACATACCTCTGTGCTATAAATGTAAGCTAAAGAAACATAATGTATGAAACAAAAGAAAAAATATATTTCAAATAGATTTTGGATTAAACTCTTGGGCAAGGCTCACCTAGACAAATTCAGATCTGTCCTTTTTACTGTTGGACTCTTTCCAAATTAGATACATATATCCCATATACTCACCTGCGTATCCCATAACCCTACATTTTCTCAACTGATGAATACTTCTGGATGCTTCACCTTTTGAATGCTGAATTAGAGATGAGTGAAAACAACTGATGTTCCCAAAATTTCTGCTTTTTATTAAATTTGAGTGAATCACACTAACATTCTTTACAGCTTTTCCATACAGCTTTAATAATAAGCTGTTCACAATTGATCATTTGTGAAATTCTACACTATGTTGGAAAAAATATTAAACACCTCCATTTACTGTTGAGTACAGCTTCGGAGGAATCTTATTGGAAATGGACAGAAGTTCAATATCATTGACATTCAATCCCTGTATCTTTATATGTCATTCGACCCAAAAATAGCAATGGATAGTTTTTTTTAAGATCTTCTGGTGGACAATTCAGAAATTAGGATCTTAAATAAATCAGGAGAAATCAAGAAACAGAAAGCTATATTTGTCATGAGTTTGTAATATGTCTCATTTTTTTCATGAAGGATAAGGCTCTTGCATCTATTATGAGTAATTTTTTGGTTAAAATTTCATTAGATATTTTGTATATAATTTTGTTTCTAGAGTTTAGAATGTACCCTATCTTATTTTTCTTACGTGATATGCCATAATAAAATGAGTGCCATAGTAGTACCAATTGTGTATCAAAGCAAAGAAATAAACAACAAATCTGTGTGTCTCTTTCAAGAGACTCTATGTCATACGTTAAGCTACAAAAACCTATGGCAAAATTGAATTCTTTGGTTATTATGAGATGTTCCTTCAGATCTTCAGTCAAAGTTCCTATTCATCTTTGTAAGAATACATACTAAATCATTCTACTAAATTCTCCCATCAATAAATTTCAAAGAAATCATATGAGCACAGAATTGTTACTACCATTTTCGCACGTTCCTTGCTCACAAGGGATTTAATGCTAATGTAAGAAGGAGATAGCTTTTTGCTTGAAAAGAACATCATTCAAGCATCTGAAACACAAAAAGCCTATATTAGCTAGTAGAAGTCTGAACTCACAGTGCTTAGGTTCTTTTTTTTTTAATGGTGACAAATATATTGGTTTGGTACACATATTGTGGGACTTTTTTTTTTTTTTTGACATTTAATGCTATAACATGCCCTTACTACTATTGACAGCTTGAATTATGATCAGAAACATGAGTTACGTTCATGGATTTAAACTCGTGCAGATTGATGTCAGATTTCTTTCAGGAATATTCTGTTAATTTATTTGTATCTTTTCCTCATTTATGCTCTTAATAAACAGAAAGCTGATATTGCACTGTTTCTAAAAGGCAGTTTCCATAGCAACAAAAATTATTCACTCTTTATTTGGTTAATGAGAATCGAGTAAGGTTGAATGTCTATTTCTGATACAAATTCAGAAAATATTTGCTCAAATGAAGACAGTTCTTTCATTTTACATCTGCAAAATCCAATGGTCTTGATACCTTTTTCTGTTAGATTCCTTAAACCTTCTTGTTGATAGAAATCAATTGAGAGAAAAAATATTTTAAAAAAAATAGAATTTTTTTTTTGCATTTTATGGATTCTGACAATTTTGACTTACCCTTTACCTCAGAAAGATTCTAAATAGTGGAATGGAATCCACAGCAATATACAGAAAAGATTAAATATCTCAATGCTCACACTCCCAACAGAAAGATTTATGCTAGGTATGGAAATCTCCCTATCCAACATTTCTCATATAGAAAATGAATACCTTAGATCACTAGATTATAGTTTAATTGAGGGTCATTTCTTCTACTGTCTGTCTGTCTAGGAATTCATTTGACTTCAGACATAATGACAGATATTTATTCACTGGATAAGAGACCAAAAATAGTGACTGTTTGGGGGGTAGTAGTCAGACATCATGTAATTTCTGTGTGTTCAAGGTTCAAGCTTAGCTCTAATAAATATTTCTATTATCTGTGCAGAGGACAACTTCAATAAAAGAAATTGAGAAAGATAAGCTTTAATAAAGATCTCTGTATATAATATATGCTAATCTGCTATGCCTTAGAGACATTTGAATACATTCTATAAACAATATCAAGAAGAATCTTTAATTTGCAGCACTTTTAAGGTCAGAATTCATAGGTATTTATAGCAAGCATATAATTATTTCAATATATATTCAAAAGGGAAAACAGACTATGTTTCAAGGATGTGAGGACACAAGATTTTTTTTTCTATGAAAGGCAATTACACTAATAAATAAAATAATCAGTATGGCATTCATGCTAACATGGGAAAAGTGAACTTATTTATATTATTTCTTATGTAATCTTTCTGTTTCAAATGAAAATGAATCTATTGTGCATATTGTCCATGTCTACATCTGCTTGGATTTAAGATTGTTGAAGGAATTTACTATGAAATGGATAAATCAATACAAATACAAAGTCATATTTGAGTATTAGAAAAGCTGATAAAGTGACAAAATCCAGAAAGAACAGCTTTCTGATCAGAAATACAAATCATATTTACAAAATGCCATCATTGGCATTGTCATGCCACATCATTGCCATGATGTTTCTGAAATTCTCTGTTCAGACCTCTAACATTATCGGTTTGATTTATGAATAGTGTTGAATTGTGATAGGTTGAATTGGAATTGGAATGTTTTGTTATCCTTTGAAAAAAAGTTAAACTGTATTTGCATGGCTTTAATGTGCAAAAACCTCTGTGTGGGAGATCCAGCAGTTGTCTTAATATTATAAATTAGGAAGTGACTTCAAAGGGATGAATACTATCTGAATTACAGATAAAAAACACAGAAAGTTCAATACCTCCTTATTGTAGGAATATGTAATATCATTTTTTTTAAGAGAAGAAGAAAAAAAATCAAAGAAGAGAATTTTTTGTGGATTATGTCTTAAAAACGACTGAAACATATTGAGTAGCAGAATAAGCTTTTGTTATTGTAATGCAAAGATACTAATAGTTGTCTGATATATGGCTTAATTTTTACCTTTTACTTTTTCTACATTCACTTTATATCGCAGAAATCAGAAATCTCAGATCTGATGTAATCATCTCTGTGCAGCAGTTAAAAGCTTTGTGCTTACTTCATTCACGCAACACTTTGTCCATTATAGTCTGGTACTTGGCTTTCTGATAGTTCTAAGAAGTTGGAATAAGCATTAAGTGAAAGCTATCTCATAATCTCTATATTTGTGTATATATATATATATATATCTATAATCTCTCTATAGATATTTGTCTTCTCCTTGTATGTCTTTGTATTGACTAAGCTAGCATTATTCACAAACAACAGAACTTGCTGGGAAGTCTCTGAAATCCCCTTTTTGCCATAATGATTCTTAAGCTTTCCTTAGGACAAATATGCATCCTGGATACAGGCATTCTGGAGTCTCTTAATACAGTTTAATTACTTATTTTCACGAGCATCTTCTTTTTATGAGCTCATGTGGCTATGGCAATTACCAGCAATTTCTTATACAAAAGTATAAGTATGAATTTCAATGACCTGCATGTGCATTTATCTTTTCTTTTTCTTGGTAAAAGATAAATTGTTGTTGTTATTTTCTAACTTGTGTGATTTAACATGATGTAGTGATTATGTCTACACCAAATAACAGTAATTTGAAGACTACAGTATTCTAACAGCATGGATCTTCTAGAAGAACAATCTAGCTAGCATTCTAGCTAGAATATTATATAGATATTAGAATATTATCTAGATATTAGAATATTATCTAGATTATCTAGCTAGCATATTATCTAGAATTTTATAAGTTCCTTAAGGAAGGAAGAGTATCACTAAACCTGGCAACTGCTAATGTAGGGAACTGCATGGAAATGCAGTTAGAGAGCACTCTAAAAGATAAAAATGGTTTGAATACTCACTACAGTAAATTATGTAATCAATGCATGACTGTGATTTTCAAATAAAAGAATATCAGTTTTTCTTTAAAGTCCAGATTCTATTAATTTAGGTTGAAACCTCATAATAATCTTAGGCTCAAATGTGCTAAGGCAAGTATTCATCTAGTTTTGTTTTTTTTTTTTTCTATAAATATTTTTAAAGACACTAGAAGAAGGGCTATAAATACTTCCCGCTGGACCCCGTTAGATCGGGTGACTAACTTTGCCTCTCTCCCAGGAATAGATACTCACACCCTATTGACTGGTAATCGCCGGCCACTCAATAGTAAATTAGGCGACAAAAGCTAATCAGATCTCAATTGGCATAATTTGCATAATTGGGCCGAAGCCCCTTGCCTAGGGGGCGAATTGATAAGGCATCCCAGGAGGATTTGGGGGCTGGCCCTCCGGGTTATACCAAACCCCCACAGACGCTAACAACCCAATGGGTCCTTGGGTTGTCAAATTCAATTCTGTGGGGACTCAGACGGGAGAAATCCCTGAGGAGGGGATCAGGAATATTCCTGTCCCCGAAACATCTATGCCTGAGTCGCTAACCAACATACCACTACTTTTGACATTCTGTAATTCGGATGTGACTCTCTGGGGAGGGATTCGTCCCGAACCAGCCGATTTGGATTCCTTGGGAGATCTCCCGGAGGTTTATGAGGCGTTGGCGCCGGCGGCCACGTCTCCGCGAGTGGGGGTGGAATCACCTCCAGGAGAGGTGCCAGGAGCCGGTGCCTGTGTCTCCCTCCGGTGCTGCAATCCCTGGGACCGGACTGACTCCGACGCGCGCGCCGGGGGAAGGAGCGACCGGGGTTTCCACCCCGATCGTGAAAATCCCCCAGGAACATCCAGCATATCCATGCTGCGGTGCCGTGGTCGGGAAAATAATGGCCCTTAGTGTCCATCTAAGGAGGGCCCATGGTCGGCGACGAGTTCTCTATCAGTGCTCCCGGTGCGGGAGGACTGATGTTAAACATCATAGTATCTCGTGCCACTTTCCGAAGTGCCGCGGTCTCCCAGAGGAGAAGGCCCCCGAGCAGTCCCCCGAATGGCAGTGTGAGGTTTGCGCTCGGGCCTTCAACACCAAAAGCGGCCTTTCCCAGCACAAGCGCATTGTGCACCCACCAGCGGGAGTTTATAGTACAGTATCGAAGGAGGCAGCTCCTTGTTTCCACGTCTTAAACCTATTTTGTCAAAAACTTCTTTTTTGCTTTCTTCCTTTTATAATAAATCAGGCTCTTTTCTATTTCACTAAAGATTCTTTCCAAATTATAATTTACACTTTTCATTTGTTTTTCTCTATAATGTCTTTCATTCTTTTCTGTTTGGCCTTCTCCTGAATATATTTGGTCTCTATTGTTATTTGCCTTGCTTCTCTCTGTTCTTCCTTGATCACTGCATTCACATACTCTCTTTGCATTATATTTTTCCGTGGTATAGTTCTGATGTCTCCTTTTTGTCTCCATATCTCCTATTCGAGCTACAGAAATAAAGAGTAACATTATTTTTCTGCTCTGAAACATCAGATATCCCTTTCCAATCACTGACTCTTCTCATCAAACAAAGTCTATTGACTTTATTTTCTGTCACATCATATTTCCAGGACAAAGACATATTGACTTCTGACTCTATATTGCTTAAGCTAAGATTGTCTTTCTAGAAAACCTTACTTGTTCACCCTATTTCTCGAGTAATTTCCTGTCCGAACTGGGAAATATATTGAATGCAAATGGAACAACCCGTTTCACATATTTACATATTTTTTCATTGTCAAGTTCCTGTTACCTTCTCTCAGAAAGTTAAATAGCAATAAGCAGGTGATAATCGTGTTTCAGGAAGCATCAGAGGTTCTTCTATGTACATTTACTGCAAATACAACTTATTGTTTTTACATCATTCTAGAGAAAACAGATATCCTTTTTGTCTAAAAAATGTGTTTTATAGAAAACTAAAACTTTACAAAAAGGTCACAGGTGTTCATGGTTTTTGATTTCAAGTTCTCCTGGATCCACAGAAGTGATGAAGGTTGCACAGCTGGCTTTAACATGTCAAATCTTAAGATATTTAAGAATACTTAAAGTGAACTAGATATTAGTGTGAATGAGAATTTTGCTGAAGTTTCTATAAAGTCTTGCGAAGAATTATGGCAACACGCAATGCTACCTTTAGAAAATAAAATAATTTGGATCTGAATTGGTTGCTTTATGAAACAACAATATTTGAATTACAATTTGCCTTATAAATTTTGTCACCATTATGCAAAATTTGCTGTTGTAGTGACTGCTGAGTTTTAAATATTTACTATTGTAAGGTGATTTTCCTCCTGCAAAAGCTGAAATAATTCTCTAAACTAGAAACTGGTAGAGTGTTTTGGGCAAGGGGTTTTGGACACCTTTTCAGAAGATATAAATAATGGAAGGTATATACTTAGGAAATGTAAAATGTTGAGAATGAAATTCAGATTTGTTTATTTATTTATTTTGATCATAAACTTTAGATCAGAATCTTCTACTCTACATATAGTAGCCCCACCCAAAAAATACACTTTCACCACCTCAGAAAACACACTTTTCAGGGGCTGAGTCTCGTTGGAAGCCTGTGGCCAGTGGTGTCCCTAAGAAGCAGGAACTGTTCAACTCATCATCAATGACTGTACAGAGTGCATAGTGCAGGGCACAGAGTGCACCCTGAGCAAGTTTGTGGACGAAATCAAGCTGGGTGGAGTGGCTAACACTCCAGAGGGCTGTGCTGTCATTGAGAGGGATCTGGACAGGCTGGAGAGTTGGGCAGAGAGGAACCTCATGAGGTTCAACAAGGACAAGTGTAGGGTCCTGCACCTGGGGAGGAATAACCCCAGGCACCAGTACCGATTAGGGGTCGACCTGCTGGAAAGCAGCTCTGCAGAGAGGGACCTGGGAGTCCTGGTTGACTCCAAGTTAACCATGAGTCAGCAGTGTGCCCTCGTGGCCAAGAAGGTCAATGAGATTGCAGCCTGCATCAGAAGTAGTGTTGCCATCAGGTGGAGGGAGTACTCCAGGGAGAATACCTGGAGTGTTGGGTGCACTTCTGACCTCCACAGTACAAAAGGGATGTAGAACTTCTAGAGAGGATCTAGAATAGAGATACAAAGATGATGGACTGAAGCATCTATCCTGTGGGGAAAGACTGGGACTAGAGAGTTGGCTACCAGCATATTTTGTGAATAAAGAATTCCTGTCTCATTTGTTCATTGTACATCCCCAAAAAAGCTTATGGTAGACATCTTGATTAAGAAAAAAAGAAAATAATATGAGGAATTAGCATGTTAGATTTCTCTTTTTCTTTCCTTCAACTTACTCATTGCAATAGATTAGAAGTTTGATGCATATCAAAGCATATGAGCAATCTTTTCCCTATGAAATGAGAGAAAATATTCCTTACCTAAAAAAAGAACCACTGCTATGGATTAGAAAAAAATCTGTTTTCACCCCAGTGAACACCCCAAGGACAAAATCCTTTTCAACTCTTCTGGGGATATTATTCAGAGGAGACTACCATCCTGGTCTTTAAAGTTCCTGTATTTGCAAATTCAGGACATCTCAAAAGAGATGTTTCTGTTAATTTCTATTGATTTCATTTTTCTTATTGCTTTCACTATGAACAGCTTGAGCAACTGTTAGCAAAAGCAGAGCGTTCTTGAGGAGTGAAAAGAAAGAGTGTAAAAGCACCAATTTATTTTTAAATTTGTTGAGGCGTTCTATTTTCAAGGCAGTCAGAATAAACCTAAATTTTCAAAACATTTGAGAAAGCGTCTTAAGGTGTCTTAATTCTTTTCTAATCTAATGACATGCCTATACGATCTTTTTACATAACTGCCAATGCAATACAAATAATTCAACACAAGTTCTGAACACAAACTTTCACAAGTAAAGTGGCCTCATCAGAAGTTTAAGTCTGTCTGACAAGCTATGATTGTGGACACAATCATATTTTTGAGGGATTGAGGAGGGAACAAAATGAAAATCTGGAGGACATAGCAATGAAAGGCACAATAAGCAAGGAAAGCTTTAGCACTTCTGATGAAGTAGCCCAATTTTGTTTAAGATGTGTTTCATTTACAATGTTTTTTCTTCTTCAGAGGGACCTGGACAGGCAGGCAGGTGAGGTGGGCAGAGAGGAACCTCATGAGGTTCAACAAGCACAATTGCAGGGTGCTTTACCTGGGGAAGAATTACCCCAGGCAGCAGTACAGATTAGGGGTTGACCTGCTAGAGAGCAGCTCCATGGAGAGGGACCTGGGAGTCCTGGTGGATGCCAAGTTAATGATGAGGTAGCAGTGCTCTTGTGGCCAAGAAGGCCAGCGAGACCTGGCCTGCATCAGGAGGAGTGTTGCCAGCAGGGGGAAGGAGGGGATCCTGCCACTATACTCAGCTCTGGTGAGGCCGCAGCTGGTGGGTTGGGGGCAGCTCCCAGTAGGAAAGGGTTGTGGAACTCCTAGAGAGGGTCTAGCGTAGAGCTACAAAGGTGATTAAGGGACTGGAGCATCCCTTGTACAAGGAGAGACTGCGTGAGCTGGGCCTGTTCAATTTGGAGAAGAGAAGGCTGAAAGGTGATCTTATTAACATGTATTAACATTGGAGAGAGGAGGGGGGCAAGCTTTCCTCAGTAGTGGCTAGTGATAGGACAAGGAGTAATGGGTGCAAGCTGAAGCATAGGAGGTTCCACCTGCAGGTGAGGGGGAACTTCTTTATAGTGAGAATGCCAGAGCCTCAGGGGGAGGTTGTGGAGTCTCCTTCTCTGGAGGTCTTCAAAACCCGTCTGGATGCCACCTTTTGCCACAGGCTCTAGATGTGCCTTCTTGAGCAGGAAGGTTGGACTAGATGATCTCTAGAGGTCCCTTCCAACCATTAAGATTCTGTAGTTAAAGTGTGTATAAAGAGATAGATAATTATTACCTGAAGTATGAAGACTATGGCATCTTATTTCTTTATGCCAACTGAACTTGCCAGGTGCCAGGAAAAATGAGAGAAGAAATAAGAAGAGGTGTGGAGTTTTGTAGCAGGTAAAGATATTTTTGCTAAATTTCTTTTCAGCTTTACAAAGCACCTAAGGAGCAATGCAATATCAAAAAAAGGACAACCAGTGTAACAAATAATAGGTAGTGATTTTTAGTAACTGAAGGCTATAATGAAGACCTTGATCACTCCATTCATATAGGAGAAATTCTGAACTTTTATTTAGTTTTCTCCCCTTTAAAATGTATAGAAGGAAATATTTGTGTTTTTGTTTCAGATTTCATTAAATCCAAGGATATTAAGTTACTTATGGGGTTAAAATAGAGAAGAGATATTCAGGAGCATATTTTCTAGGTTCTCTTTGAAGATAATACTTTTTCACTGCTGAAATTTTAAAATTACTTCAGTTCCTTTCTCCCTCTTTTCTTTTCTCCCCTTAGGCACTGCACCGGTGGGTGGTAGTGAAAAGGGGGAGGGGAAGTAGCGCAAGGCCATGCAGGCTTTTAGAAACCCTAAGGCTAGCTCTCTATTCTCTTTTTTTTTTTTTTTTTTTTCCCTATCTTTTTTCCTACCTTATATACTTGAAAAAGCTCAGAACTGGAATAGTACTGAAAAGACAATAGAATTAGTTCCTCATATAAGATCACTGCATGGAGTGGCAAGTACTGCATTTAAATATTCATTATTCATTTTTCTGTGTCTTACAAATACTTTCAAGGTCAAAGAATGTGATCATGGTGGCAAAAGAATTGAAAAGAAAATAAGGCACACTTTTTCATATATTTATTATAGAGCTGCAGCGTTTAAAATTCTTCTCTACACATCTACAAGCAGCTGTTCTCTGACATTTGTTATTCTTTCTGATATGCTGAAAACCCTGTGCACCTCCACACAAATTCCTAGTTTTGATGTCTTCATTATTGATGGGAATACTTAGCATCATTGACTATTTCTTATCAAGATATGACAAAATTTTCTTTGAAAAAGCAAGCTCATTAGAGAATTTAGAATTCTGAATGTGGGTAGTGATTTGGATGTTGTCTGTGTGGATCACTTTGCTGCTATTCTAGGCAAGGATTAAGAGGTTTACTTCTACTGTTTGCACTAACAACAGTCACTGCAGCATTGGATCATACATGTAAAGCTATTTCTTTCAGCTTTATGGCTAAATCAAAGTAGAACTTGAAAAAGGCAATCTACAAGTACTCAAAGTGTGAGGGCCTCAGGAAAGTCATGAGTCTAGAACAAACTGATTTATTGCATGAACTATTGACATTTCCACCACTATATGCCAGAAGAAGACACAATGAAGGTTGAAAGAGAAGTGGAAGAAGGATGGGGGACCAATGTGCTTAAATGATGCATTAACATCTTGCAGAGAAAAGGTGCTTGTATAGAGATTCCATTGCAGCAAATTCTTGGAAGCTCTTCTCAAAAATGTAAACATTAGAATCATAGAATCATAGAATGTGTAAGGTTGGAAGGGACCTTAGAGGTCATCTAGTCCAACCCCCCTGCACACG
>JAUBOD010000322.1:264475-281076 GCA_032353885.1 Nothura maculosa | reverse complement strand
CGCCTGGATGCCGCCCTGTGCCCCCTGCTCTAGGTGCCTGCTGGAGCGGGAAGGTTGGACCAGATGATCTCTAGAGGGCCCTTCCAATCTTGTAGATTCTGTCATTCTGTGATTGGGGCCTCACCTCCCGCCGTGCCGCGCCCGCCTCTCACCTGCTCTCTCCTCGGCCTCTCCCCTCTCCTTGCACGCGCCCGCCTGGCACATGCGGAGGCGCGGAGCCCTCCTCCCTGGGGCGGGGTGTGTGACCGCCGCGCGAAGGGAGAGGCAGCCGCGGGCGCGCCAGGGCAGCACCGCGTGCACCTTTAAAAGCTTCCCGGGCTCCCATGGGATCCTCTTTTGTTCCCACGAGGGAGGCGGCTCCTTCAAACCCAGCCTGCGCCTCGAAAGGAGCCGCACGGTCCAGAACCCGCGATGGGAAGCTCCCACCATGCCCTGCAGACTAGAGCATGGCCGCCTGGAAATCTGGTGAAGAAAGACTACAACTCCCAGCATGCACTGCAGTCGACAACATGTCAGCCTCTCAGTTCTGTTACTGGAGACTACAACTCCCAGAATGCCACACAGAGTAAACCATAGAAAGCCGCAGGTCCGTGACTCAAGACTACAGCTCCCATCATGCCTTGCAGAGCGCAACGTGCCCGTCCGGAAGCCCCTGACGAACAACTACAGTTCCCGGCACGCTGCGCAAAGCTACATGGCCCGCGGCACAGCGGTCCTGGAAGACTGCCCTTGCCGGCATGTCCGGGCAGCCGCGCTCCACGACGTCTCCCCGGGGGAAGACCGCGCCGCTCCCTCCGGGGCCCGGGAAGCACCGCAGAGCCCCAGGGGGTTCCGTGCACCCGGACTTGCCACCACGGCCCTGCCCCGGGGTCCCTGCTCTCCCCGCGACCCCCTCCAGGCTGCCCCGAGAGCTGCCTGCCCCTTGCAGCCGCCCGAGAACCCCCAAATTGTGGCTGGAGGCACAGAGAGCACCGGAGTCACCATTGCTGCCCCCAACATCCAGGATAGGGCCACAGACAGTCAATCTCACTGCATTTGCAGCTCCCCTAAATACACGGTTCTTTTTCTGGGCCCACCAAAGGACGGGTCCGTTTGGAAGGAAAACGCGGAGCCTTTCACAAAAAGGTGAATGATGGCGTTGCTTTTAAGAGCTTCCAGGGACTCTGCACAACTGGCATTACTTTGGACTGGCAGCAGCTTCTTCTAAATGGCAAGTCTTGCTGCTCCCTGGGGCTAAAAAGGAAACCAGTCACTCACTGCTGTGCCTGAAGAAAGACTACAGTTCCCGGCATGCCTTGCTCACTAAAACCATGGCCAGCCATTAACCCCGTGATTAAAGACTACAGCTTCCAGGATGTCTTGCAGTGTACAGCAGAGCAGCCCGGAAGCCGAGTGCCGGAAGACTTTCGCTCCCGGCAGGCCGGTACGGCAGCGCTCTGGGATGCCTCCCGCTGGAGCGGGGCCCGCGCCGCTCCCTCTGGCGTCTGGAAAGCGCCGTAGGGCCCCAGGGGGCCTCGGCTCCCCAACAGGGCCGTGAGCGGCGATTTCTCTTGCAGGCAGCTGCTGTTGCAGTGTTGGCCTTTCAACACCAGAGTTCGGCAGTGACCAAGGGGAAAAAATAAAGCGCGTTCGCGCAGTGCTGCTTTATCAAGCACTGCGTGCACCCCAACCCCCCCGCGCCGTGCCCGCTCAGTGCGGCCGCCGCCTGACACCCCGAGTGCTCCCTGTGCGGCCTGAGCCCTGTGGGCCCTGCGCAGCCTCAGCCCTGTGGGCCCTGCGCGGCCTCGGCCGCCGCCGTGCGCGGAGCCCCTGCTCGGCACCAGCCCTGCTTGGTGCTCGAACCGATGACGCCCGAGCGCGCCACACTGAACGAGCGCTCTACACTGCAGGGAGCAATGCTCGGACTATGTTAATAAAACAAAAAGGAAAACCTACTTATGGAGCACTTTTCAACCATAAAACAAGCAACGGTCTACTTTAGGACTTTGCAAGTATTACTGATTTTGAAAGAAAACAAACAGCCAAAACTGCACTGTTTTCTTGATGGAATGCTGTTTTTTATTATTAAAGTGTAAGAGATATTTGTTTATGCTATGCAGAAACATTAATGTAGCACTTGATCAAGTGTGATTGTTTATAAAAATGCTTGGAAACGTGCTGTGAGCTAACAAACCTAACGAAGCAGTTCTTTACCCTGATCCTCCTGCATGGGCTTCCTCTGCTGGATGTAGTCAGGAGGGTTTTGGGAGGTTCTTGACCAGCCCTTTGGCAAACACCCAAGGTTGCCAAGGTGGTTCTCATCGTGCCCCCCTTGCTGGCGGTTGTCAAACAGAGCCCATGGTCATAGAAGCTAAAATCCTGGTGCCAAGACCAGCGGCGCAGCCAGTTGTTAACCTGTAATATCCGTTTTCTCTTTCTTGAATCCATTCCCCTCATTGGTAAGGTGGAGGAGAACACGACCTGGGTTCCCATACCTTTGACAGCCATCCCTGGGGCTCTGTAATCTTGCTTGATGTCAGTTTCCCCACGGCATCATTGGTGCCCATGTGAAACAATACGGGGGTAATAGTGAGATTGCGGACAAGCCGTGGGAGCCTCTCCATATCACCCCTTATTCGAGACCCTGGCAGGCAGCAGACCGCTGTGGATAAGGGTCAGGTCTGCAGATGGGAGCCTCCGTGCCCTGCAGCAGGGAGTCACCCATGACAATCACCCCTCGCTTCTTCGGGTGCTCCTTTTCTCTTAACGGGAGCAGCCTCAGGATGTGGAGCTGACGGCCTCTCTGCAGAGGACCCCTAGATGGGCCTTGGTTCATGTCCTCATGTGTCTGCCGCCCAACGTCCAGGGTCCAAGCTCTCGTGGACGTGGTCACTGGCAGGGCGAGGTGGGCTGGATACCATACACCAGCCCTGCTTGAGGACCAGTCGGCCTCCGCACGCCTCCGGGCCACCTATGACCACATGAGTTAGGGCACACACACAAACCTGCTTTACGTAGGAGTCCCAAACCTGAACTCAAGATTAAAAAGAAAATACAGAGGAAGTCAAATATGCATTCCAGGGAGATCCTGCCCTGTGCACTTATGGTACGGAGTTCTAACAGGTTTCTGGACCTCCCAACCCTGGTTTTCCCCAGACTCATGGTAGGCAAAAGAAACACTCGAGGTGGGCAGGAGAAATCCAGACACCTGCAGTCACCTCCGGGGTGACTGTTACCACCGAGTCCTCAGTATGAGCTGGTCAAGGCCTTTACCCACAATGGACAAGGAATGGATCAGGCTGCTAGGAGAAATGCATCACGAGGCAAAGCCTCAGGACAAGTTGCTTCACATCCAAACGTTTGCAGCTACATAAAGAGATCCTAAGTTTACAGAAGATGCTGAGGGGACACCCCAAGACAGAAGGAAATGTCTCAAGCCAAAAAAAGAAAGCAGGAGCATTTAGGTGACACAAAAAGTTTCCCTGAGAGATGTAGGGGTGCAAAAAAACTAAACAATGGACATAGGATATATAAAAACCTTAACAGAGTGAACTAGTGGAAGGGGAGAAAAAAAAGAAAAGGAAGGATCTAGAGGTAGTAAAAAAGAGAAATAGTAAAGGATTTGTTGGACACAGGGAGAAGAAAATTCAGGAATCTGGGGACAATATGATGAAAAGAAAGATCTCAAAGACAAAATAAAAAGAAAAAAAAGAAAACTACTCAGTGTCATAAATGGTGCAATCTACAAGTCACAGAAAGCCAAACTGAGACATTTGCAGAGCACAAATACTTGAAAGGAGGGATCAAGGAAGAATGAAATGCCAGAAAATGGGCTACAGGTCCACAAAATCCAAAGAACACTCCCCATGGCAGCACTCTGGCTTCTCCGTGTGCTAAAGATGGGTTGTGCCAGGACTTGTGTCCTGTGATGCCATCCAAGACCCAGTTATCTATGTCTGGCTCTCACTACTTCTGTCCACACCAACCCTGATCTGTTCTGGGATGAGAAAGTAGGTAATTCGGGGGCATTGGGAGGGGAGAAGAACATGAACCCTAGGAACCCACCCAAAATGTGTAAGTATTACTGCAATCGTATTTCAGGTGGCAAGGAGAATCTCAGTGTGGTTTGAACCTTACAGGAGCCTCATCACCATGCAATGCATCCATCTGGATGCCAAGATGGTGTTGGAGTTGCCAAGATGAGTGGCACTCAGCTAGGTCTCAGTGTTTCTCCTAACAGAGTCTAAAGATCTCTATGCTAGTGTGTTCAAGGCCTAGCCAATTGCTGCTGGTGTTAGGTTTTGGGGTGGTGCTGGGTATGTTGGGGCTTGACTTGGAAGTGAGACTGGGTTGGAAGTCAGTGTTTGGGAGCTCTTTGGTCACAGTCTTAGGACAGAGTCCTGCTGCAAAGGAAAATCACCGAATGCCAGAATGGTTAAGAGTGGATATACACAAGAGGCCTAGTCTAACATACTATCCCCTTACACAAGGGAATAGTCCAACAGCCCTGCACACAAGCTTGGCTGGTCTCTTACACAAATCACTTTAATCCTCTCCTTTCTCTGCCGTGTCTCAAGGGAATGCTGGAAGGTTATTGAGTCCTATGTCCTCTGGGGCATTTCCTGCTGTAGCAGGGAGTCATGGCTGGAGAACAGGACCCTTGTAACAACTGTCAGGGATTGTCTTCTCCAAGATCTGATCTCCCTTTTATCCAGGAGAATGAGAGGGAGATGAGGCAGCTAGCTGTGACAAGGTCCATGGTGTTTTGGGAGGTGCATTCCCCTTGGTTTCCTAGTCAGGCAACACCCAGGTGTCTTCTCCCAACTGGGGTGGGGAGTAGAGAGAGTCTCCTGCAAAGGACAAGAAAGGAAACCCATTAAATGCTCAGGGGGTTAGAGTGAATCTGAGCTGAAGATGCAGATCTTGATTTGAAAGGTATTTTAAGCCCATATCCAGGGAGTTACCTTGGCTTGAGCTGAGACTGGGAATGGGAGTCAGCATGACCCTGCCCTGTGGCTGGGTGTGACGCAGAATTTTTCCATAGTCCTTCAGGATGGGACAAATCCTCCATGACGGCTTTTCCACCTAAACCCAAGATCCTAAACCCCAACACAGACCCTACCCCTTGATCTAATTCCAAACGCTGACTTCAATCCCCACCATCCCACCCCCGTTCCCTATTTTTAAGACTCTAACTCCTAACTCCAAACCTTACTCCAATCTTAATCTGAATCCAAATGCTATCCCTAGACTGTATTCTCCTTCTCATACTTCTACTAGTAAAGAGAAGAGCCTTAAGATAGATTTATTTAACATGTTTTATTCTTAACTGTACAAAGAAAGTCAAATAGTTCAGAAAAAAAGCCCCCTTTAACAGGAATTTCCTAACCATCCACTCCCCAGTTTTCTTCCATAGCTCCCAGTAAAGGCACATACACTATTAACATGGTCTCTCAAAGAACACTGTGCTTTATAGTCAGAAAACAGTGAAATCATCCAATAGTAGAAGAAGAGAAACATTAAGAACAAAACAGCAGCTCCCTGTAGTGACAACATGACACAATTTTTGCCTGTTACAAATGTCATGACTGTGTTTTAACTGGAACATATTCCAGCATCAACAGCAATGGTGGCTAAGGAAGTAGCATTTTGTTATAGCATGTGTTAAAAAACCCCAAAACTTGCTAACAGATGCTCAGGATTACTGTTGAGACTGTAGTGTAGATGTGCCCTCCTGCTTTGATTTGCCTCGAAGATTCCTTACAGCATGGATAAGCAGCTTGTCGCAACACTGCAGTAAACTGCAACTCTTTGAAGACTTCCTTAGTTACCAGCTGCACTTGGGAAAAATTTCTACTATGCCAAAAGATAAAATTACATTTTTGTCTGTAGGTTGGATGATACCACAAATGCTGTTTTAGCTGATCCACAAAGCTGAAAGAGAGTAACGACTTGCAACAGGCACACAACCGGTTCAGCAGGGCTCACAAGAGACAAGTTCTGCTTTGCCCAAAGCACTGGAGAATCTATCAGTATGTGCTAGTAATAATCCTCTGGAGAATGGAGTAATGTTTTCCAGTACTCAGGCTATGACTCCAGTCAGCAGCTCTAAGACTGCAGATGTGTCCAAGTGTACTTGGTTCTGGGTTACCATGACGGTCCATGGAGGTTTAGCCAGCAGAGCCAGTGATTCCTCTGGCAGAATGGTGATATCTACACTGAAGAAGGTCACCCGCTTTGTCAAGTACCAGTGATAAGACTGCCTAGATCACCCTTTGGTTTAATGAAAGACTTTGCTGAAAATAAATGCTTTTATCACTGAAGCCTAAGTATAAAGAAGATTAATCATGTTCCCTATCTCTAAAGTCATCTTTTCTAGGTACCTATCTTCTTCCTCCTGCACATGAAAAGCCTTCCCAAGTCTGCATGTATAAGCACTCTGCTGAACTCTTCTTGCAGTCTTCCTGCTTTCTGGCACGCTTTCCAGATTCATGGGAGCCTCTGATTCCTGGAATCTTCACTACAGTCAGTGAGCATGACAGCTTTTTTAGTTCCTATCCATGTTATGTCACTGCTCCCCAGCAAACGCCAAGACAGCCATTTGTGCAGGGCCGATATGGAGTACCATCTTCACTTCAGAAACCATAGCAGCAGCAGAATTCACAAATTAACTTGCTGAGCTGTTCCTTTTGCTTCTTAGCATTTCTTCTGAGGAATAAAATGGACTAATGGAGAGTGTGAAACAGCAATACTTAAGGTCATCTCCACATATGTCATTTATTCAGTTGTGTGCAAGAGCAGAGCAGTAGGACGAGTGTTAGAAGGACTTGATGTTTCAGGTAGATAATCTGCCTTAGGAAACAGTAGCATTTTTCTGTAGCAACCGAGGCTGCTGCTCAGCTGTTTGCTTGTCTGGAACAGGAGCATTAGTGAGCAGTGTGGCAGGGAACAGAACAGCGCTGTCCGTTTTACACGCTGATGTTTCTTTCATCTTTTTTAGATCTTACGAATAAAGCTGCTTCAGTACAGGCTGCCAAATCTGAGCCCATTGGGTAAAGCAAACCCACTGGGGTTTATGATCTAACACTGTGATAAAAGTAGTGCAACAATTTGAAGCTCTTTTCCATATCAGAGAATTTTCACACTTCATCATCCAATTCTCCTAGCACTCTTCATAAACTTACATTCAGCCCATTGCAAACTGATTATCCAGGGCACAGAATGAGCAAAAAAAAAACGTGCCTTGAAACTTGCCCTTTGCATTTTAGGAAGTTAAATCAAATTGTGCCACACAGATCCAGCGTTTCTACATACATGTGTCTGAGTGTCAACGTTTGTACAGGGACACACACTCAGATACATGCATGCAGTAATGGCTTTCTGTTCCTGATTTCATATAAGAGTTTTTGGAAAAAAATGTATGTTTTTAAGAACACTGTTCTTTCATTTCATGTGTGTGCACATTCTTCTGTCTGTTGGCACACCATTTTCTCCTGGTTTGGTTTACACGCTGTGCCGACGGTTGTTGATCATGGCCACAATATGGGACAGGTCCAGACTTTTCATCATAACTTCCATGAACTCCTCATCCTTCCTGGCTCCTTCCACAAATTCATCGAGTGAAAGTTCACCTGTGTCAGACACAGACAGAAGATATCAGAACAGGAAAAAAGAATTCCATAATCTAATTTTAGAGACCTTTTCACCAAAGATTCACTGCTCTGAACTACCAAAAGGCCTCAGATAGTTTGTTTGGTTTGGTTTTTGTTTTGATTATCTGCAACTTCCCTGATATCTCTGCAGCTCTAGTTTCCATATTTTCTCCTAGGCAAGGGTTAAATCATAGGAGTCTAGCTATTCCAAAGACATGATACAGAAGACAGAAAACAGTCAAAAGACTCTTTCTTACTACTCTGTTACAAGGGACGTATCATAAAGAATAGAGGAAATACCTGGCTAAGGAAAGGATCATAGCTTCCTACATAATAAGGGTGGATTAAGCTGCTTATTTTTGGTCCAGCCTGTTCTACTGGTAGACTCCTCCATAAATGTTCTTTTTATGTTATATAAAAAAATAACAGAAATAACAGACAGAAACTGTGCCAGGCAGAATAAGGTTTTCTGTCTTGGTCCAAAAAGGCTTCATGAGATCAAAAAGCAGAAAACATAGGTATGGAGTGCAGAAAAAAACATAATTGTAGCTAGCCCTTCTGCAGGGATTGCTCAGCAGAGTGTTGCTAGAAAAACAAAAGAGCACAACAGAGGGCAATGAGAGCATGAAGTAACCAGGAAAGAAATGTCCACGCTTTTTGGCTGACTAGTCCACAGCACCTAACAAAGCTGCCATACAAACTGGTGCAGTGGAATAACTCAGAACTTCAACATAAAATGCAATTTTCTCCTCTCCCAATTAATGAAGAATTTAGGAGCAGCTTAAATCATTTGAGAAACTGTTGTGCCCACCTCTAACTCTGACAAAAACTACTTAGAAACATCCCAAAAGACCAAACAAACAAACAAAAAATCCTACCAAACTCATATGGACAAAACATAGCTGAGATCTAGTGCCAAGGAATGAACCCTATCAGACTGGCTCGGCATTGTGCAAGGAGGAAAGTCTATCAGCAAAATACATGGAGAATAGATTGAGGGAAAGGACTTCATGTCACCAGCAAATAAAAAATTATGAAGTTCAAGCAAGAAAGAAAAAAAATGGGTATTCATCTGCAGCACTGAGCGATCAGTTGAGTTGGATAGTATAAATACGACTCTTACCATCTCCATTCACATCAATTTTATTAAATACTCGATTGGTGAACTCTTCTGCACTTGTTTCATGGTCACCACCATTGATAGCTCGAATAGCCTAAAAACAAAAAAAAAAAAAACAACAAAAAAAAAAGGGAACAAGAATGGAAAACTGCCCTGGAACAACAAACTGTTTTCAATTTATATGTTGCTTCCTATGTGTCCTGCTTCTCCCCAAAGCTCCTTGGAGATTCATTTTCAACTTAAGAACATTTAAGTGTTATTCACTACTGTTCCTCCTCCTCATTAGTATATAATCAGGTTGTTCTTTTTCCTTTGTTTAAGTATATCCATGAAATACATTGTTCCAGAACTATCATATGGATTCTAAGACTGTTACTTTTTATCCTTTTCTCTTCAGATATTTAATAAGTTCGTTCATTCTTTCTCAAATGCTCCTCTACTAAAAGTCAGTACTGGTTCAGCACCTTCTTAAGCCCAACCAGAAAGAGACTGAACTCTGAACTGAATTTGAAGACTGAACAGAATTTGAATGGCAGTAAATTGACCACCATAAGATTAATTTATGCAGAACTGTGTTGAACAATTACTATCTCTTGCTGCTCTGTGAAGTCTGTTTCTTTTACAAGTCCTTTGTCAGAGGCTGCATATTATTACAACTATTATAAGCCTTTTTTTGTCTTTGATCTCTTTCAACGCCCAGCAATAAAACTCAGATTCATATGAGGAGTCCATGACTGTAGTTTTATTAGTGGTTTTCCTTGTGAAAAACTCAGACTTCAAATCTTCATCCAAACAATTTTCTGATCTTTCTTATTCAGAAATGTAAATTATTTAAGGTCGTTGAATCTTTCCTGCATTATTGCACTTTCCCAGTCTCTGTGGGAGATTGGAAATCTGACCTTCCTATCAGTAATAGGATCATAATCATATGGTCCTATTTGTGTGTGTAATCTCAATATCCCCCATAACAGCTATTTGCACTCAGAGTTTTCTACTGGCACTCATACTTCTGCAACCTATTTAGCAGAGTCAGAAACGTATTTGTACATCAACATTTGGAATAAGTTCCAAAAAAGTAAAACGAGCTAAATATCCGATTAATATTCACATGGGACAGAGGAAACTTCAGGAGCACAGGGCAACACCTATGAGGAGCACAATGGCAACACCATTGAGGAGACCACAGCTGACAGTCTCCTGGACTCTTCCAAGTTTCCTCATGGAGTGAGGAATCTTGGAAAATTCAGCTTAGGCCCTGAAGGAGTAAAACAATTTTATACTTATGCTGTAACATAGGGGTTGATTTCTTCTCCAAACTAATGACCAATAGGACAAGAAGAAATGGTCTCAAGTTGCACCAGGAGAGGTTCAGGGCAGACATTAGGAAGAATGTCTACGTGGAAAGGGTAGTCGAGCATTGGAATGGGCTGCCCAGGGGAGAGGTGGAGTCCCCGTTGCTGGCAGTGTTGAAGAAGGGTGGGGATGAGGCACTTAGGGCCATGGTTTAGCAGCTATGGTGTTGAAGGGAGAACAGTTGGACTTGATCATCTTGAAGATCTTTTCCAACCATTATGATCCTATGATATACTACGGTAGAAAAGTATTTCAAGCCTCCTGACTGAGAAGCCATGTGACTGTGGGGAAATCTTCTAAATAAGAAAAACAGTATTTACTATTATAGCAGGCATTATCTATGATCATCCCATTCAGGAAACAGTGAAAGTCTCACCTGTGAAGTGTATAGAATCATAGAATGGTTGAGGCTGGAAGGGGCCTCATCTAGTCCAACCCTCCTGCACATTCAGGGTCACCCAGAGCACGTAGCACAGGCTGCATCCAAGAGGGTTTTAAAGATCTCCAGAGAAGGAGACTCCACAACCTCTCTGGGCAGCCTGTTCCAATGCTCTGTCACCCCCTCTGTCAAGAATTATTTTCTTAAGTTCCTGTGGAACTTTCGATGCTTCAATTTGTGGCCATAATATTTGTCTTTATAGATATTTGTCTTGAAATAAAAAGGAATGAACACAGGCTCGTGGAGACTGACCTTAATGATGTTGAGTAATTCATGTCGATCAATGCAGCCATTGCCATCTACATCATAGAGTTTGAAATACCACCGCAATTTCTGTTCCATCTTCCCACGGAGAACAAGGCTGAGGGCAGCCACATATTCCATGAAGTCAATATACCCATCCTGTGGCCAAATGAAACCAAATTTTGACAAACAAAGTAGGGGAGTTACGAATCTGAAAGTGCTTTATTGCTCTTTATATTCATGGCTGAGAAAGATATAACCAGTCATCCTTCAAAATACATTGCACAGAGGCTTGACTTCATATAAAAGCTTGGCGTGTTCAGCTGTTTAGCTGTTCTGGCTACCTTTACAATCTCCAGAATACCTGGATTTCTGCAGTTGAGATCTACAACATCTCCAGAAACTCTGTGTTCACTACTTGTGGAAATGAAACCTGGTATTCCTCATGGTCAGTGTGAATAAATCCTTCCTGTCTGCTCACCAGAGCTGGCTGACTAGGCCTGTTAGGGAAGAAAACTGGCACAGAACCCAGGCTGAAGAAATATGGAAGAAATCTCCACCTTAGGTTTTCTGTATGTGATTCCATGCCTTTTTCTCCAGCTGAGAAAGTGCTGGAGGTTTTTGTTGTTGTTGTTTGGTTGGTTGATTTTTTGTTTTTTTTTACTTTTATTGAATTTACAAAGGAACTCAAGAAGCTCTTCTAATACTGAAAACTCATAATCTAAGGGGAAAGACTTTATATTGTCTAAAATATAAGCAAATAAAGAGAAACAGCAAATAAATTGCCTATATCCACAGACAATTCTGAACAACTGCTTCAACAAGACACAAAATAAAGCAATTAAATTTTCATTTACTGGGGTATTCAAACAAGATCCGATGGCTTTCTGAAACAAATGAAAAAGAAATGTAGGTGGATGAGCAGAGCATTACTATTTGACAGCAAGGATTACAGTACTTTAAAGTATTTTTTTAGGATCATGGCCATACTCCCATTATGTGAGATTTTTCATAATTAGGGTGAGCAAAATACCACAAAATGCATCCAAGCAGCTTTAAACATGGGAAGGATTGCTATTGCATGATAGCAGTTTATGAAATACCCATTCAAAATTATCCCCTTTGCCCTCAGCAGAGTTCTCAGAATCTGAAGGTCTGGAGGGCAGATGATCCCATCCGTCTTAAAGATACCTATATTACTGCAGGGTGACTCTTCTGGGTGATCTTGTTCCTTGTCATTGAGTACAAAAGCAGCTAAGATTAAGTGGCTAATTATTAACAGGCTAAAATTAACTGATGTAGGTCCAGCCTCCTGGCATATACTTACTTTATTCCTCTTGAGATTATTCCTGCTTTATTTGATAGATAAGCTTTTTATCTTAGTGTGAACAGATCTGTATTTGATAACTCAGCTTTTCATTTTAGTGTGAACAAGTCTGCATATGAGAGTCATCTTAGAACATTGTCTACTGCATAGTCTGAAGCTCACATAAGCACTTTGAAATGCATAACAGCCTTGAATAAATTTTAAAGTTCTTAAATATCTCAAAAAAAAACAGAGAGATGGAGATCTTCTCCAAGCAATTTAAACATTTGGTTTAACCTGTAAAATTTTGCTTCTATTGTCATTCTGGGCAATGTTATAGACTGAGAACTTCAGAGAAAGTAAGAAAAATCTTTGACATTTGCAGTGATTACATCCATCACAGGACCTCAGCTACTCTAATGGAGCCTGAATGCTTCTCACTTACCTTTAAACATCCTATGCTTAGCATTCCTTAACTCTTGTTATCTTTGTGTATGTTGTCCAAATGATCCTGTGATTTCCTGTCCATATGACTTGTTCTCCTCAACTCCCAGAAATTTAGTCCTTCTAGTTTCAGATCTTGGAGCAGAGAGCAAATCTGAATTTTCCAAGGCTACTGTAAGACCAAATTTATCTGCCTTTCACATTGCAGATCTGCATATTCCATATATATTTCCACATATATGGATAGAAGCAGGAAGACATAAGGCATGTCCTCCTTCAGGCACTAAGGGAGATACTGTTGTTTATACAAGAGACAGTAAGAGGTTGCATGTCACAGTGAATGATATTACCTGCTTCCTAATTGCTGTTACATACGAAATCTCCTACTTCTGAGGACAGCCTCAGAAGTACTCAGAAGTACTTCTGAGGACAGCCTCAGATTGTCTACCCAAGCAAGATTAATTTTGGCTGCCAAGTACCTGGAAACCACTTGCTCTGCAGATGTTACAAATATTTCTGTTTAATTTGGTTTCGATATCAGTCATACCTAATACAAATAAGTTTTGAAGAATAACAAAGTGTTTAAAAAAACTCTGGATCCCAACCTTATCTTCTTTTTTTCTGGTGCTAGCGTTAGGCTAGCCAAGCAATTAATACATACTAAAGGATTCTCAAAATTCAAAAATGATCTTGAAGAAAGTATTTAGATTTTGAAGAGTTATTGCCTATGACTATGTTATCTATGTTATTATCGATGCAAAACAACCTGTTCCTGCATTTAAATACATTATATTGATGTTCCTCATCAGCTTTCCATACCAGAGTTTGTAAGAGAAAACCAGGGACTCCAAAAGCTTCAAGACCTGGTTTTGTCTTAAACTGTGGAAAGCAGTTAATTTCCTTGCTGGAGAACTCACCTTGTTCATATCAAACGTGCGGAACATCTGCTCAATGTACTCATTGGCCTCCGGATCCAGCCCTCGCAGCCCAAAGAACTGTTTAAATTCATGCTCAGTCAGCTGTCCAGAAGGACATTCCGTCATGAACTTTTTGTACCAGTGGTGGATCTCCACAGTCTGCAAATCGTCCACTGTGGAGCTGCTATTATTCCCCATGTGTATGGATGGTCCAAGGAAGAACGCTTCGGGACTGACGCTCTTCCTCCTGCTGCTCTTGCAGCACTGCCCATCTGTTCCTCTGCACATTCAATGTTAGTCGCAGTTGATTGAGGGGCCTAACCTTCCGGAAGCCAATTATAAATTTTAATCTCCTTAGAGGCTGATTTACAAATCTGAAAGTTTCAGTGATATAAACAGTTTTCTTAAAATAGAAAGAAGGTACAAGATAATCTACCAAATCACTGCTATTTCAGGAGCCAAATCAGAAAGGGTGATAAGGTTAATCAGACGCTGGCATCAAGATCTATACTGGTTTTACACACTACTCTGTTTTTAACTTTGATATAATTAGATATGAAGATGAGGGGAAAAGGCTGCATACTGTGGGATTTGAAGTGGAGTAAAATTATGTTCTACTCCTCTAACTGTATTTGAGTGTCTGTCTTCTCAGGTAGAGATCATTCTGTGAGTTTAGGACCACACCACATCACAAAAATTACACATGATAGATATTAATTTATGCCATAAAAAGCTTGTTTCCCCTCACACAGAGGAGCACAGAGGAAAGATGGCAGGTGGGAAAACTGAATTACATCCCCCTGTGTCCTTGCAGGCCCCCATCTCCAAATACACAGGGACACATGGGCTGGGAGAGCCCCAGTAACCCAGGCACAGAAAGGGGCCTCTGCCTTGAATCCCTCAGGAGACCATCATGGGCCCTGGGGTGATACTCACTACGATGAGTCGAGGAGAGAGGATCTCCAGAGGAAAAGGAGGGATCACAGTGGTTCTGGTAGTAATAAACATGGGAAAACAGAGAGATAAGAAGATAAAAGGGACTGATCACATGTAAATAGCTTGCTGGTCATTACATGTGTGCATCTAAATAGTGCAGTCTAGCCTGTCTTCTCACTAAACTCCATTTCTAACTGATTTCTGGGGTGAGGAGCGCTCTATGCTGTGTGTGTGTGTGTAGGTGTAGGTAGGAGCAGCAGCAGTGGGACCTGCACACCCAGGTGTCGGGGGCTCGAGGAAGTGAGCGTTCATGTCAGCATGTGCTCTCCAAGCCAAGGAGTCTGGCGGCAGGTGGCCTTGGGAGCCAGATGTGTGTTTGTGGGAGTGAGAGAACTGGAGGAGTTGGCTGCTGGAGGGACCAGAGGGTCTCGGCCAGCTGCTGCAGAGATCTGGGGTCAACTGCTTGTGTGCGCGGCAGGAGGCAGCTGGAGAGCCAGGATCCAGGGCCAGTACCTGGATGGACCGAGTCTAATCCCAGTAACTGGAGGGCTCCACAGTGCTTGTGTTGGTGTATCCTGGAGGATCTGTGGCAGCAGGCAGAGGGGGCTGTTGGCTTCTGAGCTCGCAGCTTTGGAGCCAGCAGCCTGGGAGACAAGAATCCAGGGGTGGGTAACGCACAGGCCATGTGTCCAAGGCCTCTGCTGCAGGCAGCCATGTTGTGTGTGCGTGTGTATTTCCTTCTAACAACATTTGTCCTGAACAGATAGAAGGGGAACAAAAATGAGGATTTCCGTCAGTGTTGCGCGAGTGCTTTTCTACCTGTTGTTCTGCGTGGCTGTGTATCTGTGGCTGTGTATATGGCTGTGGCCATATGTGTATCACAGAATCACTCAGAAGGTTTGAGGTCGGCAGGGCCCTCTGGAGCTAACCTAGTCCAATCCCCCTGCTCAGGTACGGCCCTTGGAATAGGCTGCTACTTTCAGACATATTCTCCAAGGACAGAGGAGATTCCATAGCCTCACTGGACACCCAGTGCTCTGTCACCCTCACACCAAGGGGAGAGGGGGCAAGTGTTTCTGCATTATTGCCTGTTTCATTGAGAGCCCATTGCCTCTCATCCCATCTCTGATAGAGCCTGGCGCCACTGTCTCCACTCTCCCCTTTCAGATATTAATGCCCACAGAGGAGATTCCCCTCCTGAGCCCTCTCTTCTCTGGGCTGAACAGCCCCAGGCCTCAGCCTTTCCCCAAGTGGCTGGTGCACCAGCACCTCCATCCTCTTTGGGGCCTTTTGTTAAGACTCGCTCCAACAGTTGGATGTGTTCTTCATACATGTGTTCAGAAGCAGTCTAGTCTCTTTAAAAGAAGCAACAGGGAACAACACATAAAAGCTGAAGTCAGAAATGTTTTCCTCTGGAGTTGGGCAGAAACATCTGCTCCTTTGGTCTACAACATGGAGAATTCTGCATCTCTCCACACCCTGCTGCAAAGTACAAGTTATTCAGATGCTGCACTGGATGCTGCATGCGAGCAGCTGCATGAAACATCTGATCCCCAAATCACACGATTTCGGCTGGGGGCGCGGGGGGGGGCGTCCTGGGGGCGGAGCCATCCATCTGGGGGCGGGCCCTCCACCTGTGGGCGGGGCCACCCTTATTGGGCGGAGCCATCAGTCTAGAGACGGGGCCAGCACAGCGGGGGCGGGGCTTGGCGTGAGGCCACCCAGGTCAAAGCACGACCCAACCACGGTATCCTGAGCGGCCACACCGTGTCTGGGGGCCTTTCCTGATTGGCTGCTTCCATGTTTTTGGGCGGGTCCCAAAGCGCTGTCCGCCATTGGTGGTTTCGCGCCATGTGTCAGTGTACCTGCGGCGCACGGACCGCTGCCGCGTCACCATTCGCTGATCGCCACGTCCATCTCTGCGGCGCTTTAGCTGAGTGGCTGTCCCCGAAAGGAGGTGGGCCGTTGCTGGGGGCGGAAGCGGCGGCAGCGTGTTCCGCTGCTGAGGTGGCTGGGGGTGGTGCCGCCGTGGCGGGGCTGGCGCCGCTGCTCACGGCAGGTGGGTCCTCCGTGGGGGGGCGCGGAGCCATGAACGGCCAGACCGGGGAACGGGGGGGCCTGGGTGCGCGGAGCCGGGGCCAGGCGGGCCGGGGGGCGCGGAGCTGGGGGCGGCCGGCGGCGTCTCTCCCCGCCGCTGTCCCGCCCCAGCCCG
>JAUBOD010000322.1:241075-264375 GCA_032353885.1 Nothura maculosa | reverse complement strand
CAGCCCGGCCGGCGGGGCCGCCGCGCCCGCAGAGCCAGCCCGGGCCGTGGCTGCCGTGCCCGGTGCCCGCGCGGGGGCTGCAGCGGCCTCCCCTTGGCGGCGGCGGGAGGTGCCGCGGGGGGCAGCGCCCATAGCGGTCTGTGCGTCCTGTGGGAGCGCCCGGGCTGCGCGGCAGCCGAGGGGCCTTCGGGCCCTGTTTGCCGCCCAAACACAGAGTAGAGCCGAGCGTAGAGGGGCTGGTCAAGAAATGCTGCCGATTTCTATGAGATGGATAAAAACACATCAGTTTATGCCCCTTTTGCTCTTTATTGTGTGGAAGAGACCTTTGTGATCAATAAAGGGAACTATATTTCTGTGTAGATGAGACAGTGCCAGGAACACACCTGGAATTGCAGTGCGAATGCTCAAGGCAAGGCCCCGTGGGGGCAAGGCTGTCAACCATGGGGATGTCTGGCAAAGCTTTATTTTCAAGTAAAATTATCATACAAACCAAATGGACTTAAAACACAGAATGCTGCTCCTTGTGTGTCCTGCGGTTAATCCCAGAAATGAAAATGTGTACCCAAGTCACGTGGATGTGGGTGTGATCCGGAGGAGCGACGCCGTGTGTGTTTGCTGGGGTGAGGCCGCGGAGCGCGGAGTGACCCCGGCCCTTGTGTTTGCTCGCCTCTGCTCACAGGGAAACGCTCCAGCTTTCCTGAGCTCACCTCGGAGGTGAAGACAGAATGCAGGTTTCCTGGTCACCCTGACCCCTGAGGCCGGTGCAGGCGGCTGCCGCCTCCTGCCCTGACCACCAGCTCTGTAACGATGTTTGGAGCTGTTATCTCTGCTCCCAGAGTTCAGTGTTACAGTCATGAAGCTGCAGGGGCATTTGTAAATCCGATCTTTATGCTGAAATATGGAATTTCTGTGGTTCCATTGCTAATGGATGGAGAGAAATATGCCGTGCCTCCAGGTCACTGGAGAATGGCATCTCCAAACTCTTTTGGTGCTTTGACCAAACAAATTCCTTGTTTCATCTGGATTCAGCCTTAGATGAATGATCTAGTTGCAGGTCAGATGGTAAAGTGGCATGTCATCTGTGCATTTGACACAGTTTCCAATCAATTTCCTGTTTTGTCTTGTTTTTCCCTGCTATTTTCTGTCAATCCAAAGACTTCACAGAATCACAGAATGTACAAGATTGGAAGGGACCTCTAGAGATCATCTGGTCCAGCCTTCCTTCCCACTCAAGCAGGCACACACAGAGCATGTGATTTGTGTTTTTGGACAGAATCCTGGACTTTTTAAAATGTATTTATTTATTTGTAAAATGGGATTTTACAAAATAGAGTAATGTTTTGTCCTTCTATCACATCTTTCTCAGACTGTGAGATTTTGTTGCAAGGGTTCTCTCTTTCCTGTCGGTTTGTACTGGGCTACAAGTCTTAATGTTAATTGAGATCTCTAAGCTTATTATTTTATATAGTGTTTGAGGACATCATTGTGAAAATTAGTCTTGCACAAGAACACTTCTTTTTTGACCCACTTTAACAGATTGTAAAAGACTTGAGTCTAAGTTATTAAAGCCCATGCCTGTGCGAATAGGTGCAGACAGGCAGAGGCGGCTGGTATGGTATTTCATCATGTTGCGTTAACATTTTGTTTCATGTCATCCGTGAAACCATGTCTTGTTTGTGCCTGTTGGTACCTTAGAGAAGCTAAGGGCTAATGCATTATTGGAAGGTCAGACACATCTGTTCAAGCCTTGGTCATGGGCAGAAAGGAGCATTTTTGCTTTTTGAGTGGCTGGATTCTGCCATGTGGCTCTGCCAGTGCCAGGGCAGCAGGGCCTGGGTGTCGCTGGAGCATTGGGAACGCTGTGACGTGGAGCTTCACTGGAACATTCTGGGTTTATAAAACTGTGAACATGGCTGATCTTTCAATTAAACAGTGATTGCTGGTCTTGAGAATCAGTCTTTCAATATCACCAACTTGATCAATAGTTAATATGGAGGAAGAAATTTTTCTAGTAATCGTAAACCCTCCGTAAGCGTTTACCAACCCTCCAGAGCTTGGTGCCTCGGTGTGATGCAGGTGAGCAGACAGACAAGTGCCAGTAGCTTTTCACTGTTCATTGCAGCGATGTGGAGCACGCGCCATCCCAGCGTGGGGAGGGTCCTCCTCCCATAGCTTCCTCCTCTAGGGCCCTTGGTGAGGGAAGCTGGTTGGGGGCTGGCGTCTTGCCTCGTGTTGCCTCGCTTCACTGAAAGCTTCTCGGGTGTTTTATTCTGCAAGAAACCAGGGTTTTCTGCATATATCGTGAGAAATCAGGGCATGTCTCTACCAGAAAAATCTTTTGTGTGTGTTTGATGCAAATGATTGGTTGTAACAGTCCCAGAGAGTATTGTGTAGAATGGAGAGTAGTTTGATTCCTCCTTTCCAGTTGGATAAATTGTCTCCTCCTTCCTCTTTTTTCCCCTGTGTGTATACACAATAACACTTTACACTGTGGTATTTTCTACCTCTGTAAAATTGGGTGGTTGAAAGGTGTGGCTATTACACCATTAATTATTGTTCTCTCTATTGTTAATATTTACACACTTGAACTGAAGGTGCCAGAGGAAAGATTTGCTAAGATAAAGGAAGTCAGGAATGAACTGATTGTTGTAGCCAGTTTTATAAGCCTCCTTACTTCCCTAAACAGAGACAATCTGTCCATATTAAAACATTTCATTTGATGGAGCCATTCCTAAACAAATTAAGCTGTCGGTTAATTGTTTTAAGTTAAACTTGAGCTTATATCTAGTGTGAGTTAGTCTAGTTTCAGTCTGTACTGCTGGAGCTGCTTTCATGTTTGTACAAGCATCCCATTTTCCAGGTGACTGATGAAGAATTTAGTCTGCTAGTCTTCCCAAAACGGGGCATACTGATGGCCAGTACTGCCTGGGATGGCACTGCTGCTTCTTCCTTGTCCTTCAGCTGCCTAGATCAGCTTGGCTTCTGAGCTTCAAGAAAGGGAAAAGCTGGTCCGCTAAAGAGCGGCAGCTCTGCCGAGCAGGTAGGGAGCATTCGCCATCTCCAGGCTGCACCCAGTGCGGAGATCCCATCTTGTTACCTATGTGGAATGCAGGGTTCTCCTAGTAAATGTTGGCGTTTAGGAGAGACTCGACAGAGTCCACTCCTTCCACTGCTTGTTACCTGAAATCTTCTCTTTAGGCTATGTTGGAGTGCGTATGTCTTTAGGCCATTTACAGGCCGTCTTGGAGTGTATATTCTTTTCAATGAACTTTACAGACTGCAGCTCTGCAATATCATTGTTAAGGATATTGCTTGTCAACTATGAGGGTAACTTGAAATCTAGTATAAACATCTGTTTGCAATCATACATATACACTAGCAAGGGTATCTCGTTTCTTAGAGATATATCCTCCACTTATGTATTCAAAGAGTCTGTTCTAAGATTATTGTTTATTTATTCTTGAGATTTTTCTTTGTTAGCAGAGGAGATTTTTCTCTTTAAGCTCGGTCTCCTCCATAACATTAGGAGTCAGTGTGAAGAGTAACTTCCTTTTTGTAGCAGTTCTGATTCTTACTGTATGGTGATTCTTTTTGTTTTGTTTCAGACTCAAGATGCTGAGCCGTTTATCAGGTTTAGCAAATACTGTTTTACAAGAGCTATCGGGTGATGGTGAAGATGCAGTTACTGAATCCTCTACCACAGTAAGTACCTTCTGGAAAGACATTCAGATCATACTGAGACTAATTTGTGTTACGTCAGTCATTTGACTGCAACGAGAATTGTTTTCTATTTCTTCATGGCTGAGAGCTAGGCTGGACTATTGTTTCCTGCATTCCTGATCTTGTTTGTAAGTCAGCACTTCTGCAGGACAGCTTCTGGTCTGTTTAGTTTACACACCTCAAGGTGATCTGCAAAAGGAAATCAGAGTTATAGTGAGGAAATAAGTAGTGATTACATTTATTATAAAGGGAAGTTGTGAGCAATTGGGGAACATGCTGAAGCTGGGACTGCTTGTCGCTCTTTCGTGCTTAAGGCAGTGGATAGCCTATAAGCAGTAGAATCTCCTTTATGCCATTCACTTTAAATTTACTGACATTATGTTATAGCAAAAGTACTTTTTTCTGTATTTTTTTCAAGAGTATCCTGAATTTACCTCCTGATACCACCCAGATGGTAGTGGTTCTGTAGGCTAGATAAAGTGCTTGCAAGGGACAAGAGCACAGCCCTTGAAGGTGGAGCTGAGTACACCACATGAATACTATGCCACAGTGTGTTTATATTTTTTTCCTCCAGAGCACTCATTACTCATTTCACTATTTGAGGTACAGGTTTTAGAACCAGGAACAGAAATCATGGAGGAGACACCTGAGGATGTGCTCGAGCGCCTAGCTCAAACAGAAAAACTGGTTGTCCAGCTGAAGGATTTGGTACGAGAAAAGGATTCTCTGCTCCAGCAAAAGGAAATTGTACTCAAGGTAATTTTTATTGTTCCTGGACCTCTGATGGAGTGAGATGACTGTACAGCTTTCTGGGGACTCCAGTGTCTTGTTTCCTTTGAGCCTTATAGACAGCTATGCTACCAAATGCATGGGTTCCAGAGAATGATTATGAGAAAGCCAAGAGATGTAGGATGGCTTTTGTCCACTCTGATTATAGGTGCTTCCCTCTGGATTTCTTTAGGGCACCTAATATTAGTCTACTGTTATGTTAGTCTGCTCCATATTATGCATTGTTTTTGCCTGAGCTCTAGGCGGACACAGAGGCCAGCAGTGATAAGGCATGCTGGCATCTTCTGTGGGTTCTTTTCCTCTGGTTCAGAGTGTCCAAGTGGGGCTGTACTGCAGTCACCCAGCAGTCCAGTGCTGAGCCAAGACGTGCGTTACATACCCTGAAGCATGAGGTGAGAGACTGCAGTTAACTGAGGATGCCTGTGCCCTCTGAGATAGTGGTGAGGGTCTGCAAAGTAGAGGAATTCTAGTTTAGTTTGTACTGACTGCTAGGAAAGGAATCTGGCTTGAGCTGTCCTCTGAAATTCCCTGTTTCTCTTCTAAAGAGAAACAACTGGAGCAAAAGAAGCTGACTGTTTTGCTGCATGTAGTGGGTGGTTCACAGCAAGCTTGTTTCATTGACTTTTTTTTTACTTCTCCTTCTTAATAGAGGGACAGATTTGAACAAAAATGAGTGAACTGTTTGACAAAGCTTTTAACTTCTAATGGTGTTTTCAGGGAGATGGATGGCACTGTAATGTTAAGTACATGTGTCTCCTTTTGCAGGAAGAGCGGGAGGCTGCAGATGCTAAACTGATGAAGCTGAAGCTTCAGGCCAAAGCCAAACTGGCATCTCTGAACAAACGCATTGAGGAGCTGACAGAGAAAGGATCATCGTCGCCCGTGCAGACCTTGTCGGAAGAGCAGATCTGTCCCAAGGTTGGGAGAACAGAAACATGTTAGGCTCTATTAAGATGAACAATGTTAGGCTATATGTTAATGTGACAGGTAAAAGTGGTAGAAGTCCAGTCAGATCAAGTGATAAAACTCTCATTTAAAAAAAAAAAGATCTCAGGGCATTGAATGGTGTTTACTAAACAAAAAAAAGATGGAGTATGTTAGAAGCATTAAAGAAAGGATTAAAAGATTACGGGAAATATTAAAAGAGTGAATGTTTAAAGGTGAAGTATAGATGAGATGTACTGCTAGTGGAGTAGAGATTATTCTTAGAGCTCCTAATACTGATTGGTATCACAATCATGGAAACTTGCTATTAAAAACTGAATTATAATAATCTTGGAAATAGCTTTCAGTTCAAAGGAGACTTGATTTCCATTCAAGAATTGCGTGATCTCAAAGACTGGCTCATTATAAAAATGTGATGAAACTTGCTAAGTGCAAGGTCAGCCAGTTGAAGTATGCTGTTGTATACTCTGTATTATGCATATCTGGAGAAAATATTCAAGATGGCTTGTCTGCAGAGGACAGTGAAGGCTCTGGAGGCTGTGTAGCTCTGTCACTCAACATTACTGTCCTGTTGCAGAAGGTTTTTGTAGCCTATTCATATGTAGCATGTACGAGTCTGTTATCTTACTTTGTGTAGGCTTTATTTTATGTACTAATGACTATTCTTGCTGCAAAATTCAAATACATCTTTTAAAAATAATAATAAAAAAAGAAAACCTAAAATAAGATCTTGTTATACTAGTTGATCGCTGGATCAGGGCATTGGAGATTTTAAAAAGACCTATCTTTTATGTAAGGTGAACAGTTGTCCTTCCAACTATTGTGCCAAGAGTGGCAAGGCTCCACATGGATTGTTGCCATATCCTATTTGCTTGGAGTCGGGAAAGATGAATATTGAGCAGCAAAATAACTTCCATTCCCCAGTTGCCTTAACTGCTTTTACTAGGCACACAGAATAGCTCGGCTCCTTAGCCAACATAGAGAGGAAATATAATTTTCTTCTGTAACTATATCTCTATATAACTATACTATATATATGTATATATAACTGTACATCAAGACTGTAGAAAAATTGTTGAAGTGAAAGGACAGTGTAATAGGTGAATAAATATTTTTGGTTTTTTTATGAAGGAAAATTATTTAGAAAAAGTTTATAATTGGAGGAATGAGGTCTTGGTACAGGCTGCAGTGAAAATGCTGTGGACCAGAGGATGATTACTTGCAATATTACACATTGTATTCGACCTGCAAAGCACTTAGACATAAACTTGTATAGCTGAGCTTGCTGAGGAGCTATGGATTCCTTTGTTAGTTTTATTTATTTCCCTAAGTAGATATTGCCTGGAGTAATGGTGATATTTGTATTTTCTAGACAAATATCCTTTAATTTGAAGAAAATGCCTCATTTTCAGGGAAATCCATATATTAACCTAACTCTTGTGCTTAGCTAATAGACATTCATACACAGAACAATTAAGATTCTCTTAATTGTACGTAAATGCAAATTACATGCAAGATATGGTAGCTTATACCTCATGGGAAAACATGGCATTTGAAAGCTTGAGCTCTAGGAAGTCTGAGGCTGTGCTCCTGTCCTTAATTGGGGTGGTGCTTGTATTGCCAAGGGTGCAAGGACTTGATCTTGAGCACAGGCTTTTCCAAATCCTGCTGTAAATATAAATCCTGAAAACTAATCCGAAGTAAACACACTAATCCACCCTTCTTTCCCGCCCAGCACCTGCTTTGCCCCAGCCTTAGAAAGCTTTTGTATGCCTTGCTTCTGGAAAGCTTCCTTGGATTTCCTTTGATCCCTGCTCTTCGCTCTGCCCTGTTCTAACTCTGAATTTAAGTGCAATTATTTCTTTGTCTGTTTACCAACTTCTAAAGTCCTTTTCTGTAGGTGGCATCTTTGAAGAAGAGTAGCTTGTTATTCATCATGTTGCACTGACATATCCTTATAAATGCCCTTATAAATTTTCAGAATGGTTTTAAAGTACTTCAGCACTCTCTAGCTTTCCTATGTCATTAGCGATATTCACCCAAAACCTGTAGCAAGGAATAGGAAAGAGATGCATTTTATATAAATTTAGTCAAAAGTCCTCTGCATTAATGGCTAGAGGAATTTGGGAGTGCTGACCCAGTAGCAATGGAAGACTTTTTTCATACCTCTCAGTGACCATGATGGTTTGCTGGACTTGGTGTATGACAATATGTTATGTAAAAGTGTGGTATTAAAGAATTGCCTGCCTTATGTAGAGCTTTAGATGAGATATTAAAAGGCTGCAGGTATGTCCAAGTAGATGCTTGGAAATCTGCAAACATATTTGATGAGGAAAGGTTGTCTAAATTTAAGCAGAGAGTTTTAGTACCTTGGAGTAGAACTGATGATTACTTGACATCAGATAAAGTATCAGATTCGTTGTTGTAAATCCCTGTGTTCTAAACAGTTATTTTCCATAGGCATTTTTTGTAGTTTAGAATGTTTAATGTCAATCTCATGTTGCCAAGTCTCTTTGTGAATATTCTTCTGTTAGTAACTAACAAATGTTTTATTTCTAGTGTTAAAGAAATTAGTTAAATTCAACAGTCTCACAAATCAGTCATATATTAATGTGATCATATTTGCTTTAGCAATATGATTTAGCTTGAGTTATATGATAAAGTGAACAATCATGGATAATTAGCCATTCCAAAGTGATTTGAATAAATGTTGGTGAATCACTTGCATGTTAGTGAGGTCATCTTGCATACACCTAGTAAGAAATAGGGAAATTAAGGAATTAGGTTAGGCTAGCTTCATTTTTAAGAAACAAAATTTGTGCTGCCATTCAGAGGGACCTAGGCAGGATGGGGAGTCGGGCAGAGAGGAACCTCATGAGGTTCAACAAGGACAAGTGCAGGGTCCTGCACCTGGGCAAGAATAACCCCAGGCACTAGTACAGATCAGGGGTCGACCTGCTGGAAAGCAGCTCTGCAGAGAGGGACCTGGGAGTCCTGGTTGACACCAAGTTAACCATGAGTCACCAGTGTGTCCTCGTGGCCAAGGAGGCCAATGGGATCCTGGCTGCAGCAGGAGGATGTTGGCAGCAGGTCAAGGAAGGGGATCCTGCCCCACTGCTCAGCTCTGGTGAGGCCACAGCTGGAGCATTGAGGGCAGTTCTGGGTACCCAGGACAAGGAGGATGTGGAGCTTCTAGAGAGGGTCCAGCGGAGAGCGACAGAGATGATGAAGGGACTGGAACATCTCTTGTATGAGGAGAAACTGAGTGAGTTGGGCCTGTTTAGCTTGGAGAATACTGAGAGTATGAGAGATCTGATCGATATGTACAAATATCTGAGGGGGAACGTAGGGAGGAGGGGACCAAACTCTTCTTGGTGGTAGCCAGTGATGGGACAAGGGGTAATGGGTACACGTCAGAATACAGAAAGTTTCATTCCCCTATGAGGAAGAACTTCGGTGTGAGGGTGCCAGAGCCCTGGCCCAGGCTGCCCAGGGAGGCTGTGGAGTCTCCTTCTCTGGAGATCTTCAAAACTCGCCTGGATGCGCCCGGGTGCCCCCTGCTCCTGGTGTCCCTGCTGGAGCAGGGAGTTGGACTGGATGATCTCTAGAAGTCCATTCCAACCTCAACCATTTTGTGATTCTGGGAATATGAAAGTTAATTTAGGTATTTACAGAAATAAACATGAGGAGTTCAGAGCATAGTATGGGGTCCTGCCTCCCTCTCCCCTCCACCTTTCTGCTACCCAAATAGCAGGTACTTCTGATCAGTTAACTTTACTGTTACATCCTCCTGTTCTGTCCTTCTGCAGTGTCAGAACAGCGACAGTACAGATGAAGGGCTTGCGGAGGAAGCTGCAACGCTGAAAGAACAGCTCAGAGAGCAGGAGGAAACTATTAAGGAACTGAAGGAACAGCTGGCTTTAGCTAAAGTGAATCTGGAAGCTGTTGAAAACAAATATGCCGCACAGGTACGGAAGAAGAATGTGCATTTTCATACCACCCCTTACCTCTGCTGACACAATTTAAGACAGTCATTCTGCAAGACATACTGCGGTGTTATATTACATTGGAATTATTATGGAATCATTTTTGTTAATGTTGTAGAAGTCAATTTTAAATGTTGGGGGGAAGTTTTGAGTAATATGCTATGCAACTATAAAACCTAAAGTTTCTGTACTTGTGATTATATAATAATTATATTTGTAAATGAATTTTCTAAACCTTTTGCTTTTTGGTCTGAAATATTATCAGTTAGTATGTAGATGTTAGTAGAATAAAAATATAATTTTGACCTAGGTAATTGGAGGGCTACCGTGCTGAAAACTGCCTGATGTGCTGTTGCATACTGAAAGCACACCGTTCTGTAGGCCAAGCTCACGATATTCTCAGTTTTTCTATTTTCTGGCTTATGATTTCAGGTCAGCTCCCTGCAGGAGGTGATTCAAGAGAAAGAAGCTCTCCTAGAGGAGCAGGTTAACCACCAAACTGAATTGCTGAAGACTGTGGCCCAGTCAGATCTGGAAGTGGAGATGCAGCAGGTAGGCTTGGAATATAATCGTTATTCCACGTCTTTATGTGGAAGAAGTGCAGGTTTACTTTTCTGAAGATACTCTGACTAGTTCTCAGAAAAGTATCTCAAGAAGGATGAGAAGTGATTTTTTTCTTCCCCCCCTCATGCTAATTTAGACTTTCAGAATCCTAACTTGCATCTGCTGACCTTCTATAAACTTTGAGATGATTAAAAGTTAATTTAGTGCATCCTTGTTTCCTTCTTGTGAGACAGTGGTGAGTTTTTCTTAATTTATAGCAAAAACTATTTAGGCTGTTAAAGTAAATGGCTTATGAAAAGTAGGTACATGGATGAAAACAGGAAAACTAGACCTCTTAGGTTAGCCTTTTGGATACTGATATCGCACTGTGTCTGACAGAATCTGAGCACCCTTCAGAGGAAGATAGAGGAACAAGAAGCAGCCTTGCTAGGAAGGACTCAAGTGGTACAACTGCTGCAGCAGGAATTACATGATGCTGAACAACAAAAGCAGGTATATTTTCTTGTTTTGCTTATTGCCTTACTTTCGTCTGTCTTTACTGGTAGAAGGTGACCTTGTCAGTCACCCACAACCAAAGTGTGGACTCCCTCAACTTAAGAGATGAAAACTGTCTCAAATGTAAGATAATCCTCTGATTCAAAGAGGAGAAGGTACATGTTTTTAAAAATATTAACAAACAAAAGCCTGAAATACTAAACTAGATTCTTTCCATTGTTTCATATATGACCACCCAGAATCTACTTTCTCCAACCACTAATGTGTTCCCATAGCTCTTATACTCAAAATCTCGTTAAGGACCAAGAATCTTGTTATGGATCCACCTCATATGTCAAGCCAAGAATTCATATAATCAAAATTTTAACAATTTAATCTAAAAAGTCTTCTTAGACCAGGTGCAGAGAAGGAAGAAAGGGGCAAGGGAGAGGACTACTACAGAAAAGACTTCAGTAACAGGAATATAGCTAGTATTATAGAACAGAATCATAAAATCATTAGCATTGGAAAAGACCTGCAAGACCTCCAGAGTCGGAGCTCAGGCCGTGTGTCTTGATGTGCTTTGCTGAACTTGCTAATGTGATGACAAAGCTTCTGGAGTGGTATTATTAGCTCTGAAACATTTTGAAGTGTGAACAGAATGAGATCATGTCAATGCATTTGTGCCTGTAATATTCCCTCAAGAAGTGACTTAGTACACAGTATCTAACAGGTTTGTTTGCAAATATGGGATGAATACATGTTTTGTTCTTTTCCTAATTCACAAATTCAGAGAAAAAATCTCCCTTTCTTTCAAACAGAATCATATTCATAACAGTTCAGGATATAAACATCACAATTCTTTTTCCTAGAAAAGTGGTAGTTCTTAATACCTACCACCTTGCTTTTTTTTGTTTTTTTCTTAATGTGCCTTTTCTTTCAGAACATAACAGATCCTTGTCCAGGTTTGTTTATCAGGCTTTGAAAGACTTTGAAGTACTTATAAGTCACATTCATTTCCTATCTTAAAGAATTGGAGAGGGGCAGAAAGAAACTGATTTCTGGCTGAACTCCAGGAAACTACTTTCATATCTATGAAATGAACCAGTTTTACATTCTTTTAGAGTTTCAATACAGGGAACAGAGAAGTGTATATTTTTTGTGGACTCTTGCTGATAATACGCGAGTATTTCATTATGGTCATTATTATAAATCTTTCAGAAAATGTCATTTAGTGGACAGTGTTTAATTTTCAGGAGGCCAAAGCTGAATTTTGTTCTTTTCATATATATTATTTGGAGAGTTCTGAATTCTTTTTTAATGGCTTTTTGCGGTCAAAATTTGAAGCTTATTTTTGCTAGCTGTCTTCCTGACCCTAGTGACAGAGCAAGACTAAGTTACAGCGTGGGCCCCAAGTGAGCTGCTCCCTGTAAGAGGGTCCATGCTGGGTTAGGTCTGAGTTTCATGTTGCTCAATTGTTTTTTCCAGCAATACTAATGAATCCTGTCTTGCCTCAAACAAGTGCTGGGAGAAAATATATCCCATCTGGATCACAGAACTCCCCCTGAGCATCTCTCCTGCAAGTCTCCCCAGTTTCTCCAGACACCGTGTTAGTAGACTACACAATATTCACCCAGTCCAGTGCTGAACTGCACTTTGGAAACTTTCTTACACTGTTATGCATTTATTTCTGTGTCCCAACCACACAGTGGTGGAATCTTTTACTATCAGGAAGGAGTGAGGAACCCCAGGGAGCCAACTTGTGTTCAGTGTTAGATGGAGTGGGAACATGAGTATCCTCCTGGTTCTTTTGACTCCCTTGTGCTCTTGATTTCTCTTATGTTTGTTCTGTGGTCAGAACTTTGAACAAAACAACACCGAGTCCATGGGGTTGAAGCCTCTGCTCTAGCTCCAGTCTCTGTCAGAGAGATTCTGTCTGCTCACTCTTATTTACAGCCTCCTCCACAGAGTCATGGGAGCAAATCTCCCTCTCCTGATCCCAGCCAGGCTGGCTATCCACAGCTACAGGAGAAGGAAGCTTGATAAGGAGAATTCTGAAAACTGTAGGGTCTGTTTTTCTTCCCTGGTTGTCTTGCACCTCTGGTCGTTGTTCCTCTGCTTTTGGGTTTCACAAGGACTCGTGGCTGGTGTGCTCTTTTCCTTCCTTCTGTTCTGTGCTCTAAACTAAGATTTCTCTTTTCCATAACCACAGTGACAATTCTTGTTTCTCCCAACATTGTTCCTTGCAAATTGCAAATAACAGAACAATTTCTAAGTAACTGGGACTTTTGCCACATTTATCTCCCCATTTCTACTACTCAGATACTTGAAAAGGCAATTTTAAGATACGATTCATACATACTGCTTAGTGCTGTTACCTCAATGAGAGTTAAGCTCATTTCTGTATCCGTCTATAGGCATTCCTTGAACAGTGCCAGAAGATGGAAGTGGAGCTAAACGCCATGAAGGACATGCTAAATGCAGAGCGTCAGGAATTTCAGAACCTCAAGGAGAAGATGGAGCTGGAACTAGCTGAGAGGAAACTGAGCTCCCATCGCTTGCAGGATGAGGTACAGGAGCTCTCAGGAGAACTGGAACAGACGAGAAGAGTGCATGCTGAATTAGAGCTGAAATATAGAGATCTAGAGCAGAAACAGAGGCTGGAAATAGAAGAGAGTAACGTGCAGATCAGATGTCTTCAGGTGGCTGAGCAGGAGCTGCAGTCCAGCCGTGCTGCCCTTGCAGCTGAGAACGATCAGCTGAAGCAAGAAGTGGACCGGCTGCAGGTGCTGTCTGCTGAGAACTGTGCTACCATACAGAAATTGCAAGGTGAGTGAGCACAGGCGTTGGAACAGGTCAGAGTTACTGGGGTGTAACTTAGCCAAAGGATCGCTGGGTTGGCTTCTGCTTGGCTTTGTTTTTATATTAAAAAAAAAAACAAAACTTTTGCTATAACACTTCCTGATCACCTAGCAACGTAAGGGTGTTCTTTTGGTTTTGTTCCTGTTCTCATGTACTGCGTCATGCTAAAGCCCTCTCTGGTGCTGTTGTACCTTTCTATCTGACTATGGCTAAAGCCAGGAAAAAGACCCTATGATTCTGGCAACACATCTGTTTTCCTTGTGTATTGACCCAGTTTATTAGCTGGGGACCTGTGGATTTCCTGAGCCATCTGTATGAATTTTAAAATTAATTTTAATATAAATGAATTATGAAAGTGAGTAAATGAATTTAGCATGAATTTTGATGGCTTTTTTTTGCCTGTTTCTTTTCCTTCTTCCATGGGCTTACATAAACTTTTTCAGTTATGCTGTATTTTGTGGCAAGAGAATCTCAATCTTAACTGCTTAAGAGCTTTTGATTTGAGCCTTTTTCCTCCAGGCTTATTTTATAGCAAGAGACAATGTGTAGTAATCATACTTAACATGAAACTTTAACACTCTCTTCTACTACTAAAAAAAAAAGAAAGAAAAAATGAAAAAAAAAGGCATATTTAGTCTACCAACCTCTCTTCTGGTAATGGCTTCCATGTGCTAGAAATACTGCAGTAGCTGCTTTTTTTTCCCCAGTGTTCTTATTCTTGTGTAATTTGGTGTACAGCTCTCAAAAGTTGTTTCCCCTCTTGGGAAAAATGAGCTGTTAGAACTGCAAACACAGAGAGGCATTATCTGCAAACTCCCGAAGGTGAAGATGTTAATTCTTATTTTTTGAATGACTCTTCTACTGAAGCTTTAGAACAAGGGAGGCAAGCTGTTTATACTGTTTTCTCTGCAAATTTATACTGAGTTAGAACTAATAACATTGTCCTTGCCTAAAGATGTTATTTCATATAGATATTCTTCTAGCTACTTAAAGGGCCCAAAATTGAAATGAAGACTGAGATAAAGGATTTCATATACTAGTAGGCATATATAGTTGAGCTGGGTATATTTAAGTGGAAAAGGTAAGAACATGTTTTTAACTCTCTTTTCTCTTCTAGATGAATTGATGCAAATATCTGAGGAATTTGTCTGCTCTCAGAAGGAGCTAAAATCCCAACCAGCGGCACAGGGCCCTGAGTTGAAGGAACAGGTATGGTATCAGAATTTCCTGAAACATTTAGATATGTTGAGGGAGGAACTGAAGCAAGTGAAATGCCTCGAAATTCTTTCTTTGAACTGATTGAGAAAAGCTGTTTCACATTCCCTCGGTCTATGTTGAATCTTGGGCAGATATGCTGTAACACTGGAAGCCTAAGAAGAAATAGGAGTCAAATTGAGTAATTCAGAAGTTTCCAATTGACTTGTTTAAAAGGCTGTTTTTTTGTGTAAATAAATATGTCAACTTATCTTACTACCTGCCGTTCTGTTTTTAAACAGGATGAAATCATCTTACAGGATAAAATGATAGATCAGAAAGATGAGGTTGGAACTTCACTTCTACCCACAGAAACCCTGGAAAGTCAAAAATCTGAAGGTAGTATAGCTACCCTTCTTTCCTATTTTTAGGTAGTAAATATATCTACAATTACTGGATCACTGCACATTCCTTGTCAGGAATTTGAAATATATTCTCTAATTCTTTCTGGTAGTTATAAGGAGAATTTAAAGGAAAAAGGAATTACTCAGACGTCTGGGTTGTGCATCAGAGCTAACCTGCATTGCAAGCTAACCTGCATAGTGTTAGCTTGGGATGTTAAGCAATGACTGATATTTTGGGATTAGGAATTGGTGGGTAGTGTTTGTCATTGCCTGCACAGTGAACTTGTTTTGTACATAGCTCTTATAGACCTATGACAAGTGGGGCAAAGAATATGGAGGAGTCGGGAAAATAAATAGGACAAAAGAAAGCATGGTAGTATTATGCGATTGATTGACCTTTTTTTGATAAACAGGCTGTTTACATTTTTTTAGTTTAATTGTCTGTTAATAAAATTATGCCTCAGAGTGGTAAGGATAAATAGTAGGTTTCAAGACAGTGTACACTTGTGCCTGCTTTTGCTTTTGTATGTTTAGGAATGGAAGTAATAATGTTGACAGAATGGTGAGTAGTGTAGAAATATGAGTTCCAACAGTTCTTGATTTTAAGGAAAAAAGGGATTGACAGCTAGAGATGCTGCCCCCCACCCCAGGTTACTGATAACTAACAGTCTGTCTAGGCTTTCCGTGGCTCACATAATAGAACAAAAAACTTGCTGCAAAAGCACAGTAGGATATGAATCAGTACAAGAAAACCATTATCATAAAGGCAGAGTGCTTCCAGATGTTACAATTCACCAATACTATTCATATGAACGTCCTCAAGATTACACGCTGCTTTTCAATTTGGCAAATATAGTTTTGTAAATAAAAATCTGTATAGGAAAAATATGTAAAGGGGGACAATAGAAAACCCCATTTAATATGTTAATACTGTGTAAAATCTGCCCAGTGTTTAGAATGGGGAAGTGTAAAGAGCCATGCCTGTAACAACTACTTAACCTGAATTTGACTTTTTTATATGGATTAATATACACTGATAGCTATATGTTTACAAAAATGGGGCTTTTTTAATGAGTCTAAATTGATATTGATGGGAAAGAAAAAATATTGTATAAGTTGTTTTAGTGGCTCTTAGCTCAAACTGTTGAGGTAACAACTTTAGAATTGAAAGGAATTTAATTGAAAAGAATTGCAGAATAATTTAGGTCTCTAGTTCAACCTGCTCAAAGCAGGATCAGTTGTGAGATCAGACCATGTTAATCTAGTCTAGTATTGGAAACCCCCAGGACTGACTCTACAGCCTCCATGGGCAGCTCGTTCTGATGCTTATTTACACTTACAAGTACTTACTATGTACTCATAATGACATTTTTTTTCTTTACATGTAAAGAGGATGGTGCCAAACTTCTGAATGGTGGCCAGTGATAGGATAAGGGGTAATGGGTACAAATTAAAACCCAGACAGTTCCCTGTCCATGTGAGGAAGAACTTTGCTGTGAGGGTGCCCGAGCCCTGGCCCAGGCTGCCCAGGGAGGCTGTGGAGTCTCCTGCTCTGGAGGTCTCCAAACCCGCCTGGATGCCGCCCTGTGCCCCATGCTCTGGCTGTGCCTGCTGGAGCAGGAACGTTGGGCTGGGTGAGCCCTGGAGGGCCCTTCCAACCTGGAACATCCTGGGATTCTGTGATTTTCTAACAGTGTCTATCAGTGGTGTTTGGTTTTGGAGGCTTTTTTGTTGTTGTTTTTTCCTTTGTAGGCTGTCCCTTTTCCCATTTATTGCACAAACCTTTTCCCCCCTTTTCTTTTTTTTAACTTCACCAGAACTCTAGGATGGGTTCCCTGCTTAGCCAAACAAACCTCCTGGTGTTGGCTTGTTTTCCTCAGTTTAGTGATGATTTACGTTTGTGCTTAGGGCGTGCTCTGCTTGCATAGCTGCCAGCTTTCTTGAACTCTTTTGCTCTTTAGAGCTTGTCTCCCATGGGATTCCACATAACAGTTCCCTGAATAAGGTGAAATTTTCTCTCCTGCTCTCCAGAACTTGTACCTTGCTCCATATAGGCTTTTTCAGGGTCACAGCAATCAAGGCTGCACATACCCAACCAGCTTATTCTGCTGATCCAGCAGTGTCACCCTTGGTGCATCTAATACCATATCAAGAATTTATTCCTGACAGTTTCCAGATGTTTGCATTTCTTGCATTCTGCTATATTAACCTTCCAGGAAATGTCAGGGAGATTAAATTGTGCCCTAAGCTTATAAAAGTCAGGGTCTGTCACACAGATTTCAAGTTTTTTAAAGAAAGATGCTTACTGGTAATTAGCCAGCATGGTAATGAAAAAGCAGTTTATCTGATTTCCCAGATAGTTAGTAATTCTAATAGAACGTATTGCTCAAGGTACACATTTACAAATAGATCATGATTGAGATGCCATCTCTTGGTATCAAATACAAATGGAATTCTATTTCCCATAGTAATCAAGAAGCAAATTGACTGAAATTACTTCTTTCAGACATGAGAGTCTAGATGTAGCAGAGGACACACTTTGTAAGTGTTTATTAAAAACTAAAGACCTGTCAGTTGTCCTTTAACTTCAGTCTGAGTAAAAACAATTTTAACTTAAGTCAACTTAAGTCTGAGTAAAAACAGTTGTTTAGTCAGGAAGATGCTTCAGCTGTTTTTTGTTCTGACAGTTTGACTCTTGGAGAAAACGACTGAATGAACGTATCATTCAAAGGCAATGTTGTCTTCACTACGTGTATTTGCTGATAACTGTATACTCTGTTCTCTAAAGCTCCTAGAAGAGAATTCCATTCTTTCTCAGTCCATTTTAATTTTTGAAGAAATCCTTTCACATTTATGCATTTTTGATTTTTTCAGGGATACCGCGCTCGCCGCTTGTTCTCCTGGAGCCCCAGCAGGAAGCTGCGATTGTTGTAGAAAACTCAGAAGAGGTAATGAATAATTAAGCAGCTGAAATAAGCCAAAACAAAAACAGGTCAAGGACTAGCCTTAAAACTGCTAAGCTCTTATGGACTTTTTTAACAATCCTCTTTGGCAGGTTATTATTAACTGGATTAATGGTGAAAGACAGAAACAGCTTGCAAATACTGCTTGTAGTATGTTCTTAGCAGACGGTTTTCCTTTGTTGCGTGTGTGGAATTCTTGCCCTTCATCTACCCAACCCACATTCACACTATTTATTTCTCTTGTAAATTATTTCTTCAGCAAAGTCACAAGCTATTCTAAGGCAAGGCTCAGGAAAGACGAACGCAAAGCCTTGGCAGTTGTTATAGGATGCCTTTCAAACGCTCCTCATGCCCACTGCCCTCGTGGGGAAACGTGTAGACCGATTGGAGGAAGCTGAGTCCTCCTCATCAAGCAGGAGACACATGTATGCTCTTGCATAACTGTGAATAGCTGCAGGTTCAACTTCCATGTAATCTGTAGATGTCACGAATGCAGATTTAGGCCCTGGTTGCTTTGCTGCTTGTTCAGCTGGCAAGGAGATTGAGAACCATTGCCTCTGCATCTATACTAAGAATTTGTTGCAAAATTGTACTTTAGCTTATGGCAGAGTCTAGCTTCTTTCCAGACTTCTCTATTTCAACATGCCAGCAGGGGAAAGAGGATGAGGCAGTGTTTGCCTCTCACACTTATTGATTCCCTAGTTCGCCATTAATTTTAAAATAAGAGTGGGGAATGATACATAATAATGTGCCCAAAAGAGTTTTCTTAAGTCTTTATTAATGCTAAGTCATTATAGCAAAGGCTGAAGCCTGGCACTCGTGGTAAAGATGGAGAATACATTTTGAATTAGTTCTACTTGTTACACTCCTGCTGCCTGCAGGGGAAGTGTCAGCTCGTGGATCAGCTGCTAGATCCATGTGTATGCACGCAGCCACGCACGAATTCTTTCAAGGACAGGTATAAGCCTTGGAGCCTTTGTCTATAGACCCTGTAAAGACGGACAGTGGAGAGGAACAGGTGCTTTAGCATGTGTTTGACGAAAGCAGGTGTTTAAAATGGGTCAAGGAATCCAAACTTAGAAGCATATCACTTCATTATTTAAAAAAAAAATCCAGATAAATTACCTGTATGGGAACACTTACATTTAGACAAGTAAGCATTGCTGCTTGTGCATCTAACCTTAGTTAGTAAGTAGTAAGCAATGCTTAAAGGTAAATAGTAAGCTTAAAAGTAAATAGCAAATAGTAAGCAATGCTGCTTGTGCATTTATTAGGGTCAAGATATGTATGAATACAAACCCAACACAGGGTTTATTTGAGCAGATCCTATTAATCTCGTATGAGCAATTGTAGCTTGTTAAGGCAAAAGAAGTATAAAAGTTGGGGCTGGAGACTGCTTCTGTGTGGTTAGGTGACCTGCCAACTAACCTAACCTTGTGCTCTGTGCCTTTATCCGTGTAGTGACAGCACGCATTAGTTCTATTCACTTAATTTTATTTTCATTCTCTCTACTGTTGGGCAGATTTTTTTTTGACTTTTGGCCTGGAGGTAACTTTCTTTAAAGGTTCTTTACTCTTACTTGTGACTCATTTTTCCCTTATACTCAGTTCAAACCCTTTCTTACAGAAGTGGTGGTAACAGTGGTAGGGTTTTTTTTGCTTTAGTAATACAACAGTGCCTTTGGGGAGCTGGTCTTAGATTCTGCAAATTCTTACAGTACATATTAACTTGGAGTTTTTAGGATGAAAAATCGAGGCGATGAAGGTTTATTTCTTTCATAGATGTCAACAGCAAACTAATTTTCTAGGTTTTATTCAACATTTTTTCCCTTCCCTGTCTGATAGAGTAGTAGAAGATATATAACAGTTAGTGCATATGTGTTCTTTCTTCTGTTTTCGTTTCACGAAGCCTTAGTTGACTTGCCTACAGGCAGTGCAGATTCTTCAGTTGCTGGAGCAGGGAAGCACGTGATGATGCACACAGTTTCTCACCTGCTTTGCCTGGGTAGTTCAATGAGAAGTTATGAAGCTGTAAACGGTGAAGATGAACAATAAACATCTTCATGTGAGAAGGAAGTTACTAGAATAATTGTATTCCTTGATATCCTACAAGTAAACTGATCTGAGATCTGTCTTAATCTCTTTATTAATATAATAACCCAACTTTTTATATTTTCATTGGGCATTAAAGTAGGGCCTTAAGTAGGGAGTTAGAGTTTTTACTCAAAGTTTGCCAAAGTCTTTTAATAGCTGTCTTCTAATGCAAAGATCACGTCTCAAAGCTAAGTGTGTTTTCTTCAACCAGCAGACTCAGAATGCTGGATCTGAGGTGAAATTGCAAGATTTCCAGACTTTGGAAGATTCAGCCTCTTTTGTAGACTGCCTTTCTGCATCTAGAGGTAAGAGCTCAGAATGAAGCATATTAACCATGAAATTGGGGGAGTTTGAGAACCTTCAGAGAAGTGTCTGAGGTGACTATGTGAATTGGGAAAGAGAAGCATTTAGGTCAGAAACTGAAGACATGGGAGGTAGCAAAGATGTTCAGCAGGTGGAAGAGTATGTTCTAATGTGTGGTAGTGAAGGATATATCGGAAGTAGTTCCTGAGATGAGGTGACAAATTTGAAGCAAAGTTATTTTCTTATAGAAGAAGTGGAACTAAAGGTGCATATGCTCAATTCTGCTTGCTTTGCAAGGGATAAGTATCTGAGTTTTCTTATCTCTTTGCTCCTCTGTGGGAGTTCGATATAGTATAGGCTTAGGTGAGGCCAACGTGCAATAGATGGAAAAAACTTCTGTGTCTGCAGAGCTATAGGGATGCTTTGCCCAATATGTAAACTCACACTCTTGATTTTGTGTATTTTCCACTTTGGAGAAGCTCCAGTCCTGTGTGTTGTCTTTTCTCTTGCTTACTGACTTTGTGTGAATAGTTATGTTGATAGTGACAAGTGTGTGTTTTATCACTAGGTGTGTCGGGAGAGCCAGGGAATTCTGAAGCACCAAAGCCCTTTGATGACACCTTGCTCCCTGAGGTACAAATCTGGTCCAGTATTTGTTTTCTTGCTATATCCTCAGACGTATGCAATATTGAAACTTTCATTAAAAAGCCCAAATAAGTCTTTTAACATCCCATAATTTAAAATGACCTGCAGCAGTGAGATATACTCTTTAACAGTTCGTCATAATTTGGTTCTGCTATTCAACCTAACGAATTTACACCTTTTGCAACACATAGAGCTGACTTACTGTTAAGCTGTTGATCCATGGTCTCTTTTCATGTGTATTTGGGATGTGGGAAGAACCTTAGGATGGACTCTTCTAAAAAGCCAAGCACTTCAGTCCAGGTATTTTGTCTGGTCTTCTTACTTTGGAGTCAGACTGGAATGTGGGCTTCTACATTCTACTTTTTATTTCCAGAGACTATGGATAGGAAGCTAGGAAAACGTGGCTGGAAAAGTGTAGTAGAAGGCTTGGGAGTATCACAAGAAGAAGACACTTAAACATACTGTACTGTAATAAAGAGAGAATGGCATATAAGAGAATGACCAGTAGCACTGTAACTAACTACAGCGTTAGAACCTGCAATGAACTGAACTGGGGAGCCCTTCTTCTGGTAGTAAAGTTCCTCTCTATTGCAGTAGACAAGTCAAGTTAAGGGTAAATTTAGACAACAAAGCATGGAAAGCAGATACATCAAAGACAATGAAAAATGATCCTTTGTCAGGATGCAAAGGAAAATTGAAATTTCTCATCTTCTTTTAGGCAATAGATGGATTTAGAAGCAAGCAATTTGATGAAGAAAATGGTCCATCTGGATTTGTGGAACATCTTGCTGCACAGAAACATAAAGAGCTGTCAGTTTTGCGGCTGGAACTGCATGAAGCCCAGGAAGAAATAGCATTTCTGAAACGGCAGCTCAAGGGTGCAGGAAGCCAAGCTCCTGCAGTTCTCCAAACAAAAGAAGAAATTAACCAGCTGGAAGATGGATCCCAGACTTTGTTTCTTGAGAGGGAAGAACAAAAGTCTTCAGATATGCAAGGTGCGTTGGGCAATAGCTCATTAGAGACAGAAAAAGAAATGCTAGAAATTCCTGTACTTCAGGACAACAGGACCAATCTTCAAGAGGTTCCTCAGGGGAGCACTGTTCCCTGCAGAGGAGAAATGGAGGTGAAGCAAGAATTCTCTGCAGCAGATTCAGAGACTGGCAGTTCTCAATCTGAAGAGCTGGTAAAGTTGCAAAGCCAAATTATGGAACTGCAAACTCTTCTGCAGAAATCCCAAGAATCCCATAAAAAAGATCTAGATGAAAAAGTTGCGAAAATAAATCGGCTAAACCAGCTGGCAGAAGAATACAGAAAAAAGATAGAGGATTCTGACAGTGCGTTTTGTATCTTGACTGAAGAAAGAGATCAGCTCCTGTGTCAGAGGCAGGCGCTTTCTACCGTCACAGAACTGAAGGATCAAGTGAAGGAACTGGAGGAAAAACTAGCTCTTTCAGAAAAGCAGAGGCTATCAGACAGCCAGATCAGTCTTCTGAGAGAACAAATCCAGAGCCTTAAAAATGAATTTAAATCCAAAGAGATAAAAATTGAGGCTTTGCAAAAAGACTTGGATGAAGCACAACTTCAGCTTTCTGAGCAGGACGTTCAACTTAAAGTGCTGAGAAGCCAGATCCAGAAGAAGGAATGTGAAGTACTTGATCTGGAGCAACTTTTGATGAAGAACACAGCAGAAAGAGAAGAGCTTTCGCAAAGCTTAGCATCAAAGGGACTCCAAGCAGCAAGCCTAGAACAGCTTGTTGCCGAAAACAAGAGATGTATTGAGAGCCTGCAACAAACCTTGCTGGAGAAAGACCAACAGATGACAGAGATCAGTGACCGCATGTCTGAGAAAATGGTCCTGCTGAATGAAGAGAAATTTTCATTAGGAAATGAGCTAAAGAATCTTAAAGAGCAAATGGGTCTGTTAAAAGCCAAGGAGGAAAAAGACCAAGACATAGGAGAAGCAAAAGATGCACATCTGAAAAATGGGGAATCTGAGCAGCAGTATGAGGCACAGGTAGCATGTGAGGAGAGAGAGGTGATAGGAGGTAAACTTGAACTTCTGAAAAAAGAAAATGAGCAAGTCAAGCGGAAGCTGCAAGCAGCACTTATCAACAGGAAGGAGCTTCTGAAGAAGGTTAGCAAACTGGAGAATGAATTAGCACAATTGAGACAAGAGCCTGAAGTGGAGACCTCAGTGACTCAAGAACCTGAACGGGAAGAAAATATAACAGGCAGAGTAAGCGAAAAAGTGAATCCTGAAAGTCAGCCCAGGGAGGCAAACCTTTCTGAAAAGGAATTTGAGTTGCAGAGCGTCCAGAGAGACTTGGTGGATAAAGAAACAAATGAGGCCCACTTACA